>JAFIRS010000971.1:0-472500 GCA_018342105.1 Gonioctena quinquepunctata
CCGTCATGAACCATGGCATCCATCACCCCAACCATATCTTGGGTCCCACCAACCGTGTCTTTGAAGTCTACGACCCGCCAACGACCGTTGAAGTATACATTCCGTCACCAATCGACCCGCCAACGTTGCCACTCACATGTGCTGTTGCCATTTTTCACCCGTTTAAAAAGTCGTAGAATCTGGGGAAATCGGCCTGCGCCTCAAGTATAAAATTTCCCCAGAATCTGGGGAAAAAAAAGTGACCCCAAGTAAGCCCATCCCTGCTTATGAAATCAATAAGTGAGACCTTTTTTTCCAATAATTTTTCATAACTAATTCTAAAGCTTCTGTTTGCACTTCAAATGAATTAACGACAGAGGTTAGAATATGTTGACACTTCATATATTCCTGTCAAACCATGCCCTAAAAGTTTCGGTTGTGAAATATATACCTATATAGTTTGATTCTTGGGTAAATTTATATGAAACATTCCTTCTTATTCACAATCACCTCATAGAATCATGACTGGAATTTGCAATATTCAACATTGGAATGGAACTGCCTGAAATACAATCCAGTACATATATTTGTTCCTTTGATTGTCAACAAATTAGTTAAATTTTTCTTATCAGTAATGGTTAACAAAAATGCATCACTGCAAAATTCGATATTCGTGGACTGTCATTCGATTAGGAAAATTCCACTATTTTCAGTATTTGAAGAGACCACATAACATTTACTCGTCTCACGTTTCAACTAAAATATAAACTTACCTATTTATATATAAATATATACAGAGTGACCTATTTGAAAGCGGGCCACCTCTCTAAAACTAAAACTGAGAAAAGGGCCAATTATTTTGGTATGTAATATTCCACACCAAACATTTATTTTTTGTGAGTACTGTGTTCTGCAATTTATTATCCAATGTGGACTTTCTTCCGTCCAGTACCTTGTATTTTGAAAATTAACTGTTCTATTGGTTGTGAATGTTGCCTAGTCACTGAACAATTTTTTTTTAAGAAAATTCCTGTTATCTACATATTCTCCTTGAGCCCATAAACTATACTCCATCCTCTTTTCATCATCGCCTTCTTCTGAGGTGTGGAGAAACTTTGGTTTAAAGGGCTTCATCTTATTACATTTCCTAAGATTTCTCCTTATTGTTTCACGTAATTAAATGTCCAAACTTCAATTCACACTTGTTTACAATTATTATTAAAATAATTTCGAATTCGTACAGAATCATTTCGTCTCTGTCTCTGTACAATATTACTATTCTTCAGACTATGTTTACAAACAGCTCCATAAAATTTGGTTTATTCGGCCAACTGTAGTTCTGCTAATATTTCGACGCTCCGGATGCATGTTATTGAAAATTCTACATACTTCCCTTTCGGATCTGTCGTTGTTCCACGAAGTCTTACTATTTCAATTTTCACCTGCAAAGTCAAATTATCAGCCATACTTCTCTATTAGTGAAGGTACTTGAGGAGTTATAATCTTCACTATTAACACTGACAAATTTGTGTCTTTTCGTCTATTGTTCTGATGACTTGTCATCTCTATAGCAACTAAAGTTACTAAGCCTCCAAATGAAAATATTATTTTTGAAATGTGGTATCCCAAGCATGTTTGAATGAAACCAAGATTGATATTTGGAATAACTGTCAACCACCAAAGAGGAACTGCGTGAAAGAATAAGACAGGCTTGCACAGATATTACCCCAAACCAATGATCGAATCTTATGGTTAGTTAGCATTAGAAAATGGTAGAATAAATGTATCGAATTGAATCGGGATTTGGTTGGAAAGTACGAGAATTAATGTGTAGGCACTCATTTCAATCCATTCTTTTGTTGTAGTTCATTTATGTTATCAATATTGGTTATAATTGATTACTATGTGATGTAAAGATGTACATTTAATTTCTTTGGCAAAAAACTGCAGTGTTCTGATGGACATAACATCTCCTATACTATGGAGTTACGTTAGGAAGAAACATAATTTGACGCCATTTTGAATAACTGCTGTTCACAAACTCGACTGCTAACGACCTGAGAGAGCATTTTAAACGATATTATTAACAAGATTGTGATTTATATGACGTATATTCAAAATATTTTGATAAAGTGATATGAATTTTACTTATGCCATATTTCTGTTAATAAAAAATAATTTTATCCTGAAATTTTGGTCACAATCATTTGAAAGCATAAAAAATCCAGTGGCGTCATCAAATTTTATTAAAAAAAATCGCTAGTATGTTTTTTGGATTTTTGACATTGAAAAAAATTCGAAGTAGGCCGTGAAATTTTTATTTTTATTTCGAATTTATGGCATTCAACTGGAACTATTGATGCTCTATCTACAGAAGGAAAAAACTTATGAATCGGATAATAAATAACAATTTTAGAGAGGTAGCCCGCTCTCAAATGGGTCACTCTGTATATGTATATAATATATATATATATATATATATATATATATATATATATATATATATATATATATATATATATATATATATATATATATATATATATATATATATATATATATATATATATATATATATATATATATATATATATATATATATATGGATATATAAATAGTGAAGGAAACTGTACGTTTGCCGCGGAATTTAAATCATTCATATGAAAATCTTTGACGATTTTGACGCAAAAAATTCGATTCGGAGCGTACCGAACATTCTCCGAATAAATTTGTTAGGAAAGTTGCTCTTTGCTGTTGCATCTACTCAGCAGTCATTCGAAACTTCCATGATATAAGAAATCTGTCGCACGTTTGATCCCACACATTTTCTGATTTGAGTGTATACACCAGGCTTTCTACACATCTTAGTCGCCAGTTTTATGAATTAGTGTAATTATAGAAGATTTGAACTGAGTGGGGACATGTCCCTTTTGGATGATCAGATTGAATAAATGTTTGAGGGGTTGAAGAATATATTGGTGGATCTGATTGATTATTCCAGTGGTTATCCCATCTATGCCATGGAAAGTGTTATTTTTGAATGTAGATGTATGCTCTATCAGTTCATTTTCTGTTATTGGATTAAAAAACATGGAATGGGATTTATTTCCATATTTTCATTAATTGTTAATGAAGTGTCAATTTCTTTAATCATGTGTAACCCCACATTATTAAAATAATCATTACAATAAATTGCTATTATTTTGGTAACACTCAATACAACACCATCTTCGTTAGCAATCTGTAAGATATTTTCATTGTTATTTATTTCATTGATAGCTTTTGATATTAGTTGGTACGTTCTTTAGATCATGTTCATTGTTTTTAATTTGTTCAAGATAATAGTTATTTTTAGTTTTATTAAGTAATTCATTTAGTTTATTTCTATAAGTTTTGTATTCTTGTTCTAATTCATATGAGAAGTGTTTATTCAGTTGATTTTCCAATTTATCCCTATTTCTTATTGATATAATCAACCCTTTAGTTTAATTTTTATGTGTTTTTATACCACAATTTTGAACTTCTGAAGTTTTCAATAACGTTATTAATATTCAAAAAGACATTGGTTCCGAGTTGAAGGTGGTCTTCAATTAAACTACATCCCAGTTTTCTATCAATTTTTTTTAATAAATTTTCATTGCATTTTTTGTTGTTGTTGTATCAAGCGTTATTATTTATTTTGTGATTGTACTCTATATTTAGCGATACTGGGAGAATATATGAATTAAAAATCAGATATTGTTCATTGTTAGATTTTTTAAGGAAAATGTAATCAATGCATGATTTAGTTTCTGGGGTAATTCTTGTGGGGTTCAGTATGTATGGTAAAAATCCATATTTAGCGAGAACAAACATGTTTTTATCAACATAAACCTCGTTTCCATTTGATATATTATTGTGTCGACTAGAAAACCTCCTCCTTTTTTATTTGATTTGCAGGTGTGAAGTTCCTTTTTGTGCACAATACAAGTGTAATTATCTTCTAATGTATGGAAGGATTCACTTTATTTGTTACACAAACTTGTAGTATTATCACAGAACTATGTGTGTGTGAAAATTCGGATTTTTTTCGCTAACATTTACTGTTGAATTCACCAATTTTTGCGGAGCTCTCCGAGACACGTCGATTCAGAACAATTTTTCACTTGACTATATTAATATACAGGATGTTTCTTAAGTACGTCTAGAAAATTCAGGAGCATGTTGCTGACGTCAAAATAAGAACCGAATAAACATTTGTCAGCAAGTCATTCGTTTCTGAGATGCAGGGTGTCAAAGTTAAATTTTTATTTTTATTTTTTGTGAATACATTTCAAAATAATTGTGATATTCGAGAAAAGTTTGGTATCTGAAAGGATTTTTCAATTACAAAATCAAATTTTATGTTAGTTTGTCTGTTTCGTGGGGGTGGCGCCATACATGTCTTTTCAGTCATTTGAAATGTCATAACTTTTTTGTACGTACCTGTATGGTATCAGGCGTTTTGATCTCCAGACAAAATATCCACGACAATATATCCCCGACAAAATATCTCCATGACAAATTATCTCCAGACAAAATATCCTCGGACAAAATATGATAAAAAATCCCCGTAGAATTTGGGGTAAATATCCTCATGATGAAAAATCCCAGTATAATTTGGCGTCGAAAATTGGTTCTATACTGACATCTCGTGGGAGACTGTTGAGTTACGTTTAGTTTCTTTCAGTTAGTCTTAGGTTATTTATATATTGTATGAGAAATTAATTTGATTATCTGCGTTTTGTTCCAATGTTTATTTAATTCATTCGATTATATTTTTATTTAATTAATTGGTATTTCTTTGAATAATTTGGAAGTATTAAGAAAAATTTCACACTTGTTTATTTGTAGTTATAAGTTTGTTATTCTATGTTATTTATTTGATTTTTTTCTAATGACTTAAATAAAAATGTGTTCCTATGAATTTACAACTGAAAATAATAATTTGTCGTGTGTGTGTCTATGTGTGTCCAGGAATATTTCGTCTTGGTTGTGTTATGTCTGGGGATGTTTTGTTTTGGGGATATTTTGTCTTGGAGATATTTTGTTCGGGCATATTTTTTCGGGGATATTGTGTCGGGGATATTTTGTCGGGAAATGAAAACGTATGGAACCACCTGTACGTTTTCTAGGGAAAAATCTATCATTCTAACATTTTTGTGTAAAAAATATATTCTTGGTAGAGGTCACTGCGAGCAACTGTTCTCGAGTTATTGGGATTTGAAATAATCGATGCATTTGAATTATTTCCGTGGGGCTCGTAATGCGCCTTTGAGTAGTAAATATCGGAAAAGTTACGCCAATGCATTTGTCTTCTTTCATTCAATGGTTTTCTACATTCATTACTTGAATGTAGTCAAAAAATAATTCTTGTTTTTAGTTACATAGTTTTTTTGGACTCTTTTCCGATTTAAATAAATAAAATTCAGGTGAGTACTTGTCATGTCATTTCAATCCGTTCTTGTGACAGTAAAGTTGTTTTCTGTATTTGTTTTACAATCTTTTTCAAATGACAGTATACGCGAATAGCCAAATGGCTGATATGATTTACGTATACGGTCTTGCCGAAGGCAATTGCTATTAGGCTAGACGAGTTTATAATGAAAGATTCCCTAATCATCGAGCGCCGAATCACCAGACATTCAGAAACCTTTTTCAGCGGCTTATGGAGTCTGGATCCTTTGGAAAAGCTCCAGTGGCAGGCAGACCGTTGACTACTAGGACACCAGTAGTTGAAGAAGCTGTTCTTCGGGCAATCGAAGAAGATCCACAGACAAGCACGAGAAATATTGCGCAAAATCTGAACGTACATCAAAAATTAGTTTGGTTGATTCTCAAACAATATCAGTTGTATTTTATATTGCATTGTTGCCACGAGATTTTTTTTCCGTGACACATTTTGCGAATGGATACTGCACAAAATTGCACAAAACCCTCAATTTATTCACCGACGACGTACATTTTTCAAAGAACGCCATAATGATCTTTCATAATAATCATGTGTGGTGTAACGAAAACCCTCACGCAATAGTTCAGTCCAGGTTTCAACACCAGTTTTCATTCATGTGTGGATTGGTATTGTTGGGGATTATTTGATTGGTCCCCATTTTTTTCCAGGGACTTTCGATGGAAATTCTTATCATGATTTCCTCGGAAATATTTTGCCTGAATTACTTGAAGACATTCCATTTTTACTAAGACAAATCATATGGTTTATGCATCATGGAGCGCCAGCGCATTTCACTTTATTAGTTCGTGAATTTTTAAATCATCGATTCAGAAACAGATGGATTGATCGAGGCGCTGAAGTTCTAAATAAATTCTGGCCTCCTATGTCCCTGGATTCAAATACAATCGTTTTTTTTTCTGTAGAGAACAACTTCGTCAACGAATCATTGCTGGATGTGACGCTATCCGAAATACACCAGGTATAATGGAATATGTACGTGGGTCCATGAGACGACGAGCCGACGCATGCCTAATGGTGCAAATTGGCCATTTCGAAAAATTACTTTAATTATTATTCAACTAACTGTTTCAATATTAAATTGGTCTTAATTACTCTTAATATTATTATTAAATTGTAATAACACCCGATTCCTATTTTAAAATAAAATTGAAGAAAAAACAATTCTTTAACTAAATTAATTTTGAATTTGAAAATCTTGTCATTCAAAATCACTTGCATCGGTTATTCCAAATCCCAATAACTCGAAAACAGTTGCTCGCAGCGACCTCTACCAGAAATATATTTTTTACACAAAAATATTATAAACATCGATTTTTCCACTAGAAAAGGTTATACAGGTACGTACAAGAAAGTAATGACATTTCAAATGACTGAAAAGACATATAGGTGGCATTGAAAAGTACTCCCAGATACCAAACTTTTACTCGAATATCACAATTATTTTGAAATATATGCACAAAACATAAAAATAAGAATTCAACTTTCACACCCTGCATCTCAGAAACGAATAACTTGCGGACTTTTCTTCTTAGTTTGACGTCAGCAACATGTTCCTTAATTTTTTACACGTACTTAAGAAACACCCTGTGTAACAAAAATGATTGTCTGTGTTGGCAAGCTCATAACATGAGAACGGCTGGACCGATTTGACAATTTTTTTTCGGGAAAACGGTACAACGAGATAACATGACAACGGGAAAACAGGATAACAGTAAAACGGAATAACAGGAGAACCGAATAACGGGATAACGGGAGAAAGCGATCCCGAAGTAACGGGAAAACAGGATATTGGAAAAACAGGATAACAGAAAAACGGGATAACTGGAAAATGGGATAAAGGGATAACGGGATAACAGGATGACAGAATAACATGATAAAGGGATACGGGAAGCGGGCAGAGTCAAAGGCATAACCTAGATGGAACAACACAAAAAAGGAAAAACTACGCGGACGAGAGTTTTCAGGAAAACAAAATTCAGCGAATATAGAAATTGGACAGGACAACGTCTGTTGGGTCAGCTAGTAAGAAATAAAACTTCCATTTCGGCTTTTAGATTTTATTGTCAGTTTCGAAATGATGATAATATGCCTAAATCATCTAGGACTACAGAAAGTAAAAATAATATGGAAAAAAGAATGTTTATATGTTTCAATAAAATAATCTTTCTTCAAAATAACAATCTTCCCTAACAACACAGGGATGTCCTAGGTATGTCCTTTTTATGTACCGCGGTACAAGGACATGATTGGGACATCCAGGAGATGTCCTGCAGAAGTTGTCCAGAGGACATCCCATCTGGTATATCCATAGGTTGTCTCCTTCATGTCCCTGGTATTTCTGTTATCCATTATCATATAAAGAATCTAAATTAAAATATTCATTAAAAATTAAAGTTGATATTTTGTTTTAAAATTTTTGTTTTTTTTCTGAAAATAAGTATTAAGAAAATGTAAATTATCTCAGAAATTTCTGGGAAGTGACCATTTCGCAAGCAGAAAATTACAAATCCCAAACACTTCGGTATCTGTGTTTTGTCCTGTTTGGCTTAGGCAACATTGTTTGAATTATTTGGTGATCTGTCAACAAGTTAACCTCACTTCGCATAATGTTCAATTTTCTAAATTTTCTTTGTTCAATGTAAAAAGATTAGCGGCCACTTTGTGTTTGACGATTTCTGTGAGCATTCGAAGCATTTTATCAGTTATAGTGTTGTATATATCATAGTTGAGAAATTGAAATAATAAGTTGAGTTTAAGGTTGGTAAAACAATAATTATCGAAATATTGAATGTAATCTTTTGGATCAAAGATTCGATAGTTCCAATAATATGGTTATTCGATTCTGAATATTTTGTTTATGGTATATTTATTAATCTATTATAGGTACATATTAATATAATGGATCGTAGGAGGAAGGTATCCTCAAGGCTTGAGAGAAAAAATACACTCAGTAAATATTATAAAAGGACAAGAAAACTTGGAAGACGACATGAAGGATCTTGAGGAGCTTGTAGTGAGCCTTCTACTATCCCATTAATGGCTGTAAATGATGATATGCATATAACATTACCTTCTACAAGTTCAGACAAAATATTCCTGGAGTTGATCAATGTGAGTCTAGTTCTGAAAATTTGTCTGATGGTTCTTCCCTTGGAGAATTGAGCCCTACATCAAGAGAATACCTAGTTCAAAATTATCATGTTGGAAACTTCCATGGAAATGTTGAAAATTCAAATGATATCATGAATTCAAAGTTAACTGATTGGGCCTTGGAACACAACATAACGCATGCAGCAACAATACTTGGTGAGTATTTTTATCTATTATCGTAAATCCCGAAAGAGCTATAACATAATATCTGTATTAGTAATTTTTTTCATTGTCAATTCAATCTGCAATAATATCTTTGTTACAGGATCTTCCAAAGCCATCTTTCATCATATTTCTACACAATATGACATAATCAATTGTGATGAGCACACTTCATCAAGTACTTTGATGTATCCATGTGTAATATCATTAACTGGAGAATGCGGCTATAAAAATTCGACGTTTTATTTTTGTTCGAAATTAAATACGACCGCGGTAAGAGTTGAAAGAATGTACAGCTCGTAAAATATCAGAGACCCTCTCGGGCAATGACAGTTGTAATCTAACTGTTAAAACACATCGCCCATAATAACGACAGGACCATTATTTTATTTCGTGAGTCCAAAGCCGTGATAGTAAATTAACGATTCTTCGACAGCCGGGAGGAAACATTAAATCGTAACGATCGCTCTTGAGAAATATCGCCGTCGACAGTAATGACCTATCACTGTACATATCGAGGCGGCTTGTCAAATCAAAGGCGAATCGGAATGTTCTCAGACACATAACATAAAATTCATGACCCCTTGCGGCTTCGTTTGATTACCGAGATCTATATATATATATAAGAATCTCCATAACGGGAATCAACATTCATTCGACAATCAGTGCTCAGCAACTACAGAACAAAGTTCTGTTTCAGTATTCATAATTATGAAGCGAATTAAAGTAAAGTCTAGTTTCAATTAGAGAAGATGCATTCCCATCTTCGGATACGAAGTAAACGTAGACTTCGTAATTTTTATCTAAAGTAGCCAATGGATCAAATGTATGCAGAAAAATAGTGGAATTGTGAATCTCAGAAATCATCTCAGTAATGATTAAATGAATGGAATTAGTATTTTTCAAAGAAGCTAATTGATCATATTTCAACCAGTGAACGCGTAATTGAACTCGGTAATAACCAAGAATAATCAAGTAACATTGGAAAACGTGGTGTGTTCTCCAGTTGAGGGTAAGAAAATGGAACTGTTTATTTGGCAAGGTATATATGTATAGTGTAATAAGGAAATATTCCATTATTAATTTCATGGTAGAATCAACTATAGATTGGACAATGGTAAAATTATCATCAATCATCAAAATAATTGAAGAACAGTTATTTTGATTGGCATCCCATATTTGTTTCCCATTCAAGTTTATTTTATATTCAAATTCATTTTGACTTTCTATACATTTTCACCGTAAATTATACCAGGTGTATCAATTGTTGTTTTTATATTTTAGAAAATACATATATATATATATATATATATATATATATATATATATATATATATATATATATATATATATATATTATTACAAGTCCTAAGTGTATTATTGTTTAGGAACTATCTGAGATTGGTAATTGTACTGTCAAATTAAGTTTCACGCTTCATTACATACTGAGTGAGATAATATCTCAAGCCGCTCTGGGATATTGTCTAGTTATTGGTCAATAGACTAATAACGCTCAGCATGGTTGAGGCTTAGCTTTAACAAAAATACAAGCAATCGTAAGATTGGTTGACCTGACAAGGGGTATCCAGTTACCCCCCAAAGGCTACCGGTCATATCATAATTTCTGAATTAAACCTGTATTGTATCGAGAATCTTATTCGGATTAAATTTTTTCCATATTTTCCATGAGATTTTTCAAATTAAAAGAATGTAACAAAAAGACATTCGAGGACGTCCAGGGGATGTACCATATATCCCAGGGATGTCCCTGGGACATCTCTAGGGTGTCCCTTTGATGTCCAATGTCGGGATTGGTACATCCCTGGGAAAAACCTTGGCCTTTTGGGGAAATGGACGTCCCTAGTATGTACCATGTCCCGTTGAAAGATATCCCAGGGATGTCCCAGTAGCAAATGAGAGACGTCCCTGGGATGTACAGAGGATGTACTTGTGTTGTTAGGGATTCACCTTTTGAGTATGGCAAAATTTTCATTATGAAACTATTCCATATCATAAGATTCAGTGAGATACTGAAAGACAAAAACAAATTTACGCGTTCAATTTTCAATGAAATTTCTAAATAATTACATGACATGGGATTATTGAATTAATTTATAGCCAATAATAAGTGACACCATTTGGAATGATTTATTAATGACGTTAATGAAATACATTAATTTAAAACAATTGTTTCAAAAATTGACAGTGCTATGAAATTCTCCTCAAATTCATAATTTTTCATGAATTGTTGGTAGAGATTGAGTATTCGGAGCCGATCAGAGCATTTAAAGCTTTCGCAACTTCTAAGTTGTCCAAAATCGTAATGTGATTCCCATCGAAAACTTCAACGTCCACCTGTTGTTCACTGATTTGAGATAGCCCATAGTCCACTTCGAGTCCACGAATATCCGAGTCTCTAGCTTTGTAAAGTTTGATTTTTGACTTGAGTTTGCTGTATGAGGGAGTATATGATTCGAGTGCTCTTATTCTTCCATATATACCATTTGCAATCAGTTTCTGAGAAGCAGGTCCATAAGTAGTTCGTTCTCCGAGAAGATTGGTAGCCATATTCACTCGTGCATCCCACGATTCACATTTCAAAAGATTTTCCTGAAAAAAAAAATTCGAATGTCACAGAGGTTATGGAAAAAACCTGTTAAACTACTCTTGATAAAAATTCTAATGATAGTATATTGTGTACAAAAGTAATACAGTGATCAAAATATTCAACTCAAGTGAAGATCCCTGCCATTGCACAGAATGAACGAGCTTGCCCACGTGAGTTGCCTCGTCTGTGGGTTTTCATTTTTCCATGAACAATAAAAGTATCATTACTTAAAAATAGAAAATAAAATATCAGGCATTTGAAAAGTAACGAACAAGTCATGATATACAGAAATAATGATGTTTTGCAGTTCATATGAAGATTTGAAGAATAATAAATTGAACAATATTTAGGAATACAGATGAAAATAATTAAAATAAATTTAAATTGATGGATGAAGCTGTGATGCTCCAGGTGTAGTTTGTATTTATGTTTAAGTAAATATTCAATTATTATTTAATAAGTGAATGGATTTGATCTCTATAATCTCTTTCCTAATGTGACAGAGTAATAACTGTAAAACCAAGTCGTCTTCGACGTATTTCATAGGCGTAAAGGTGATGTCATTGGATAGCTTATGGAAAACTAAGATAGGAATGCGACGTTCAATTATTTTTCTATTTACATTTCCTGGCGGTTCAGAAAAAAAGGTACAACTTCCCTGATTCAACCATTTTTCTAGCTCTTCAAATAAAGAGGATATCTATTGGTCCAAATATATCCAATAACCCTGTAAAGTTGGTCCCAAGATCTTCCGTACCAGGTTAGTGACTGTTAATATGATCATCCCCTGACAATGGACAATGCCTTAGTATGCTGTGTAATTTTCTTTCCAAGTACAAAAAAATAACAAATTTACAATCGCCTACCTGATTATCTTTTCCTTACTTCAAATGTTTTTTTTAACAAATAATCCCTGCGATAAGAGATAACAATATGGTCGGACAATTGATTCAACTGCTTTCTTTTGGTTGTATTCTGTATTTCTTCCTTATTGTGTCAGCGTTTCCAAAGTAATATATTCGGGGTGACAGTAAATCAGATATTTGAAGACAAAAAGTTGAATTTATTTATGAGAATGAATTTGTGGAAATAGTTTCACGAAATTTGAAAAGGGTTATTTCATTTGAGATTTTTTTTTTCAATGATCATGCATGTTGAGCTCAAGTGAATTGGTTGACTGAAACAAAGCAGTGCCTCAGTTCATTTGAAAACAAAATATTGGCAATAAATAAGTCATGTTTAACAAATTGGGTAACAGAGGTCAAATTCACGTTCAGTACAATAACATAAATATATTGGCAGATACTGTATGGAAAACGTGTGAAAAAATATTATAAATTTTCCCGAATATTTTCCCATAGAAATATGGATTCTGTCATTCGAGTGACAAGAACTTAGCAGTATGATGGATATTTGATATGATTGGATATGCATCGGAATTTGAAGCATTGAACACGGGGTATCGTGCAATATTATTGGATATTTTTTTCCATAGTGTTTCACATGGTTCGGTTCTGTCGATGTCGATGGGTTAATCCCAGAGCTTTCTTAGTTTCGAAATAAAAGAAGTAAAGAACCGAAAATTTTGACACAGTGAAAATATTGCAAACTTTGATAGGTCATCCTCATTGCATAATGTAGTCGGATATGCTTTGAAGAAAATACGGCATATACCTAATTGATACATATTTATGTACCTTTTTATCACATCATTCTGGTGATAATTTGAACTGTGAATTGACATAGTAAACAAAAAATGTCACACCCTGTATAACAAAGTCTTTCGAAATGAGAAAAGATGATTAGAAGAATAAGAAATTTACACACAGAAACTATGATGAATAACAGTTACCTATAAATAATTCAGAATAGGGGGATTTTTAGGAGAATGTAATAATTATACGAAGCCCTCGAATAATTGCAATTAGGAATAATATTACGAGTTCACTTTGAGGAATAAAAATATATTTCATGCGAAAAGTTTAACCAACGTAGAAGTTCTTCGAATAAAACGAACAAAGCATATTTTATTAGTTGTGACCTTTTGTTGAACTAGGCCCACACGAGGCAATCGAAAAAGTTATTAATACGGAGGAATTTTCAGCTCCTTATACGGATAGGCCGTTGAATCATCGCGAGAGATGACTGTATAATCTATACCGAGGACTAACAATAGAATATTACATTGTGTATCTAGTAGTAAAAGCAATACATTCCCGGGCGACAATGTAAATTGTTGGCCGAGTCGCCAAGCCGAGGCCAACAAGCATTGAAGTCTGGGAATGTGCTTTCACTACGAAGTACAGTTGTGTTCATAAAAATGTCGTACAGCAGTTATAGGCTATTGTGAGTCAGGCTTGTCAATCTCAATTAAACTTCTTATCGACTTTGACAAGTATTTGACAAGTAGTGTCAAAATTGAAACTATTTTTGTCAAATGTGTACTTGTACTACTTTTTTATGAAATCTGGAACATCATAGGCAGGTTTACACCATACAAACCTTGTACAACTTTTTTATGCACACAACTGTACACAAACTATTTTTTTGAAATCGCAATCAACATTATCATAAATTAAGGAATGTTTATAAATGCATAACAATTTTTGATTAGCATCTCATTGCCTATGAAATCGTTTCCTTGACAATCACTGTTTGTTTATTGTTGTGACAAAAGCCAGAGAATCATTACTCATTTCGGTTTGATACCTACTCATCACTGAAAAATATTTGAAAATATTTAAAATGGACAGTGATGATGATGTCCAGGTGTGCGGGACACCACCAGAGTTAGTAAATGCTGCTGAAAATGTCTCTTAAATTATTGCCAAATAAATCAAAGCAAAATATGAATACGCTTACAAACGTTCATGGATTATTGCCAAGAAAAAAAGACGACGTATGATCTGAAATGCCATAAATGCATACTTTTCCGATTTATCTACAAAGTTAAAGGCATCTACGTTATGGTAAAATTACTCCTTGCTGAGAACTACACTTAGTACAAAAGAAGATATTGATATTACAAAATATTCGTGCTTACCTGAAACGTCAAATTGACAACTATAAACCAAAGAAGTCAAAAGTTTTGTCAGCTGAACAAATTGAAACTTTTATTACTCAAGCACCAGATTAAATATATTCAATGAATAAGGTACGTTTAGAATGTGAGAATTTTAAAATTACCTATATATTTATGTAGTGTTTACTTTTTAGGTTGCCTTAATATTTGGTGTTGCCGGTATATGTCGCCGTGATGAACTATATCAATTAAATTTGAATGACATAGAAGATTATGGATCTAAGCTTTTGATAAAATACCCGATAATGAAACGAACAAACCAAGATCTTTTGTGACAAACGAAACTTATATGCCATCGTATAGAAAATATAATGCATGTCGTCATTTAGATGGGAAAGGTTGCAGGCAAGAAGTAGGAATACATCAGTTTGGCAAAATGCCTCAAATTGTCGCAAAATTATTAAATTTGCTATATGCACATGAATACACAGGACATTGTTTCTGCGACAATTTTTGTTAATGTTGGGCAGATTTAAATGCTCAAAAGAGGCATGGGGGATGGAAATCATCAACCGTTGCCGAAGGATATGAAGAGGAATCTTCTACAAATAAAGTAGACATAGCAGATAAAATATTAAGTGGGGGAAATGACAAAGACTATTCAGGTAACATAACAGATAAATTCAGAGGGGGAAGTGACAAAGATAATGACTTCTCAGGTAGAGTTCAGCCTATCGCTACTGTTAGTGCAAAAGGTCGTATGTAAAAATGTTCCTTTTTTTTATTTGTGCTAAAGATGGCATTCTGTAGTGTGCAACTGCTACAAGAATATCGTATGTCATCAGCTGATCAATTATAAGTTAAAGTGAAATGTAAAAAAGTCATATGTTTTTACAGCGGATTTTTGTTACTGCAAAAAGTCGTATGTAGAACGTAGAACTAGCATAGTGGCGGGAGTGCACTCACGTGTGTTCTTCACTGATTAGTTCATGTTTTGGAGGTTTGAATAGAAGGACTCGGTAATTTTCGTTGAGATAGTGTTGATAAACAAGTTATTTGAGTGTTCAAGAGGATTCTGTGCTAAAACTGAAAGAAGTTAGGTATTGTTTAATTTAATTAAGGTGAGTTTTTTAGATTATGTTAGCTTTTTATCCCTAAAAATGAATGAATTAGTCGTTTTTTCGTGATTTAAGTAGACTGAATCATAAATAAACACCACACTTATTATTAAATAATAAATGATGATGTAGTTTCAGTGTTTCATTAATTTTTTTTCCAATTGCAAAATGTCGTATGTGAAATTCTATCTTGGTCTTTGGGTCTATTTAATGGAGAGTGTAACATACGACTTTTTGCTATTGAGTTTTTTTGGGATTCTGAATAAAATAGGTTTCTCAGATAATGAAAAAATAAAATAATAATAAAAAAATAAAAAGATATAAACACGAAACAAAATTTGTTTCTTGATGTCAAAAACGTATAAAGCTAACTTTAGATTCTGAGGACAAACATTTTTTCAATTCCTGCATGAATACAAAGCTTTTCTACCTTCGCTTGTGAGGCAGAATTTATTTTCTTGTAGGCCACATAATGATAAATAGATGTAAAAATTTTGCTACACTCCTAAACAGTTGTTGTATTCATTTATGTTTCAGAAAAATGTTGTCAAGGGGTAAAATATTAGTTAACATGGCCACTGCCAAACTCAATGGCAGCTTCGAAGGAAAAGAAAAAAGCAGAAAAATACAACGTTTCCAAAATCTCAATTGTTCTGCTGGAAAATCAACAGATAGCCCAGCAGCTCTTACAAAAGATCTACCTATCAATGAGGTACTAAATGGAGACGTACCTGCTGCTTATGTCCACGAAAGCGACCAACCTGCTGCTTACGTAAAGAAAAATGACCTACCTTCTACTGATGTCCATGGATATGACCTCTCTACTGCTGATGTCCACAAAAGCAATCCACTTGCTGCCGGTGTTAACATAATGGACCTACCTCCCTCTGCTGTCTCCAATAGCGACCTTACAATAAAATCAACCTTCCTACTTCCGATTACAACGAAATCAACCTACCTGCTGCTCACATTTCCGAAAACAACCTACCTGCTGATGTTGACGAAAGCGGCTTACTTGTTACTTTTATCCATAAAAGTGTATACCTGGTGATGTTGATAATGAGCTAGACAGCCTTAACTGCGGAACTAGCAAGATACCTGATAGAATGAAGAAAATAATTGGGAGGGAAAAAATCAAGACCTTCCTGAACGAAAACATTTCTGACGATAGTATGAATGAACGTTTGTTTTCTTCTTCGGATTCTGATAAGTACCAGCCTTCTTCAGATTCAAGTGATGAAGAGAACAATAATACTATCCTCCAGAAGAGACAAAGATTTTCAAACCAAGAGAAAACTGTAAAAATAAAAGGACTACATAATAAGAAGCACAGATTGAATCAAGTAGTGAGTAATTCGGCTGAAATTGAAAAAATTCAACAGGGAGTTGCCGAGGAAGTTCAGACATTAGGTGAAACTGGTTCAGATGGGATGAAAGTTGTGGCTCCAGCAAAAAGAAAGTATAAGAAAGGAGAAAATATAAATCCAAATGAATGGGCCAGAAATTCAAATGCTGCTAAAAGAAGAAAAGGAGAAAAATATTTTGGTTTGAAGAAACAAGATGAAAGTGGTGAATACAAACTTTCTATTGAAAGAGATGAGAGAAATTTGAAAGGTCGGTGTGGTTACAAACATGTAAGGCATTTTAAATGTGATGAAGTGACAGATAGTGAAAGAACAAAACTTTTTAATACCTTTTGGAAAGGTATTGACAGTTGGGAGGCTAAGCGTGCCACAATTGTTTCATTAGTAGAAAATCAAAACCAATCTATCGACGTGGAACGTCTATTGATGGGGAGTCCCGTAAAAATACCTCTCTAAAATATTATTTGAAGGTGGGAGATGGTAAAGTGAGAGTATACAAAAAAATGTTTTTAAACACTTTTTGTCTAGGTGAAAGATCAGTTCATGATTGGGTAAAAAAAATCACCTTTAGACAAAGCTTTGAGCGATCATAATATCCATGAAAACATTAATTGTATTGATGAGTTCGAAAAGATTACTGAAAATACCAATAATACTTTTCCACTGTCTCAAAAAAGATCTGGAATACGTCAGTTTTTCGATTTGTTGCCAAAAATGGAGTCGCATTATTGTGGTTCCAGGACATCTAAACACTATCTAGAGCCAGTGTGGGAAAGCAAATCTCAAATTTACAACGAATACAAACGTATCTGCCTAGAGAAGAACGATGAACCAGCATCAAGAGCTTTGTTTACCAAAATATTTTTCTCCATGAACATAGGATTTTTCATACCAAAAAAAGATCAGTGTGAAACATGTATCAAGTTCAAACTAGGAAAAGTTACACCTGAAAATTATGAAAGACACCAAATGAGAAAATTCGAAGCAAGAGATGAGAAGGCAAATGATAAGATCAGAGCAGAAAAATCAAGCAAAATTTCAGTTTACGCAATTGATGTTCAGAAAGTAATGACGTGCCCGGATATTAAAGCATCAGTGGCATATTACAAAACTAAACTAAAAATCCACAACTGGTCAGTTTTTAATTTGGCAACACATGATGGAACATGCTACATCTGGCATGAAGGAAATGGAAATGTAGATAGTGACGTGTTCGCTTCACTGCTAGTGAAGTTTTTAAGCAACGAATTGGAAAAAAGGCCAGACATCATCGAAATGGTTATTTGGAGTGACGGTTGTACTTATCAGAATAGATGCGAAACCGTAGCTAATGTTCTTCTTTATTTTGCTGTAAAAAAAGGAGTTACTGTGTACCACAAATACATACCCAAATGGAAGTGGATAGAATGCACGGTCACATAGAGAAAAAGCTTCGGAAGCATGAGCACTTCGTACCTGCTGACTTTGTGAGAGATATTAAAGAGGCGAGAAAGAATCCCCGCCCGTGTTATGTAGAAACTGTCAATTACAAGGAATTTTATGATTTCTCTAATGGGTACTACAAAAGTATTCGACCCGGATCAGAGAAAGGTGACCCTTTTGTCACCGATTTAAGATGTCTTAAATATGAACCTGATGGCCACATTTGATTCAAACTAAACTTCTCTGAAGACTGGACTGAACTTCCTAGGAGACCCAAACCGGCAACTGATGTTTACCAACAACTGAAACCACTCTACCGACAGCCCCTTCCCCTTCAAGAAAGGAAGTTTAAGGACCTCCAAGAGCTGAAAACTTGCATGGAAGAAGATTATCATTTATTTTATGATAATCTCCGGCACAGCAATTGTTCTGAAACAGTGTGCCCTCACATTATTAACAACTGAAACAATTTTTATTGAATTTAATTAAAGAACTTTCTTATGAAGTTCTTAGGATTATTAATTTTCCTACAACTGAAGTGCAATTAGAAGAATGTATACCTACATTCAAAACGTTGTATGTTAAATTGTGGCTCCAATATTAATTGCAAAGGGTCTTATGTCAATATGCAAAAAGTCCTATATCAAATTTAGTTCCAATTTAAAACTGCAAAAAGTCGTATGTTACTGTCATTTTTTTATTTAAGGGTTTAATGCCTCAAAACTTAAGTTATATATTAGTTACCATGGAAACACCAAGGGAAAAAAATATGAATATCATATTAATAAAACATAAGGAAATAATCAGTTTTTATGCTCTCCTGTAAAGTGCACCCTTTTTACATACGACCTTTTGCACTAACAGTAGCGCTATGTTTAATAATTGTACAAACTGCAACATAACTATAAATATACAAAAAAAGTTATAATAAACGTTCCATATATGAAATAATATATTCAATAAATGTTCTTAAAGTGAGATGGTTGTTTGCGTGTATTTATTTACTGTCTAAAATGTATATAAAAAACGGGTAGGGGCCGATTTTGGCGACCTAGGCCAGTAAAAATTTTCCCGGACCGTTTTCGGGAAAGTTCGTTGCTTAGCAACGGACTGAAATACTAGATTAGCGTATTTTGGTGACTGAAGTTGCTCCGAAAAAGTAGGCATTCTTGAGCGATTTCAGAAAAAAAAATTATTGGAGATAGTAAATATAGTTGGTTACAAATCTATGTAGGGGATCTGAGAAAACCAATAAAGCCACAATTTTGAGCATCGTCGGGCATTCTATTTAATTCGATTAAATCCAGTCATTAGATTCAGTTCAGTATAGATGTAATTCTATTATTATTTTGGTTAGATGTCAGTCATCAAACCATTTCAATATGTACATTATGATTAAAACTCTTACTGCAGAGTTTTCAGTTTAGTTCATTCAATGTTTACTTAATTCAATGTAAATTATTGTTGAAAAATCAGAAGAAAAATAGTAAATAAAGATATACGATTCGATTATACACACTATGTGTAATCAATGGAAATAAGAGAAACTTCAAAAAAAGAAACTTTCTGCATCATGAATCAAGAATAGCAACATTTTCAGTGAAAATTATAATAAGTGCGGGTTATAAAGAGTAAAATGACTGATTTAAAAACCAATATAAATTTGCTCTTTAATATATGGGACCGAATCAAAAACGCTTCTTTGTGTGTGCGAAAATGAGCAGAAAGTTATACAGGGTAAGCAATATTTCCTCTCTTTTATTATGTGTGACCAAGACATTATTATTGAACATTAATAAATATCCTACCATACATTCCATACGAAATTAAGTATTAGGTTTAATTTCATATCTTAAATTTAACTTGTTTTGATTGTAACTATGTTGAGTGATTTTTAATATTTCACAGATTATATTGACATTTCAATTACAATGATAATTGTTCGTATACAGTTTTTGTGTTTAAACGAATCATAGCATTTCATATTATTAAATCAATTACAACGATAATTGATAAAGAAAAAATGGTTTATTTGATCATTATATAAATGAGTGATTATGAACTACAATTGCTAATGAAAATAGTTCATGGGAATAATGTAGCAATTACTGAATATTATCTATGAATTTTATCGACTATTGAAAGTGTTTTGATTGATATTATTATACCTTTATCTACTGGAAAAATAATATGTATAAGATTGACTCTGGTTATGATTTCATGGAATTTGTAACTTTCAATATTGAATTTGATTTGAATATATTTTCACCAACATTCTGTAAGTATTTCTTCTTTGAGCGTCTATGAGATAAGATGGCGTATATAGATTGATCTAACCTGTAAAAATCGTATAATGAGAGATTCAATTGGGTAGACCGCTCCTTAAATATACCTAGTTGTACAGCACCTTTGTACCGTCAATGGTGTGCAAATAACTATAGTTTAGCATTGACTAGAGTTAAATCAAAATGAAATGAGTTTGACATCTTTAAAGTGTACATGAAAAAACCATAATATTCGGGTTCTCTAAGGTGTTCTTTTTAAAAGTTATACACTATTGACTTTGAATTGTGAAGTTTTTAATTCTACTACAGTCCCAGGTTGTAACATCTGATTCTCAGGTGTGGGGTTTCTTTTAACAACACCCTGTATGGGTCAAAACATTTGGCTTTAATTGTGGTTTTTTTTCTATTATATCCCTAGAGTCGCATATAACATTTGGTTGGTCAGATATGGAATTATATTTCTACAATTGTATAGGTCATAATATTCGGTATCATAAATGTGACGTGTTTATTCTGAAAACCCTGTATATAGCCAGGTATGACACAAATGAGGATTGAATAAGAACTGGGGTACTAGGTTTTGACGGTACCTTATTTTTTCATACCTGGTGTTGAGAAATAACTTCTGAAGGTAAATAAAACGACAACATGTGGCACAGTAAGTAGGTTTCTAATATATGGTCCGTTTCCCAATTCATCTCGACCAACATTTGTTTCAGTACTGCGGGAGATCCATCAATCAAAATAACAGTCCCATAATATCCCTTCGACTCCAAAGCACTAACCATTTCCAGTGTAATTATACTGCCAAATGAGTATCCCAGGAAGGTGAAAGGTTTATCTTGAGAGAGATATCCTTCCACTGTCTGTAACAAATTAACAACATTCGTTTCAATATATGTGTTATCGTACCAAAATATGTTAATGAAAAATTTCATTCAGTTGAAAAAGAAAGCCCGTGGCAAAATTTGAAGAGTGCATATTTTTATTTGAACTTATGGTATGTAATCACATTTTTTAGAACTGTGATGGGGGTTGGTATATCGATGACGTTCTCAATTAATGTATGTACGAACAAGGTTTTATACCTATCAGGCGCAGCCAAGATAATGTCACGGAAGGTGCAGAATAAAGGTACTGGTAAACTTTCAGGGTTGGTATGCATTATGTTGGATATGTTGATTGATTCCGTAAAACTCACGTTATTTTGTGTCGTCTAGCGAAATGAAACATCATAGTAGATTTTCCTTGTTTTCAATGTTGTATCTTTTGAATCGATTATGTACCTTATACATACATGGGAGCATTGGAATTGGATAACCGTGATAAATTTGCAAAGAGGACTCATTGCAGCAGCACTATATGAAAAATATCTGTAAATTGAAAACATGCATTTTTGTAAATGGTGTTATATAGTGTGTTCCTTACAAAGTTTGTATAATAATTCTCATAAGTTGACATTGTCAATGTCATTCCAAGTTTACACTTGGATTTTCATGAAGACCATGCAAACTTTCAAACTGTATGTTCGTAAAAAATATAACATATCTCTGCTTTCAGTGTTCCCAGTTCTCAACTGATTCAGGAAAATTTGGTATAAGATTTTCGCTGAAACGCCAACGTATCCTATTATATATTCAAGCTTCGCACTGTAATTTGTGAAACTGTCAAATCCAGTGTCACGCACGTTTTAGCAATTGAATATTGATAAAATGATACCCGTTTCTATTAACATATATCACCTCTCGATAAATGGAATGGTTTTTATTATATTATTATATTAGTGGGGGAAATATTGCAAAATGGGTGCAATCCAAGCAACCTAAATATCCTGGAAATTCATAATCTGAATGAAACCTTCAATTTTCAATACAATAAGTTAGTCAAATCTCATATCAATTTAGAAATCTCAAACTAGTCCTCAATGAGGACCAACTCCTGAAATTATATCATGCTCAAATAGAATCCAGACTAAGATATGGAGTGCGCTAGTGGCGCCTATCCACCGGAATACTCGTCCTGTAGAGATCACTTCAAGAGTCCTACACTACCACACTATCATGATTGTTAATTTTTGAAGTCGTGAGGAAAGCTATATACCGCGGAGCGTTCACATGTCGCCGCCCAGACTCGCCTTCCCCGCGGGCCTTAGAGATTCGGTAAACCCTCACATCAACCTACCCTGTGTATGTTGATATCTGAAACTCAGTAACGGCATATTGGCAAGCCTAATGAAATCTATTTGATTTTCACACCTCCGAATTAGCGAAGCAAAGCCCCTTCCGGCCGACAAAGTAATGCGGTATATTCGCAATGAATGTGTTATTAATGATTTCGGTGCAAAGCCAGACGGTATCTTGAATCAAAATTTCAACTCAAATGCAGTAATAACGATTCGAATTCGTTTTTTCTGCGAATGTAAAAATATTCAAATTTGTTCTGCAGTTTCCAAACTGAAATTGACCAGTCGCACGTAATTGGGGTGTGAAACGACAAATGCATCTGCAAGTGCCTTCAATGTAGGGTCATAAAACCATTAAACCATCGTCGACAGCACTTGAGATTTCGGTTAGGGGGGTTTTCGCCGGGTGGTCGTAAATCAACAGATTGAGATGTCGGAAACAAGTGTACGAGATATTGTTTCATTTGTTTCGGCATCCGATATGTTTTTTTAAGATTTTCGGGTGAAACAGACATCCTCTGAAGAGAATAATGGTCGGAGTCAAGTCGACAGCCAATGAACGAACGGCATTTTGCCAGCTGTGGGTGTTGTGTATTTCTATTAATTGGTTGAGTTACAGTTGTATACTCTGTATTCATGTATATAGGATCAGGTCATTCATGAGTAGTCGACTAATGTCAATTTTGACGGAAAGTTGTAACAGTCTATTGGAATAAGTAAAAGATATAAAACTATTAAGGACCGTTTCATTTAGTAAACATAACAGTGGGGAGAAGGTGTTAATTTTTTCGAAGGCGAAAAAGATTCTCGAAAACGGAGGCGGACACTTCTTGCTGAGTCCTGTGCTCGACAACACGTAGGCCTCACTCTGTGATCTGCTGGTTTCATCTTATGTTCATTTTCATTTTATTCTCCAAATACGCTCTGCTCTTGAGCGATCATTGCGAATAGGGTCACTCCAGTGGGTATTATATGAGTGCTTCCTGGGAATAGCCGCTCATTCTTAACCAGTTATTTGGATTTCTACCGGTGATCTCGAATCCTTTCTATATGTTTTTTTTGTTGTCTCAAGGAGTTCTTATCGACGCTCTGCACCATATACCGTCCTGAGGACTACATAGAGTGTTGATAGCCGACTGCAGCGGATTGAGAGGTTTTTGAACGTCAACTGCGAGAGCTCTTGTCTCTAGTCTTTTGATCAATCAATATTTTCGTTTCTGCTACTGGTACAGTGTTTTTTTCAACGTCCAGCTTACTCAGACGTTCTACGAATAATTATCTACTGATTAATTTTTTTATAACAAGGATCCTGCACACGTGTGCCTGGGTGCGTAGGGTTGTCTGAACCTGATAACTGTGGCCGTCTCTGAGGTTGAAGAGGGGCCCTCGTATCTCGGAAGCTCACTGACGTACGATCCTTCATGACCCGCGAGTTGTGAAAAATACACTGAAGCGAGACGTCAACCAGATTGAACCCCGAGATTACACACGTGTGTTAACTTTAGTGCACGGGTCTTTCTGCGACTAAAAACGCATCAGTTACACTGTGGTGATTGGTGTAAACACGCGTTTATAATAAATTGAGTTCAATACAACTGAAGGTTCAGTTCATGTGTGTGAAATAGGTCTAGGGATCGTAAATACCTCTGTATGACCGTAGCATAGGCTCAATGTAGTGTCTGCAGTTTACGTGTTATATGGTTCTGTCTTAGGGGAATGTTATCAAGATAGGTCACTGTACGCGCCTAATTTTCAGGAAGTAACTTCACTTTTGACATCCTCCTCATTCCCTATAATTTACACTTGATGGCTCACCCCACAACACAAATTCAACGAACTTCATGTGTACTTCACTCCGTTGAAAGTATCACGGGAGTTTCTTCGAACTAAGCTCTTGATTGTTCTCCATATGAGAATCGTTCGGTTTTTCAGCCCATCTCAACTGCGACAGTCAGTGGTTCATTTTCTGTTGAAAATAATTTTCCTTTTGGTTCTAGCTTGGAGTGCGTTGTAATCAATAGAGACAATTCTGTCTCAGAAATTCAGACCGTCACACAGTACGGGGTTCAGACTATTGGTCCGAAGAGCTCACAGTCGATTATTGAAACGCGACGTGTCGAAAACTGTGCTACGGAATCTAGCGACCATCTAGATACGCAAAAAGCAGGCCATTTAAATTCACCTGCATCTCCTAGGCTGAGCCGTATGAATGTGAACAAAAGCCACGTTGCGGACGTTCTTGATGAAGACAATGATGGCTCACCAAATAATTTTTCTGTTGACCAGAATACACTGCGTGATCTGAGTCTGAGGGAAACTCCCACTAATTTTTTTTTCAATAGGCGTTCGAGAGCCTCAAGTGATATTTTGAAATTTCATGCGAGAGGCACAGCCGAGTGGGAACTCCAAACTTTAGAACATAATACGTTACGTTCAGGGGCCTCCAGCTCTCTAAAATTTTTTCAACGAATTTTCTGTAAATTCGAGAATGAACGGAATGATAATGTTCTCGATTCAAACTGTCTTCGCACTCCTGACAATAGTTCTATTATATCAGAGCTCGACCGCTCCCGACCTAGTAACGGGCCCGAGATCGGAGGGGTTCCACCTGCTCGCGGGTCCGTTTTTCAAACGACCCGCACGGCATAGTGAAATCTCTGCTATTTGGCCGGTGGTATCTCGGGAGCAGGAGGAAGAGTGTAAGTTATTTTTAAGATTTGAGAAATTCCGTGAAAGATACCGGTAGTTAATACCGATGAGGAAACCCCACCTTCACCTTCCCCTGAAGGTAATCAACCCTTATCGAATCCAGCACAATTTTTAATTATCAGATGGAAAATAAAGGTATTATAATTATTATGGTCGATCAAATCAATATTTAGTTGCGTATAACTTACGTATAACTTTTTGTCAAATTTCATCTTTGTTTCGAGACATTTGTCAGGATTCCTCAATTATTCACAATTGCTGGGTTACCTATTTGTATGAGCTTCTGCTGAAGGATGATCAGCTCAAAACATGATTTATATTATTTCTGATATCTGGTTAGCTCCCAGAAGCGAAATATCTTTAGGCTGTTAGAATCTCGTATACAGAAATGAAAAAAGGAGCGTAGGAAGTATCAGTGATTTTAGGTACCTTCATTCCGATATCCAGTGGAGTGATAACATATGAATGAGTCTATACAATTCAATGTAATTCTCCTCACTTTCATAGTTATGGAAACGGGTTTTCCCTGGGTTGGGAGCTCAGCGTTTCATAATTCGAAACTCTACTGGAACAAGAATATCTAATAAAAAAAGGCTCAAACCCTATAACTGGAAATGTGATTTAACGACATAGGGATACCCCTTGCCAAAAAAAAAAAGCAAATGAACCAAAAAAAACCCAACTTTGTTGAATAAATATAGTGACTATAGAAATAAATTATAAAAAATCACAGTACCAGCAAAATACTCCTTCTACTAGTCCCTTGCCAAAAAAAAAATGCAAATGATCCAAAAAACTATGGAAAGTCATAAAGAACCAACAAACGATCAGAACAAGGACAGAAATAAATAGTATTGCCAATACAAAAAATGTTGAAATAACAAATAAAAAGATGGAAGCAAATGAAATTATTAATTATTATACTAATATTGGAAAAAATCAAAGAAAAAAAAAAAATAACAACTAAAGAGCCAGATGAAAATTAAATCAACTCTTCTTCTTGGATCCTTTTATGGAATCATTAATACATATCCAAAGTCAAAAAAATGGGGTTGAAGGAGGAGAGAACGGCATCTGCTCAAACATAATGAAAAAGAATGAACACAAGTTGCACCACTATTGCACATCATGAATGTTATTTTTGGTACTGGAGTCTTTCCTGGAATTCTAAATACATCAATAATTATTCCATTGAACATAGGACAAACAAGGAGATAGAAAATCTACGAACATAGTTTTCTTTACAAAACTCCCTTACAAGTGATATATGTCATACATAATTGACCCATATAATGAAATCCGTAATTTACGGAGTAGTTGTGAAAAAATGATAATTAAAATCCAGTAGTTCAACATATAAAAGGTTCCTTTGTTTTAATTTATATGCGGTTGGAAACAAAATTGTTACAAATGTGGCTGCACATGTTTGTGAATCCCAGCAGAAGTTTTTCAATATAAATATTCTTTCATTGAAACAATAATGGCCCGTCTGTCATCACGTTATCGCTCACACAATTCAATATACTATGGAAAATCGTTAACATATACCTCTGTCTGTTATATTTTCGTGTACTGCCATATTTGCTTCATAGTTATTTTCCCAACAAGTGCGAAAAGACTAACGTTCCCACGCGATGGCCGATGGATCAATATATTCTTAGTTTTAGCATGATATTCAGTGGTTCTCAAAGATTCCATGAATTTTTGAGTGAAACTGAGAAATAATATTTCTAACCAATGTACTTGGTTATGAAATTGAAATCTACATCCAATTTTCGCAAGAGTACAAGTTGAAATTTACCCTATATAGCTGATAACTTACCGGTATTAATCTTTGAGCTATATGTTTGATACTTTCAGTATTCTCAGTATATTCATATTGCAGACCAACCGCTTGATAATCCAAATTGGAAGCAAAATATTCGAATACTCTCGCAAATCCATCTACTCCAGGAAACATTAACAATTTCGATGATGCGCCGATGTCTCGATATTTTGATTCAAAAGGTAATGTGATTTTCTTGATCTCTTCCTCATCCCCATATATCCTGAAGAGTTGATCCATCGCAAAATTGGCGGTCGGTTTCTCAGTCTTGTCTTTAGTGTCAATACTTCTTTCTTCTTGTATCTTTTTCAACCTGTGGATATAAACCGAAAGTATAAGTCTCATACTTTTGAGCTGGATCAAAAAACTCTACAGGCTTTAGAAAACTTGATTTGTTGAAAATATAAGGATGTTCACAAATCGATGTGGAATCTATCTGCTATGAAAGATAAACTTTAGTCATATCTTCCATCGTCAAGATAATCTTGTGGAGTATCTCATGATTGAATATAAGAACATTCTCAATTGAAATTGATAGACAATATTTCTACATATTCAATTGACAATGTACCCTTTAGAGAAACTATAATAGAAAATTAGCAAAATATTTGTATTTATTTTCTAAACTGTCTTTGGACTTTTCTGGAGTAACTACAAATATGCTGATACTTGTGGCGCTAGAATTATCTTCTGAATTTCCTCAACATAGAATTAAAGACATTTCTTTGGAAAGGACTTTTAAAACGAGTTCAGAACTAGAAATGATAACCACTGTGGATACTTTCAGATGATATTGGCCTAACTGAATTGAGAACGGGTGCCTCATTGGCATGTCAACATAATTTACATCATAGAAACCCTTTTCAAAACCCCGCGTAAATATTTTTAAAAGCCCTTTGGGGAAAAGGGTTTTTTTTATCCCCTACAAAAAGAAAAATTTTTTTTTAAATTAGTGAAAAAACTAAAATTTAAAAAAATTTTAAACAACAAAATAAAACGTTTTTTTTTTTTTTAAATTCTGAACTTCCATTTATGCTTTTTTTTTCTAAGACAAGTAAATTTTTTTTGTTTTATATTCAGGGGAACAAATTATCAACACGGTTTTTTATTTTGTTTTTAAATTTTTTCTTTAAATGTTATCCATTAAATTTAAAAAAATCCCCCGTTGATCTCGATTTGGTTAAACTGTTTGGGGGCCCCGTAACTGTGGGGACGGAAAAACTGTTAATCTAAAAAAAATTTTATTGTAACACAAAACACAAAAAAAGTATAAGTTATAGATTAATTTCTGAATTTTTTTCCAGTTTTTTTAAAAAACCAATTTTCAATTTTGCAAGGTGAGTTTTTTTTTGTTATAAATTTTTTTGAACTTAATGATTTTAAAAAAAATTTTTTTATTTTTTTTATCTGTTTGTATCTCATAATGGATTAAAACCCATCTGGCGTTTGGAATTTCCCCCAAAACCCCTCAAGTAGTGAAAAAAAGGCCCTAAAAATTCATTACCAGAAACATCTGCATTTTTATAGCACAAATCAATATTTTATAGAATGGTGTAGGAAGAATAAAGTTTTGCAAATCTTCTCCCTATGGTCGTGTATTCTATTTTAAAAAAAGCAAAAATTAGCCTCCACGAATTGATAGGTTTAAAAAAAAAAAAAAAAAATGAAAAAAAAAAAAAAATCAATTTTTTTTTTTTTTTTAAAACATTAAAAAAATTTTTTTTTGTTGGCTGACCCTTTTTTTTTGATGATAAAAAGTAAGTGTAATATATAAAAAAATTTTTTAATATTTTGTGAAAGTTATCGACAGTTAATGTGGCTTTTTGGGAACGTTTTGGGAATGGGGGGGGTTGGGTTTTTTGCCTAAAAAAATCCTTTTTGATCCTCAAAGGCCCCCGGGCTTACTTGGGGCAACACCATACAAAAACCCCTCATATTTTTAAATAATATAAAAAGGGAAAATTTCCATGAAAAAGGTCGGGTTTTTTTTAAATTTTTTTTTCTCTTCATTTAAGTTTAAAGGAAATTTTTTGCAGATGTTATTTTCAGGTTGTTTTTAAAATTGAAATTTCAGGGTTTGTTGCTGGGAAATTTTTAAACGATGTGGAAGATAATAAAAAAAGTGTATTTTTTAAAAAAACGTGGAATAGAATGCTTTTTTAACGATTTTAAACCCTAATAATTCTTCATTTGGGATTATGTATCTTTGATTTTTTTTTTCAAGTTAAAGGGTTTTTTTAAAAAAAAAAAAATACCATCATTCCCTTCCCCATCAATATAGGGTATTGATCAGACAAAAAAAGAAAATGGGTGGATGATCCCCAAAAAAACTAAATATGGCGGGGTTTTTTATGGATAATAGAAATTATGGGCCCCCCGATTTCAGTTTGTCTGATCAATCTTTAAATGATGAGGGGTGGTTTGGGGGGGGGGAAAAAAAAACCCTTTTCCTTTAAACATTTTTTGCTTTTGTACATTATCTGTATCATTATTATGTGTCTTTTTTAAAAAAGCGTTCATCCTTTTAAATTTTTTCTCATTTCATTATCCCCCTAATACCACAGTCCCCTTTGGGGTTTTTAAACCCTTTTCCCTTTTAAATTTACCCCAAAGTGATCATTTCAAGCCACCCCAACGACACAGTCCCCCGGCATTAAATCTTGACTTGGGTGGGGTTCATGTTTGATTAGTTAAAAACCCCTTTTTTTTTATTAGTCCCCTATTTCAGTTTTTTAAAAAATTGACCGCCCAAACCCGTGATCCGCCATTTTGTTTGGGGGGGCCCTCTTGGATTTTTTTTATGGTGTACTGATACCTTTATTTTGTCAAGCACTTTTTTTTTTTTATTGAGGGGGGTTTGGGAAAAAAAAAAATGTTATCCGCCATTTTCTGGTTGGGGGAATCTTCGATTTTTAATTTTTTTCCCTCGTGGGTTTTTATTCAAAAGTTTTTTCATTTGATATCCATATTGAAGGAATTGTGAAAAAAAAATATAATCCGCCATTTTGTGGCAAAGGGCCCTCTTATTTAAATGATACTGAATACACATAATTGGGATTGTCATCAGAACTTAACCAAATTTTAAAAACAATCGGGCAACAGGAAGGGGGAAAATTTTAAAACCCACACAAGACAAAAACAAGGCAATAAAACCGTTTAAAAAAAACAATAAAAAAAATTTTTTCAAATTTTTTTTTCAAAAACACTAAAGGGGTAACTTTGGGTGTATGAAGGGGTTTTTTCCCTGAGTTATAGATTCAAAAGTTTGTCGGGCCCAAAATTTTTAGTTTGAATCAAAGGACAAGGTTTTGAATCTATAAACGAAATAAAAAGTCATAACATCCAAAGCAATTGTTTTTTAAATTTTTTTGTGCATTTGAATAAAAACTTGTCTTTAAAAAAAATTTTTTTTTTTTCATTTTATTTGGTGCTTTTGGAAATTTTTAGTACGCATTAATCTATGCATTTTGTTCAAGCTCGTTATTAGGGTTTTTTTCCTGTAAGTTCTAAAATATCTAGTCCTTCAATGGGGAACCATCTAAAGAACTCATCCGCCATCAAAAATTTATGAATTTTAACTAAAAACAATAATCTAAATTCATTTTTTCCCCCCCCCCCCAAAAAACCCGACATACCAATTTTGAATCAAATCGGGCCATAATTTAAAACCCTTGTCCGCCATTTAAATTTGTGAATCTTAAAAAATAATACATAATCTCCCCCCAAAAAAATCCCCCAATAGCAATTTTGAATAAAATTTTCCCAAAAAACCCCTAAATCTAGTCCGCCTTTTTGGGGACCCCCCTTTTTTTTTTTTTTTTTTCTCCAACAAAATTCCTTTTGCCTTTTCCCAATTTCAAAATGTTGACAAAAAAATTAATCTCCCCCCCGAAAACCCCACATACCAATTTTGAATCAAGTCCATCCCCCCAAAAAAACTCGTCCCCCATCTTCGACCACCATTTTTTTTTTCCCCAAACCCCCGCCAAATTTCAGCAAAAGGGGGATGTGGGCAAGTCCCCCAAAAAAAATGGTTTAAAATTTTAAACCCGGAAAGAATGACAAGTGACAGAATGACATCCAAAAACAAGCTTGTAAAATATACCTCATTGAAAATCGAATATGAATTGTAACAGGTTTTTTTTTAAAAAAACCCAAATAAATGCTCACCCCCCCGGGAAAAGGGATTAATGTTTTTGGGAAAAAAATTCCAGTGATAGCAACTTACCCCAAAAAGCTTTTAAAGGACATTTGGGTTTCATTTTTTAAGAAAAAAAATTTGGGGCCCCTTTAAAAGTAAAAAAAAAGGGAAAAAACTCTCCAAAAGGGTCCCAAAAGGAAAAAAAAAAAAAAAAAAAAAAAAAGGTTTTTTTCCGGGGGGAAATTGGGGTTCCATGGATTTTTGTTTTCCCCGGAAATTTTAAAAAAAAAACCAAAACCAAAACCCCCAAAAACCCTTAAAAGGTTTTGGAAACAAAAAAAAAAGCCCCAAACCCAAAGGGTTCCAAAAAATTTTTTGGGAAATTTTGTCACCGCCAAATGTTTTAAGGGAAGTTTTTCCCGAAAATATGGTAAAAATTTTTTAATTCCGATGTTTTTTAAAACTGATGGGGAAAGCAAAAATTTTTTTTTTTTCAAAAAAAAAACCCCCCAAAAGGGGGACCCGCCATTCCTCATCGGGGTTTGGGGAAATGAATAGAAATAACTAAAATTTTTTTTCCCAGTTCGATTATTTTACGCTCAAAATCAAAAAGAGAACACAAAAAAGGTTTATTTTAAACTCCCAATTTTTTTTGGGGAAAATAAAAAATTGATGGTTGAAAAACATGTGGACAAAGAAACAATAAAAACCAGGTGGGAGGGGGCGTGGAAAAAAATTACCAATCCTCCCCGGGGGCAACAGCAGTTAAAATTTTGGGAAAAACCGGAGTTTTTGAGCAATAACTTATCAAAAAAAACAGGACATGCCAACTCCAAATCTTTGCGGCTATCTACAAAAATGAAGAAAAAACCCTCAGGCTATCATTAAAAAAAAGGGGGGAAAAAAAAAACCCACAAATCGCCAGGGGGGGGGGAAAGATCAACTTAATTCGGAGAAAAAATACAAAAACAATTTTTCAAAAATTTTTTTTGTATCAACTAAAAACTAAATAATATGAATTTTTTTTTTCTTGAAATTTTCACCGAATGCCATTGTGTTTTTAAAAAATTCTGAATTTAAAAAACCTGTTTTTTTAAACCCCCTTGGGTTTTTTTTTTTGTTGATTAAAAAAAATTTTTTTTTTAAACAACGAAAAAATAAACCCTAGGTTTCTTCCAGAATTATCGGTTTTTTAAAGCATTTATGGTATTATCCCCGATAATACAATTACACAAAAATATTTCTAATCAAATTTGGATGGATGACAGTATATCATCTACTTCCAAACAGACCGTTTTTAGAAGCTACAGTTTTTTTGTTGACAACTCTAATAGATGATTTGTGGAACCACTCGATTTCAAACCAGAGTTACAGAAGTAATATCAAAACATTTCCAAACCCTGTACTTGAAAAGGCCAAACCATACATTTTGGTAGTTTAAAAATTGCATTTTAATATTTTTAACCGAATAAAACCTAATTTATTGAGCATTGTTTCATTTGTTACTGCTATTTTGTTTTGTAAGAGGAAATTATGATGTAAAATGTACATTTATCACTTTCCAAATAGTCGATTCCAATCTTAGACAATATGTTGGGAGTAGAAAAAATGGTTCCCCGGCTCATGACAATATTCACATTCCCCCAAAAAATAATCCACTTTACACACTTTTTAAATTGATAACTATTTTTCCCCGACTTTTGGGAAAGTGAGCTTTTAAAACGAAAATGAGTGCGGGAAAAATGGGGATTCGCACATAGGAAATAATATATTCCGCAGCTCAGTTTTCGACACATTTATCCATTATCAATGTTTTACAATTGTAACTACTTTGAAGAAAACAAAGGGAAAAGTATGAAATACCGGAAACAGATTGGGAAAATCAAACATAAAGTAAGAGATTGACTTATTTTCCTGTTAGGGTGAGGTTTAGAACTTAGAAGCTTAGAATGAATAAATATTGAGGGAGATTTATTAGTATGGTTCTACCCGTTTAAAGGGCGCTTTGTTAAAGTTTAACCATTTTTTTAATTGCAGAAGCTGTTTCTATAGGGAGCAAATCAAAACTCACTTCGCTAACCGGGTATTGCAAGAATGGGAACGAAAAATAATTTAAAAACTCCTTTTTTACATTTTCCGTCGGCGGAGGGAAGATAAAAAAAGTCGATAGTCAACGGGGGTTTTTTAGGACAGCTGTCTCTTTTTTTTCAGCAGCCAATTAAAACAGACCCCAAGCCAATAATAATAATAATAATAATTTTTTTTTTTACCCTTCCTCAATTATAAATAGTATAAATAAAATAGTAGAAAAAAGGGGAAAAAAATAGTATAGTATAAATAAAATAGTAAAATAAAGTAAAGAACACATAAAATACAATCCCGAACAAGTTAAATTAGCAGTATAAAATCGAAATAATACAAAAAAAATATTAAAAAGGGGGGGTTTAAAAAACCCCCTTTAAAATATATTTTACCCCTTTTTTTTAAATTTCCCCCTTAAAGACAGTTTTTTTAAATTTTTTTTGGGGTAAGGGGTTTAAAAAAAGCTGTAAGCCTTTGATGAACACTGTGTTTGAGAAATTAGCAAAAATTAGAAACCCATTGGAAGCATGTGAGGGGGATTGGGGATTATGTTTTTTGGAGATAAGTTTTTTTCCCCAGTTAGGGGGGTTGGTAAGCATCCTGACTTGAGTTTATACACAAACTTTTTAGCATATTAAAAAGAGTCTTTTTTTAAAATTTTTCCCCAATAAATTCAAGGTTTCCCAAAAAAACCCCCCTTTTTGATGTTCGTTTTCATAATAGAAGGGCCCCCATAGCACGATTTTGTACTTTTGAATGTATCAATTTGTTCATTATTCATCAGGTATAGGGAATGTTCCACAGAAATCAAGATGAGGAGATATTATGGTTTTATAAAAGTTAACTTAGTAAAGATGATACCTTATTATTCAATCTATGGGGGAAATTAATTTTTCTTGCCATTTTCTTCTTAATATACTCACAATTTTTTTTTAAAAAGATTCAGTTCATTATCTATCATGCCCCCCGGGGGTTTTTTTGAAATGTTTACTTTTCAATTACATTATTATCAATCAATAAATGGTGGCTGGTTTTTTTTTTTAAAAATTTTTGTTAAATTTATATTTATTTGAAATTACCATGTATTTGGTTTTATTTTTTTTTTAATTTCAAACCATTTTTTTTTCCCAGTTTTTGGAAAAAATTTTCCCCAAATCTTGTTTTTTTAAAAAGGGTTATCCCAAAATATCCTCTACATCCCCTTTTTTGGTACCCCCGGTACCCCCCCAAAAGAAAAAATTTTTTTTTTTGGAATTGGAACAGGGTTTTTACTATGTCATTGATGAACAAAATGAATAATATTTCCTAGAGCACTTCCTTAAGGGCCCCCCAAAAATTGTATGTCGTTGCTGCCAAAAAAATGTATTTTTATTTTAACTATTTGAGACCTACCAGAAAGATAGCTTTCAAACCATTTCAAGGCATTTTCCTTAAATGCCAAATTTCTCGAGTTTTTTCTCCAAAAAGAGAGACATTTAATTTAAAAAGGGCTTTTTTAAGTCAAAAAAAAATATAACAATAAGGGATTTTTTTTTTTATTGATTATCTCAGTTTTCCATTTAGACAATAAATAATGCAATGCAGTTTCACACGGGGGGCCTGCCTGAATCCTGTTTTTTTCCCTTTACTAGTATATTTTTTCTTCTACAAATTGTAGTAGCTCCCCCTTTTTTACTGCAAATTCTAATATTTTCTCCCAAGATAGGGGGTGTATTAATGGGGGGGAATTCCGAACAAGAGGTTGTATTGGACACTTTTTTCAATAAAAAAATTTGTGGCTACTTTCCTTTTTTTAGGGAATTGTCCCCCAATGAAGTGTTAATCAAATATAATATATGGTTACCAGCAACTTCAATGTTAATTTTAATTTTTTAAGTTGATGCCGTTTTATCACCACCTTTTTTTTTCATTCTATTCATTATCATTTTGAGGTCATTCATTGGGGTTTTCCCCAAAAGTGGTGGGGTCATTTGGTGTCGAGGCAAAACACCCAAAAAATATAATGGGGGCTGTGAACAGGTTTGATGTGGGTTAAAATTTTAAAAAATCCCCCTATGGAGTATAAATTTTAAAGAATTTGCTATATCTGCGTCATTTTTTTTTCCCAAAGATTCCGGTTTATTTTAGAAGGCCTTTTTTTGGGGGGTTTTTCCTTTTTTTTAACTTTTTTTAGAGACCTCCACATTGCCGCATCCCCTTTTTTTTTTGATCAATTTGTTCTTTTAGTTTTTTTTTCTTTTCCCCCGCCTAATCAATGAAGTAACAACATTTCAACTTTTTTTAGTTAATCCAGTCCCCCCTCTTCCCCAACCCCCAGCCATTTTTTTAAAAAAAGGCCCTTTTTTATTTTATTTGTTCCATGATCTCGTCTGTAAACCATACTTTCAGTTTGAAGTTTTGAATGTTTTTTTCTTTCCAAGGTGCATGTTAAAACTAAATTTTTTTTTCAACATTATTAACGAAGGGGGTCCCAGTTTATTAAATCGGGGACTTTTTTTTACCCCCTCCAGATCAAAAAACATTTTGGGGAAAATCAAAACTTTTTAAAAATTTTTTTTAAATTTTTTTTAAAGGGGTTTGGGGTATTCAAATTCAATTTCATTTTTTTTATCAGGGAAAAATTTTATTAGAATGGTGGGGAAAATTTAAAAATAATCAGATTTTGGTGTTTAATTTTTTTAAAAATTTTTTAACCCATAATCAATCAGTGTAGACGAGTCTTTAGAAATTTTTGAAAATTTTCCCTTTAACAATTTGTTTTTAAATAGGCCAATAGTTTTTTAAATTTTTTTTTACTTTGGGAGTCTACTTTGGTCTATTTTTTAAACCCACCCTGTTATAATAAAAATTTTTTTTTCCTTAAAAAATTAATTTTTTTTTTCCAAAAGGGGGAAAAAAATCTAAAAGAGAAAAAATTTTGGGGGAAGGGAAAAGTACAAACAGTAAAAGGGTTTTTTTATTTTGGGCTTCCCTTTTTCTGCTAACACCCCGTGTTCATATAGTTTGGGGTTTGTTCATTACTTGTTGGTTTTCCCAAAATTTTCTTAAAAAAATGCTGCCCCCCCCAGTGTGTCTACTCTTTGATTTACAATTTAACATATCAAATCCCTCTATTTTTTTTTTATTTTGATTAATATCATGTTAAAGAGTCTGGTTATACATAACAACAATTTGGGGGTTTGACAAAAAAATAAAATTTTTTTTAAAAATTTTTAAATTGCATACAAGACTAGCAGCATTTGCATAAAATATAATTTGTTTTCATGCCTATGGAAACTATCACTTTTTGAACTTCTAAAAGAATTGCCCTGGCTAGGAGTGATTTGATTCGGTAAATCTATTTGTTGAGTCACAATATTCTCATTGGCAGTGATTAAAGCACCACAATTTCCATCTTCAGTATTTGAAACAACAATATTTTTATTTCCCCATGGTTGAAACTACAGTATTATTAGTACAGTAAGGTACATTATTGGAATGATTGTCACTACATAAATAATTTATAAGTTTGATGATTGCTTGGCCCAAGAACCATTTACCCACTCCATTGATACTGATCCCATCGGAATGATAATTTGTTGTCTAATGATTTTATCTACTTTAATTAGATGGGGAACAGAGTAAGCCGCTATAGTGCAGTTCCTTTATCAAGGAGATATTACGATCTATATACATATTTAAATGACTCTTATCATATCGATATGGCTCAGTAATAATAATAGTTTTGTAAAATTTAATCTATCTATGAAAGACCACCTTAGACTACTACTTATCTTATTGGGCCAAAATATGACTACATCGTTTTTGTGAGATTTTTCACTATTATATGGCTGTCTCTAGTAACTCATTATCTGTTGCATTAGGTTTCAAAATAGGACAGGAACTGGTAACTTTGTGTGGCAGTTTACTGGGAAGAAGATTCACAAGGTGTCTTCCATGACTTCCAGCTATGAATAGGATTTTATTTGGCTTAGTTTTTCCATGTATATCAACAATTCCTTTTTCTTCGATCTTTAAAGAAATATGTTCACTTTTCCTCTAATTCCATTCTGAATAATTTTGCCGATTGCACATTCATTATATTCTTTCTTTCAAGGTAGCGATGGTGGAAACCATATTTCGACTTAGTAGTTGAGTTCCGTAATGTCTTCATTCAGTTTGATATTAGCTTCCTTCTCAGTTTCAATCTGTCTAAGAAGTTCCCTAATATAATCCTCGTTATTCTTTTTGTAGTTTAATTGGGAAACTATGTCCTTATTTATTTCCTTCAGTTCCCCAAGGTCATAATCTTTTTTTGTCAATTCTTCCACCTGGCTTTTCAATTTGGTTTGCAATTCCTCATTTGTGTGACTTAGGTCGCTTATTTTCTCGTTCAATTTCTTAATTATTTTGTTCATTTTCCTTCAGTTGATGGCAATCTTTTGATCAGTTTCTATTACATCATGTTCAAATCCAAAGTTTTTCTTTTCTCCCTTTTATAAGCAGCATCTTTTTCTTTCATTTCCTCTCTAGTACATGTTCTTCTGTAGTTCATTTAGCTTATCTTCCTTTTCATATCCCAATTTGTTCATAAGCTCATCCCTTTGGATTATATCATTTTTCAACTTTCTTATTTCTTTGAGATTATTTTCTTCGTTTCTCTTGTTTTTTTGATCTTTTTCTTCACATTTTGTTGAGCAGTAAATTTTATAACCACCTAATTCTTTATAATCGCTTCTTCTGTCAAGGCAGCTCAAGTGGAATATGTCATAACACGTAATACAACAGAGATTATTAAAGTTTTTTTTTTGCAACATTTAAATACCTTTTCCATTCTATCTTGAATTGATACGCCACTGCCTGCTTATCTTGACATATATGTATGGAGTATCTATTTCACAGGTGTTTTTATTCAAAGTGGGGTTTTTCCACGTTTCTTCACTTTGTACTTTTTTTTATATTTTTATGCACCATAACATTCCTTTATGCATATAATGAAATTTCTCTTTGAATTAGGTGATCTATCCATTGGAATCACACAGGTTCATAGATTATTTTATGAAATTTGCACTGATGTAAATTTCAATATTTATTTTCACTTTTGAACTGTAGAAATGGCAACTTAATGTGGAGTAACTTGAAACAGGTGTTCACACAATAGTATCGAATTATGGATAATGCTTGTAGATGTGTCTATACGTTGGGACTAATAAATCACCTGTTATATACGTGTTTCAGGAGGTCTGAATACAAAAAAGCCAGCAGCGTCTCTGGTCTGGGATCGAAATAGGTTATGAAATATTCTATATTGTGATGTGTTTTGTTGGAAAATATTTTTTTTCGACCCTGGGAAAATGAAATCATGATGATCCGATTGCCTATTAATACATACTTTCTGGTTTATGGCATATTTTTTTATTTAAACGTTTTTCCAAAATATTTAAATAAAATCAGTTATCTCCGCCTCAAGACTGGAACACTTGTTTTTCATGTTTCTGCAATCGATAGTGGATGAACTATACTATTATATCTAGAGTGAAAAGCAATGCAGCGTTATTGAGAAAAGATAAGAAATTCAGCATATGCCTGTACTACTCACTTGGCCAAAGTGATTGTCCTCATATCTTTCGCAGTAATAAATACTTCGAATTCTCTTTCCAATGTTTGTTTTATTTCGACTCCAGTCATGGAATCCATTCCTAATTCAGCTAGGGTCGAATGCATACTCACGCATTTGGCATTGTTGACACCTGGATAGAAGGAATTTCATCAAAAAAGGTCAGGACGAAAACAACCAAAAATAATCAACTCCAACCAATTACGCTAAAATTGTATTAATAATCAGGTAGTTCGTGTGCCTCATAAAATAACAATCGATCATCACGTCGTATTATCGTTCATTTATATCATAGCACACAATACCCGATACATCATTAATAACCAGGTAGTTGTTTGGAGATATTTTAAAATTTGTTCCGTTTCTCGTTTTTGAAGTTCGACTCGAAAGTTCTGAACGCATTTTCTGCCTCACGTGACATTGTACAAATATTTTGGTTGGGAATAAAAACAGTCAGAAATGATGATTGAAGAAAAACTTGTTTTTTTTTTAATTTAAATACTGAACTGCTATTTTTGTAAGGTTTGAAGTTCCTGTCCAACCAGTAACATAAACAGTGTTGATAGTCCTGGTCTGTTAGCTAATGCATCTCTGAAAGTAATTCGATAGAGAAGTATTTACACACTCCCAATCCTCCTGAAACTGTTTTCACTCATATAAATATAGTTAGTTAGATGTTGCAGGATAGGATATTTTTAAACCATTTTCATGGAAAACTTCTACGATAAAAAAAGCATGAACAAAAACGAATGAGTTATACAACATGACACGACTAGATATATGAGCGGATAGTCAGGTAAGTTGTTTTTCCAGGCCTTAAAGTGAATAGTTCTGGATTACCTGGTTATTAACGATATATCCAGAAATATGTGATAAAAGACAACTGAAACATTTCCCTATGAGTGAATTTGGCAGCCACAAATACAAACATTTTTCTCCGTTAAAGAACATTAAGAAAATCGAGTATTGGTATTAGTGAAATCAGAGGTTCCAGAACTGTTAAAAATGAACATGATTTACCTAAAATATTTATCACAGCATCGACAATGTTGCCTACTTGTTCCAAACCTCCTCGTTTTTCAGCCACCACCATGCTGGATACTATTGTAAGATCCTTTTGTCTCAAGAAACCGTCGAGGACATTGAGGCAATTCATGATTTTTTGTTGAAGTGTACCACCTATTTCCAATTCACATTCTATTTCCTGCATTTCTGCTACCAAACCAACCTAGAAAACACATTATCTCTATTTCCTCATAATGATTAATATTTTTTCTTCCAGTATCACAGACACAAAAATCAGTTACACCAACAAAAATCGTTCAAGTTTCTGATGCTTAGAAAAAATGATATATTTGAGGAAAGTTATTTTATAAAGCTCGAGTAAAACATTTTTTTTTAGATAGTGATTATTGATTTGACAACAAACTGCACCTGAGACAAGTTGTCAGATCTATTTGGGTAGATTATGCAGTTTGACCAGGAAACTGGTGATAATTGTGATAACATAACAGCTAACTCAACGAAAGTAAGTAAATACATTGATAGTAGTGTAGTATAACTAACATCAATTCAAGCCTAACACTAATTCAGTGATTGCAATTTAGTTGAAATTTTATATTTCATACTCTATGCGTGACTAATTTTTTCCGTTAGTGGGACGATGAAAAGCAGTATGGTTTTGTAAGATTGGGGGATCTCCAACCTTATATCGTAGTGATAAAATGTCTTATTATTTCAATTACATTGCTCCTTCTCTATTTCAGTCTCTCATGGAAATGAATGATTTTTCATTTCATGATTTTGTATTTTAATGTATTAGGAAATTCTCAACCTTTTCGAAAAAAATAATAATGATGTTAATTGTGTGAAATTAATGGATGTTGGTTCAACGAAGATTTTGTGTTATTGAAATCCAAATGTATTTTAATATAGATTCATTATTTAAACACATCCCAATCTGAAATTCGCTATAAATTCAACATTCCATAGCCATGCAACAAGACAAGCATGGAATCTATCAATTCAAAACATATTAGCAAGATATATATTCACCATTATGGAAAAGATCGATAGAACAATTTACCAAAAACACTTGAAAATGCAAGAAGCCAAAGGCATTCGAAAATCAATTATATTACTTTCATGATACTCATAATATAAATTAATATTGAAAGGGATTTTCAAACAAATCAATAAATTAATATAATCTCATACATTTATAGTAAGTTAAGATTTCATAATTTCCCCCCTACTACTCGTATAAACAGTTGGTGTTTTTATGGAATAATAGATGTTATTATTTTGTTTTCAAAAACAGCGTTTTTACAAAGTATCTAATGATTGTATTATAAAAATGATATGTTTTTCGTGAAAAAAACGGAGTGATGCAATCTGATGATGCAGAAGTGGGTCTTTTTGAAGATGAAAATTATATAGTGTGACAGTATAAGGTATGGCAAGCATTATAGATATCCTAGCGACAATTTATTTGCCGAAAGCAAAGTCCTAGATATCAGAAAACTATACTATCAAGCATTAATACATCACCAACATAAAACCAAACATCTCCAACCAAAAATCACCCACAATTATGACACGCGATATAGAAAAGGGTCACTAACTATACCTAAAATCAATAAAACAATAGGACAAAGAGGACACGGTTTTCTAGGACCCAGATTGTTCAATATGCTACCTTAAGAACTGAAACTCATAAATAGTTACCCACTTCTGAAATCCAAACTGAAAAAATGGATATTCAATCACAACAGATCTGAAATCCATAAGCTGATTTATATCAAAAAAGTATATGAATGTATGCACATCAGCATATATATATATTAGTCATCACAACTATATTAATGTGGTCGAAAGTTTCATACAATGTTCCTTCTTTGGTTTTTCTTTTGTTTTCCTTTTATTAGTATGAAATAATTCAATCCTAACAAGTCCATCACTTTTAAAACAATTTTTGTTAAATGTTCCGCTTATATCTATGTAAGACTTTCTATTTTCATTTTAAATGATCAGCAAAGGCAAGTCCACGCGCGGATTAATTTCCTTGTGGTGCCATTATTTATTCATTTTCTGTAAACTCTTGAAGAGATATTGTATATTGAAGTAAATTTATTTATGAATAAACATTATTATTATTAAAGAAAGAAAAAGCCAAGTGAAGGGAGATCAAATAAGAAATGAAATGCATAAAGCACAGCAAGTCGTCTTCACAAAAGATTCAATATAAATGAAACACAATTGGTAGATCACAGGCGAAACACAACTACTTTCCTAGCAAATACCACGCAGAACGTTGAATGATATTCACCTGACAATCCATGCAAACTTCCATATAAATGGATATTATTCGCAAATGTTTCTTTCTGATAAGCTTGATTATGTTTAATTCATGTCGTGTCCGCCTTACGATCCGCATACCGGTTTCAGGCTTTTTGCCGTACTGATGAGGGCCAAAAAGCCTGAAACCGGTATGCGGATTGTTAGGCGGACACGACATAAATTAAACATAATCAAGCTTATCAGAAAGAAACATTTGCGAACAATATCCATTTATATGGAAGATTGCATGGATTGTTAGGTGAATATCATCCAACGTTCTGCGTGGCATCTGCTAGGAAAGTAGTTGTTCTTCGCCTGTGGTCTACCAATTGTGTTTCAATTTATATTGAATCTTCTGTGAAGGCGACTTTGTGTGCTTTATGCATTTCATTTCTTATATTATTATTATTATCATTATAGTATATAACTGGAAAGACATCCACTACAGGATTCCAGTCATAATCAAACGTTAGGATAGATTTTGAAAGTCTTTTGCCTTGCTATGATTGGAATAATGAGATATAAAACTAGATGGTGAATTCATTAAAGACAAATATTCTGACCTACAATAATTAAAAAAGTTACTTTTGAGCAATTGGGGTAGTGAGTTTGATATTTTTGCTGGAATTCATATCCAGTATTTTCATGACATTACCTGTCCTATTGCTCCCCATTGAATTGCTAGCGCAGGATACCCATCTTTTGCTCTTTTTTCACATATTCTCTCCATGATCGAATTTGCCATACCATAATTTGTTTGCCCAGCGTTACCGCGTCCACACGATACAGAAGAAAAGACAACGAATTCGCTGAAACAGTTTACACATAAAGCATAACAGAAATATTTTGAGCTGAAAAAGGTATAGATTTCACTGGCCAACACAAAAAAATGTACAGGATCAACATAAAAAATAGTGGAAGATATGACTGTGGAAAAACTAGAGTGTGAGTTTGAAATGCATCATAGGTAACGATTTCATATTTATTCTTCATATTCTTGAAGTTTGGAGATGAACTTTGTTCAACTGGGCATCGCACCTGATAATCCTAGGTGAGTTTGGCGTCTAGGAATCTAATAGAAAATTGATGTTGCAGTGTCGAGTATAGAAGATTACTCACCATCATTGCCATATTATTCGAAATATGTACTTCTATAATGAGGTATTCTTGATAACTACTCATCCGTTTTAGTTTAAGTAATTGCTATATTTTGCATCAAGTCATCAACAATATGGATAATCCATTAGCTTTTGCAGACCAAACTGTTGAAGATACATTTACGAAATATGTATGATGTATAAAATTTTCAGAAAAACCTACTTTTTGGAAATGTACACCCAAACCTACTTTTATACTTAAATTAACACGATTATATCGCTTTTCGTGAGTAGTACATGGAATGAAGATCTATGACACCAATCAATAATCTTTGACACTATGAAAACTTTTTATCTTGTTTATTTTTTGTAGATGTAGATTATTTGAATGTGTACATTTGGAGATATGAATGTGCTAATGGAGAGACAATAAATAGGTAATTGTTATCTGCTTTTCAGAAAGTAGTGGTCGTAGACACTGATAATCCCGCGAACCATTCAGTTGTGTCAGTAACTCCGATAATCACATTATACAGTGCGGCTTCTCATAGTATTCCCCCCCCCTGATAACTTTTGAACGGTTCGACGTAGAATATTGAAAAAAAGAAGTTATCACCGATACTACTTTTTGAAATGAAAGACATTGTGATTGCTCGATAGATGGCGCGGGGGGCACATCAACTTCAAAATTTTAAATAGCATGGGGGGTCATGTGGCACATCGTTGAAAATATTCTTTTTCCAACCATCTTATTGTTTTTATCATTTCGTTGATTTGTTTTTTTCAGAATGTGCTTTTGAAATGTAGAGCATAAGTGCGGCTTTTTATAGTTCTCCCCCTTATTATTCTTTGACTGGTTCGACGTAGAACAATGAAAAAAAAAGGTATTGAATGGTATCACCGATGCAACTTTTTGAAATGAAAGACATCGTGATTACCTATAGATGTCTCGGGGGGCATCAACTTGAAAATTTCAAATAGCATGGGATTTATGTGGCTCATCGTTGAAAACACAATTCAATTTTCTTTCCAAACATTTTTTTTATTTCGTTCATACGTTTTTTCACAATATGCATTTGGCAATTACCGAAACTTCCGTCTCCTCCGCAATTGATTTTCGGCCAGCTCCACTGGCCCTATGAACAGTGTCAGTTCTGTTGAATTTTTCAACCAGTTCCATCAAATACTTTCGAGTTATTGGATCAGGGAATTTTTCATCAAAAATTATCTCTGCTGCATGGTAGTTTCCACGGGCCTCGCCAAAAATGTAGATTGCTTCAGTTTTCTCTTCAATAGGACGTACACAAACCATGATAATGTTTCATATTCAAAATAATACTAGTAGAAGTAGAATGAAACTCTCCTTCGAATACAAATGCGATGATATAAAGAGCAGGTTAGTAAATGATATAATCATTGATACATTAGAAATTCTTAAACATCGACAAAATAATCCAATTTCATAATGGGCATTTCTAGGTAACTGCTTGATTGTCAGTTTACTGAATCCGATAAATAATACCCTTTCTAATTATTCATCATCATTAAAAATAAATGGGTTGGGTATTATTTGGGTATAATCTCTTGAAAAGGCTATAAAAGGCTATTGTATAGCAAAACACGTGTGTGAGTTTCGTAAACCCAGTAAAGTGAGAATCATTTAGTGAATTGAGCGTCTTTTGTTTACTTCAATATGGATTTTCCTCAACTATCGGCCGCATCAATTGAAAAAATTGGATTGGGGTCTGGATTTGAAATTTCTACCTAATTAAGCTTCAAAACGAATTCGAAAATGAAAAATCATTCAAGTGATGAATCTTTCTCTATTGACCGTATTCAGTGTTACTCATCGCAATTGTGATTTCGTCGAACAACCATGGTTGAAACTATAATTGAATTACCTTTTCAACGGTGTGCAACTCGACCTCTATGCCTTTCGAAATTTTCAAGTTGTTATGCCCCCAGCACTCTCTGTCGAGTAATTGTTATGTTTTTTTCTCCCAAAAGGAGGATCGGTGATACCATTGAAAATATTTGTTGTCCCATTGTTTCATATGAAACCGTTCAAAAGTTATCGAGATAAGGGTGAAAAACAAAAAGGTATAATTTATCGTCTTATGAATAAAGCAATTAAAATTATTTTCAAAAAACCCTGGGAAACACCTTCTTCAGAATTATACAAAAATACTAATAATTTGACATTAGAAAATCTAATAAAATTTGAGAAAGCAAAATTTGCATACAAACTAAAAAAATTTTCAAAAAATAATACTCCATTTAAAAAAAGGGAAAAATAATCCAATATCTAGTTCAATGGAAACTTATAACAAACTTTCAAATGATCTGAAAAAATTGAAATCAATGAAAATATTCTTAAAAAAACTTAAACAAAGTATGTGTTTATAAGGATGTTCAACAATACCTTATGTATACAATATGTATATGTATATTTATGTTTATTTAAATTTTTATTTAAAAAATTTTTTATTATGTGTATATGTATGTGTGCATGTATGTGTATGTATGTATATATATATGTGTATATGTATATATATATGTATGTATATATATATATATGTATATTTAGTTAAGATTTGAATAGATATTATTACCAGTTAGTTCTAAAATGGTTGAAATTTATAATTGTAATCAATCAATTAACTTCCTTATACCAGAACTTGTTCTGTTTGGAAGATGTATTACATTAAATAAAAAATAAAAAAATCAGATTCGCACATATGCTTGGCATTTCGAATGCATATTGTGAAAAAACAAATCAACGAAATGATAAAAACAATCGGATGGTTGGAAAGAGAATTGAACTATCTTTTCAACGATGTGCCACATGACCCCCCTCCCAATGCTATTTGAAATGTTGATGTTGATGTGTTCCTCCGCGCCATCTATCAGGCAATTACAATGTCTCTTATTCCAAAAAGTAGTATCGGTGATATCATACCATACCGTTCAAAAGTTATAAGGGGAGGGACCATGAAATGCCGCAAAGTCACATATCAACGAAATGAAAAAAATATATCTTTGGAAAGAGAATTGAATTATATTTTCAATGATGTGCCACATGACCCTCTATGCTATTTAAAATTTTGAAGTTGATGTGCCCCCCCCCCTCCCAGCGCCAATCACCGGGCAATCGCAATGTCTTTCATTTCAAAAAGTAGTGTCGGTGATATCATACAATACCTTTTTTTTTCATTGTTCTACGTCGAACCGTTCAAAATTCAACAGGGGGGGAGGGGACTATTAAAAGCCGCACTGTATAAACAAAATTTGTCATCTGACCAGCTGCAGATTATTCTGTACAAAACGGCGTTCCGAATGAATCGCACCATCTCACGCGATTGTTAGAATCTATCTCAGAAATGGAACGATAGCTATGAACGATCGGCCAGAAACAGAATAATCTATCAACTACGCATTTCATAACCATAGTCTGTCTTATTATACACCTCGTATACATCAGACCGTTATGATAGTCACAATGGGTACCCATCTCTCCACATACCAAGAAAAACTCCCCCCAGAGAGCATACTCTTTCGAGTTTTCACACTTTTCCCCAGCTCTACCGTACCACCATGCAGAATTGCAGAGCTTATTTTTTCAATAACATAAAAGTGTAATAAAATCATTAATATTCACGGTTATCCGTGCAGGGTATTTTACCTGAGTTCCGAACACAATTCTCTGGAGATTTCATCTAGATATCGGGTTGCAATGGGCTTTGGTCCGAACGAGGTGGCAAATGTTTCTTCAGTTTGATTTTCGAACATTGCGTCAGCCAGTACAACAGCAAGATTGAAAATAGCTTTCACTCCTCCCAATTTCTGCGCTTCTTCTAGTAAAGTCCTACAGCAGTCCCTGATGGTTATGTCACATTTAGAAATGAGTACGTTAACTCCGTATGATTTCCAGCAACTGTGAAAAAAATTATAAATTTCAGTGTGGATAATCTGACAAACCAAAATGTTCCATGGGATATCCATAGCCATATATAACGAAATTTGAATCGAGGACGTCTCTTTGTCAATATTACAATGAGTCTGGGGTCTTCATATTCTGAATGACATATTTGATACTGTCATGGAGTTTTCCATGATATAAGTACTAGATCTGATAAATAAGGTAAACATTTGTGAAGAAAAAAGAGGGAAATTTATAAACAAAAATAATAGAGAAAACTACGAAATGAACACATTTCTCAATCAATCAGATCAAGATTTTCTTGAAAATCAAATTCCTTGACATCAAATAATAGATGACCATATTTCAAAATGAGAAAAAAATTTAGAACGATGAATTTTACCATATACTAATGAAGAAAGAACAAAACAAAAAACAATTCCTATAATGACGAATATAAAGCCGAACAAATGCAAAAATTTTCACTCCGTACAACATTGAGCCTTCAAAACCAACCAATAGCAAAACAATAGAAGAAATTATTGGTGATTTGGATTTGAGCTCGGTTTTGATAAAATCAATGCTGAAATTATCGAAATTGTTAAATCAGAACTGGCATGGATTTTGAAAACGGAAACATTCTCAATTGAATATTGATAGAAAGATTTTTTTGTGAATTGAAAAATCCACGATTAAAATGAAGTTATTTTTCGTGAATGGATTCTTTTTAAATCTGTTTCAATATCTGAGAATCTCTAAATTGCAAAAATTGCACTAATATTCAAAAGAGTGAGAATAATCCATCAATCAATAATTTTTGACCAATTGAATAGAAAACGGAAGTTTATTACACACTTAGAGGTATATATTTCTTTAATGGAACGTACAATGTGTTTCAGCAAGTCAGCAGGTTGCTAACATCAGGTAAAAAGTTTAGAATTTTTTGTATTGAAAATTGGGGAAAGGCCTGAAAATTTACTACAAAAATAACGTAGTAATATAATGATTAACATTGAAGTTGAAATGTCGACTGTTGGAGATTAAAACTTGCAAAAACGTTGAACAAAGAAAGTTCCAAGATTTTCAAATGACAACACTATTGGCAAAAAGTTTTATTCACGCCAAAAAACAAAAACCCCTACTAATCTACAAAAACAACTGTTACAATTGTAAAAAATGCTACGTTGGTCAAACAGGACGATATTTAAAAAAAAAAACGCCTATATGAACACGATAGGGACACCAAAAAATCTTAATGCCCAAAATCCCACTGCTTTAGTAGAATATACTAGAGAAAATGGTCATTCTTTTGATTTCGCAAAAACCATCATCCTTGATAAAAAACACTTCCTGTCAAAGAGTGTTCTTAGCAAAATGATCGAAATTATCCACCAACACAGCGTCAATACCAGAAGAGACATAGAAGGATTGAACACGTTCTATTTCTTAATGATTTGTTATCATTTTTTACCATTGATACAAGAACTATATGGTTCACGGATAATTTTTTTGAATTTTATCTCAGTATTCGTTTGTCTCGTACTTGATGTTGTCCCGTGAAAGTGTTTTTCGTTGTAGCAATAATATGTATTATTTTTATTTACATCCAACTCGGAAAATCAAATTTTTGGTGAGTATTTCCTTTTTTGGTGATCTATTTTACTGTGAAATGTTTCAATTCTTGTGGTCAAATGTTTCTTTATTTTTACTATTTCTTAACCCCTTCAACTAACAAAAACTCATTGTTACAGAGCCCTGAAGAGGAATTCAATAAAATCCGAAATGTTGGCAAGGAAACAATAGTTTTTTTCGAACAAATTGATCCAAATCTCAACAAACCTCAATATTAAAGGAACAAAATTCACCACTGGATTAATTTTTTATGAAGATTATAGAGTATCCCCTACACTAAATTCTAAACGGAATCAAGAATTTTCAATATTTTCGTAATGGCAAATAATCATATCATTATTTTCGCTGAGAAACCCCAGCCTCAGATCCGATTGATACTTTTTCAAATGATTTTTTCAAGAGATTGCAAATCCCCAATGATAATAGAACACGGATCCACTTGCAGGATTCCGATTCCTAGAATTGAACATATTATATATATAGTGAAAAAAAATATTTTTCTTTTTTTCATAATTATACTGAAATTCTTTGAACGTTCATCGTATTCCAATGTGTATCTAATTTATCATTTATTATCTAATATATTTGTCATCTGTTTTCCTCAAAGGCAATACAAATTACTAAGAAATTGAATATTATTTCCATAAAAAATAATTATTATTTAGGTGCACGCAGTAACTTATCGGAATAGAAGTATAAGTCTACTCTACTATAATTAAATCGGTCATCAGCTTTTGAGAGGTTTTTATACATAAATGAGTATTAGAACACAAAAATCAGATTCAACCAGTTTTTTTTTAATTTCCAATGTCATGTTGTTATGTCTTCTGTTGTCTTGATTTATACTTATGTACCTGTTGCGTAGTGGTGTATCATTTGCCTTCGTCGAATTTCCAGCTACGATAATGCCACTATACAGGTTATGGAGTTAGGTTCTCTCAATGTCAGATTTTGTTGAATAAACCAATGATTTTACTAGCAGTACTGCGATAGATTTTGGATCACTGGTCAATGCCAAGTTGGGGTTATTCTTCATTCCCGTTTGGTTTCTATATCAATCATACATTACATTATGTGTTTCACTGTCAATGGAATCTGGCAAATTTCGCAAAGCGGTTTGTCCGAATTCGTCATAAGATAGGAATTGGTTGGGTTGGTGTGTCCGACTCTTAATCTTGTGATAAGCACTTGCTCCCTTCTCATGATATTTATGGGAAATTGCCTGTTGGTTTGACGCTTTTCAACTTTTGAGTTTGCTCATTCCATCGCGATTGCCATACGTTGATAGAATTCCGTTTTATCGAATTCTTCAGATCTTGGAGTCTTATTGAAATTCCGTCGGGAGGAGCAGAGCAAGCATCTTGGGTAGCTTCATCTGCCTGTTCATTGCCCGAGATTCCGATGTGGCTGGGACACCATGAAAAATGTATGGATTAATTCAATGAATGAATGTTGTATCTGAGAGCGGTTGTTAGTTTGATGAGAGGGTCATCCGAGAAATTATTTTTCAAACCATCGAGGGAACTTAGCGAGTCTGAACAGATCAAAAAGGAGTTGTCAGGAAGTGTAGTCGCTACTAGGAGGGGTTGATAAATGGCTGTATATACACTCGCAGTATTATGAAGCGTCCAAGAATGGTTTTCATTGATGAAATGTATGGCAGATCCTACTCCCATTTGATTCTTAGATCCATCGGTGTAGATAACAGGCGCATATGGGTGTTTCTCCAATATTTCTTTGTGGTGAGCTATTATCACTAGAGGATTGGTCTCTATATATCAATTGATCTTTGATGATTGTGGCTTCGGGTACCACCTAAGGGGGGACTTCGGAAACACAGGTGTGAAATCAACATAACTGCTCTCCTGGGCTTCTCTTTTTGTTACAGGGGGTAATTTTATGTTACTCTCTCCGATAGTATTGAAATCAATAAAGAATGAGAATATGTTTTGCATAGGAATATACTCATATACCTGTTGCGTAGTTGAGTATCTTTTGCCAAGACCAAGAATAACTTATGGCTCACTCTTATGGTGGCCAAAAACAAATCGAAGACAGGCAAAGACCAATCTTGGGAAAATCCAGAGGCTTACCTGTCTCTGTATCACGGGTGCAATGGATAGCACTCCAACAGCTGCAATGGAAATCATCCTAAACCTCGAACCCCTTGACATACATGTCATTGGAGAGGCCAGGATGAGTGTATACAGACTGAAACAAACAAAAAACTGGAGAATCCGAACAACTGGACATACCAGAATCACTCATGTAATCAACATCGAAGAATTCGAAATGATTTCAGACTACATGCAACCCCTATACTATTCGAAAAACCATTCGAAACACGAATTGATGGATCTGGATGGGCCCCGAGTATAGAATCACAATCAACTGCGGGCATAGTCTGGTATACAGACGGTTCAAAGACAGTTGAAGGAACGGGAGCAGGAATACATGGGGTAAGGCCAAGAAGGGATTACATAATATCACTTGGAAAATGCTCCACGATATTCCAAGCTGTAACACATGCTATTATGGTATGCATTCAGAAGAATCTAGAAAGTGGTTATAGGAAAAAACACATCTACATTCTATCTGACTGTCAAAGTGCTATCAAAGCACTCAACTCTATACAGAGAAAGACCAAACTGGTCTGGGACTGCCTCCAGAACCTCATCGAGCTGGCAAAACACAACAAGGTCACCTTGATGTGGGTGCCAGGTCATAGAGGCATTGAAGGCAACGTCAAAGCGGACCAGCTAGCTAGACAAGCATCTGCAACGCTATTCACAGGGCCAGAACCTGTACATGGGATTAGCAAAAACCGGTGCAGTACTCTGATCGACGAGTGGATAAAAAGAAGACACCAACAATATTGGGATCAAACTGTCGGGCAAATACACAGCAAAGTCATGGTAGGGCATCCAAACCGGACCCTGACGGCTGACCTTCTGAACCTGAACAGAACGAAGGCTCGTATAATACTAGGTCTGTTGACTGGACACTGCGGCCAAAGAAAACACCTAAACACCATGGGAGTACGCAGGGAAACCGTGGAGTGTAGGCTATGTGATGAAGAGGAGGAAACAGCCTCTCATATTACCTTCGACTGTGACGCCCTAAGTAGTAGGCGACACAGAACCTTTGGAGAGATCAGCCCGGAAACAGGCATGAATCCAAAGAACTTTATCGACAGGCTTCTAAACCTAATTAAAGGCACAAACCTGTTTGAATGAGGAACCACTGACGACAGAGTGATACAATAGACCCTAGCTGGTCGCAGTGTCAAGGGAAGGTAAGTGCCAACCCTGTCTCTGGCTCGTCAGCTTTCAACCAACCAACCACCAACCTTCGTCAAATTTCCAGTAACATTACAGTTGTAAACTAGCTACAAAACCTTCAAAATACTAGTGGTTCATACTGCGATCCGCTATTCCATAACCTATCTAGTTGCCTCAGTGAAGATTTGGAGGCTGATGCATATGCCAGGGCACCATATTCTATTTTGGATTGAATGAGCGTTTCGAAGATGGTTAAAATTAAATTTTTTTTGGCTTCAAATTTGATATGTGCTATACATTTCAGTATATTTAACGATTTACAGGTTAGCCTTTTATAGAAAATAAGACCTAGAAATTTTGTTGTTGACCTTAAATTTATGGGTGTATCCTTTATGGTGATATCGATAGCATTTTTATGCCTAGAAGACTTGGTGAAATGTACTCCGGATGTTTTTAACCGTGAGAAACGGTATCCACTCTTTTCTGCATTTTCCACTATTGTGTCCATTGCGCTTTGGAGTCGGCCTCGTATATTGTAACGTCATGTCATATCGTACGCCTTTTCAAAATCAAAGAAATTTGCTATTGTATGTTCGATGAATATCAAGCCCATTTTCATTGCATCCACTAAATAAGTGATCGCGTCCACTGTTGAGTGGTTTTAGCGGAACCCATATTGAAATTGAGATAGTAAGTTGTTTGTTCCATGATACCACATCAATTGTGTATTCATAATTTTTTCTAAAACTTAAGAGAAGCAGCAGGTTAGTGCAATCGGTCTATAGCTACTAGTTGACGTAGGCTCTTCATTCTCTTTGAGAAGTGGTATCACGATTGCTTCCCTCCACTTTTTTGCATAGATGCCTGTTAGCCAAATCATATTGTTGTATTAGTAATTAAGTTTTTGCATTAACAGGCATGTTGTTCATCATGGCATATGTAATATTGTCCAGTCCTGGTGAGGAGTTTTTAGGAACTGTTCCGAACTCAAAACCTTGCTTGAAATGAAATAACAAAAAACTCACTTACAGAATCCCCAACCGTTTGTTCAACAAAACGTGTGCATATTTGTGCACCCTCCTGACTTTCGTTTGGGGTTTTCAGAAATGTCTGGAATCTAGAAATGATACGACTCAATCCAAACGTGTATTTCACTTACTTGATTCTCATACTCTGATAACCAGTTGATACACCTTTCCGTGAAGTCAGTACTAATTTTCTTGCACCTCTGAGTACCAACCAGTCTGCCAATTCCAGTCCAAATCCACCTAACCCTCCTACAATTATGTATGACTTCTCAGGGTAACAGGCGTACCTGAAATTAGGAATAAAAAAGCATGAAAAATTTATTTTAGGAATGAACGATGAACTGTAATAGTGTCCGTTCTACTCAGTTGAAGGGTATTACCTACACTTTTCACAAGATTTGTCAAAAGTTTCCTCGAATCCATGTTTCCTTCATAAACATTACTTTTTCGGTATATTAACCCAGTCATTTCTGATTTTTCTTTAATTTTTGTTAGTATTCATTCCATTGAAAAAAATTAATAGGGAAACATATTTCATAAGTACTTTTGAAACAACTTTTTCAGGTGTCTTTTCTAAAGGACAATAGGAAAATATGCGTGATAATTTAATTCTTTATTATTTTATGGTATATATTTTTTTAAGACAACTGATTCCATGGGAGATATTTTGACCCAATTTGCATCTTGTCTGACCTACTAGATGATACATACGATCAAATCTTGAACCAAAGTTGTTTTTCTGCTTTCTGATTTATTCAAGAGCACAATAGATATTATTCGTCTGAAAGTAAGATCATTTAGCTTCCCTCGCTGCATTTTGTGCAACTGCTGCGCATTTGGCTCGATAAGACTCAAACCAAATCAAACCGATCAAACAGAAGAATCATTCAGTGTGTTTTCATTTCCTTTTTTTGAATTCTATTCATTTTTATAATCAATGAAAGAGATACAAAGCCATATTTCCATGTGTTATATCAGGCCTCAGGACAAGAAATTTCACACCAGATTGTGTTTGGAAATCAAATAATTTTAGAATTTATTTTTTGACTCTCAACAATGTCAATTTTGTTTTCGACAAGGCACTAGCAAAACATATAATGTTTTGATTGACTTAATTGTTTAGTTATTATGGCAACTAGATGAAACCTTATGCTAAAATGTACTTGATTCCGAATCTGTCAAGCGGCACGACGTGAAAAAAAATGTTTGGCTTCGGTCAAGAAAGTAAAGAAAGTATTCGTCAGGAGATTCAGCAATTAACACCCGCGAATACTAAGAAATCCAAGTCAAGCATATGGAGGCAGTTTGCAAACTTTTGCGAAAAAAAATTGTATGATTTTGATAGAGCGGATACACCTGTTGAGGAACTGGCGCTTATTTTTGAAGACTATGAGTTCAATATATGGAAAAAGAACTCCGAAGACTACAAGGAGAGTGTAGTAAAAGTTTTATGGAATTCCACAGTCAAGCAGTTGCAAGAATATTTCTTTAAAAGATACAATCGCAAATTCAATCCATTTTCTGATATAGAATTTGAAAACGCAAGAGCTGCAAAAAATGCTAAGCGTCGGAAGTTACAAAAGGATCCAGCCAAGAGAAAGACAAGTTCATCCGCATTATCAACAGACGAGGTAGAAAACAATATTGAGCTTTGTAATGAAAAAAGTTTTTTATGGTAGCAGATGATAAATATATATATGTTATATCAGGTATCAGCCCAAGAAATTTCAACTGGTCATTTACTTTATGGTAGCACATGATTAATATATATATATATATATATATATATATATATATATATATATATACCGGTTGTATTAGACAAGTCATAACTTCTAGAATATACCATAATATTTGATTTTTGCTAAAGATGAATATAAAATAAATAATGTAAATAAGTAAAATGTTCTATTTAAAACTGTGATTTGGTGTCCTCTTGATCATAGAAGAGGACGTATGCTTCTCCACTCACGATATATTTGGGTGATAGCGGTGATACTCTCGAGTCATTGTACTCGTGCCAAGTGCCTGCATAAGGGTGCCTACAGTAAGCCGTGTAGTGTCCGTTAAAAGTTGTTCCACTATGGTTGGATACAGCATACAAGTTGTAGCGACACGGAGCTGCGTTATCTACTGCATAATTATTCATAACTCCATCGAGAGGAAAGTCAATGGAAACATTTAGTTTTTCTCTGAATCTCTCCATCTGCGAAAATCTTTTCAAGTGAATTACTAAAATTTTGGGGAATTTAAGTATAGATAATGACTTCGTGCATTTTCTCCTTTCCTTGCATTCAGAACAAGTGGGTTTTTCGTCATCATCCAAAATTTCTTCCCTTGTAAACAAGTCTAAACATTGCGACAGTCTGAGTTTGCCAGTACTCTCTGGAATAGGGAGTGAAAGGTCCCAGAATGGGTCAAAAGTGACAGAACAATGGCCACAGAAAGTACATTTCAACGATGATTTCAGTTGACCAACAAAGTTATCGACAATTTTCGAGTTGTTCATTCTAAGATATCTTGTCCAAGACTCATTTGCCTTTTCATTATTGCTCAAATTTTCATCGATTTCTATGAACATAAGTTTAGACCTTTCTCTTACTCTGTTTACATCTTCATGAAGACCTTCCAATAAATATCTGAAAAATTCCTTGGCATCCTGTTGAGCGTTACCCATAAAACGAGGTGCAAATCTTTGTATCAGGCTTTTCAAAGAAACAGTGTTAACCACCACATCAGACGAATCTTCTGACCAAAGTTCTTTTACCACTTCTTCGAATGCTTTTATCAAAGCACCCTTCATACTTGATATGCTTGTGTTGATATACTTCAAATGTTCGTCTTTTCTCAGATACTCGAGCAACCATCTGGTATTCGATAAACATTGTATTGCGCTATTCATAAAGCAGGTATTGCCAATGTTTTTCAAACCATTAAGACCAAGAGTTGTGGAGCTTCCAAACACAAGTGGTTTGATGGAATCATAACTGAGGGAGATGCGCTCACCGCTATTGCTATCTTCAAAGGAACAGTCTCTTATGCAATGATTTTCTCTATCATTGGAGCGCCGCAATAAGGAACTCGATTGGAGGCTGCTTGAAATCAAGTTGGATAAAGATATGGTAGATCGCGTTATTTTTTTGGAAGTGGTTGAATCCAAATTATACTTTTCAGGTATTTGGCTCCGAATACTACTACTATATACTACTTGACATATTTATTCTTTGTGGACGAATAAATATATCATCCAAACGTTGAGTAGCAGGAATAGAACCCAGAATTGACGTTGCGTTTCCTCTTTGGATGGCGATACTGATATGTTGTATCGAAAGAGTCCTTGCTCTCCGATCATCTGTTTTATTGATCAATTTTTGTCCAATATGATTAATTAATTCGGTGGCATAACTACCAAATGAACCGAAGGTTTCAATTGCTACCGGATAAAAAATGTATTGATCTTTTAAAGTTGAATATTTTTTCAATTTGGACTTTTCAGCAGAATCTGCAGCCCCACCAGTATTTCTGGATGTTGAATCAATATGTGATGCTGCAACGGTATCTACGCAGGTGAAGTCCCACACTAAAGGTTTTCCATGACTCCATGGGATGAGAGACATCCCATCTGGATGCTTACCATCATCACGAATGATTCCCAAAGGTTCTAAGACAGCAGGAATATCAGCAGTTGATAAAGCTCGCTTGATTTAGTCATTTACTGTTGAATGACGAGACGAACGCCCGGAACTGAATCTACAACTCAATCCATGCGTCCCTTTTTCGTTGACGATAAATCCACATCTGCATTTATGACTCACACAAATAGAACAGCACAAACGTAAACCCACAGAAATCCTGAAAGATTCATCATCTAATAAAGTTCCAAGGAATGCAACTGGAAGAGCGTTGAGCCAAGCTCCAGATTCTTTCGTACCAACTGCCTTCAGTCGAGCCTTTTCAAAAGGAGAATTAACAGCCGAGTCAAGGAGTTGTTTAGATGACAATTCGATGAGGGGAAGATCCCAGGATTTTTGGGAAATTTTATTATCAGGTGCAGATGTTCCAGTTTTAGAACACCATACAGATTCACACTCTATCTAGTAAACATCGAACACACTGGAAAAATAATCAGGTACAATTTGATCAACTAGATGTTGAATGCTGTTCAACGAAGAAAGAAAAGCTGGTAAAGCAAGTGAAGATGCTTGTCGTATACCCAGACCACCCTCATTTACGGGAAGTGTTGCTTGAAGCCACGTGGAAAGGCTGAAATTATTATTAGTAATCTGCTCCAAAATCATACGGAGTGTTGAGTCGAAGAGATCAAGTTCATTTTGACAGCGCCAAGTCGGGCAACATCTCAATGTACATATCAATTTGGGTATAGCTAGACAGTTCTTCAGAAGAAAATACCCAATATGCTTTGGAATGGAATACATGCGGGATGCCATCAAATTCGAAGATTTAGTCTTTTGGTTCAGGGATTGTGCCAAAGATTCTTCTGACATGGGTGCACCAAGGAGGGTCCAGTTGGTTTTATTCATAATTTTCATACCAGGAGCAAAACTGTAAAAAATTTCTGGTATGTCATCTTTCAGGTCGTCCAAGAAATATAGTTCGCATTTTTCGAAATTCAATTTAAGACCAATTTTTTCTGATGTTGAAATTATTTTCTTGAACTGTTTTAAATTTACATCAGATTTACCACCTATGGAGCCGTCATCAAGATACCAACAGTTGAAATCAGCCTTGATTGATTTGGTTAAATTATCAATGCATAAACAGAAGAGTGCTGGGCCCGAAGGGTATCCTTGCTGGTCACCTCTTTCTGACAAAATAGTGTTATTTCCAAAATTTAAAAAGGTATGTTTCTTATAACATTGGCTTATGAAAGGATATAGATTCGGAATCTTGTCTTCTACTCTTTCTAAAAGGATATTTCTATGAATCATATTGAAAGCATTCTGAAAATCTATTTTCAGGAATACTGTGGAGGCAGGATCTAAATGTTGATTTAAAAATCGACGAGCAGCGTGAGCAACGGCTTCACATCCTCCTGGGGTTCCAAAACCGAATTGAATAGGGCGAAATAATTCACCTAATGTTTCTTTTATCTTCGAACAAGCTAGTTTTGCCACAAGTGGTCTAAAAATCAAGCCGACGGCAATAGGTCTAATGCCACCATCTTTTTTCTTAAGAGCAACCAATGAGGCTCCGTAAAGTATGGTAATCACATCCTGTATGACTTTTCCAGTGAGTAAGAAGTTGCAGAACGAAGTCAAAGAACTCAAAAGTTTTTCGCCCATGGATCCAGAACTTTTGGAAAGCAAATCTTGAAGGTGCGATGGCCTCAACGAATCGAGTCCACCAGAAGATCCAGTACGGAAAGATTTCACTGCTTTTGAAACCTCAATTTCATTGACTTGTAATGGAATAAAGTTTTCACTCCCTGTATATTCAACTTCTGAATCAGTGGGATGTTTCAAACGTAATTCAGATAAAGTATGACTGTCAAAACTTGCGATAGTGTCAGATGACAACAAGATTCGAACAGCAGATATGAGATCCCCATCAGAGACTTTATTGATCACACACTTAGCAAGGTTCGTGGTTGGTGGTAATGACTGAATATCTTTAGATATATATTGTGGAATATTATTGTTTCTTATATTACTTTTTATGATCGACGTTAGAGATTCTTTACGATTTTTATTGGATGTTGGAAGATAGAAAGACTTATATGCGAAAAAAAACAGATTTTCCCAGGCTTCTAAGGAGTTATACTCAACACAGTTGTCAATTGCTCTGCACAATGCTTCAGCAGCGCTCACTCCTGCTGATTTTGGAATTCTTCTTACAATATGGGAGTTCAACTTTTGGAACGACAAACGGGAATTTAGGCTGTCAGAGAAAGATTCATTTTTAGAAAAAGAACCTTCATTCTAAGTCAAAGATTCATCACACATTTGCGAAGCCAAGTCTTTATCATAAGAGCGGTGCATCCTCTTTGTATGAATATTCAAACCTCTTCCATTCTTGAATCTCCTTCCACATATTCCACACTGGAACTCCAGAGCTTCCGAATCAATTGCCGCCCTCACATCCGACATCATTCGTTTTGTGGAAAATATAATTATAAACACCAATAGAACGCCTAGTTCATTTTTTCAGAGTCACTTTTAATATTGCATCGAGGTGGCCATGATCGGACGTAAACTGATCTGAGGGCTTCAGCTGATGTCAGAAAATTACAATAGCAGAGTATGATAGGAATAAGACAAGTTGGCAAAATTACATTTTCGTTCCTAACTATTATTTTTCAAACGGCGACCTATTTTTGACAAGTATTTCCAAAAAACTAATTTATTTGCGATTGGATTAAAAATAAATATATAATAAACAGTGATGATTTTCAGATCATGAACAAACTGGAACCAAATTATTATACCAGAAAACAAAACAATTCTTTCAGCATACTTGATCATATTCTGACTAACTGCCATCAACTAAATTTCAATATAAAATTAGAAGATACTTCAATAACAGATCATCGCATAATATACACATCCATTGAAAAATCAGAAATTGCTTTAAAAAATTACATAAAACGCGAAATAATAAAAATTGATTACCCCAAATTCAAACAAATACTTTCTGATAATTTAAAAAGAACCCAATGTGGAGAATTTCAGGAATTAATGAATATGATTTTAGAAGCTAAAGATCTATCTTCTACCAGAATATATATGATAATACGTGAAAACAATGATTGGATTACTGATTCATTAATTCGTGAAATGAAAGTTAGAAATAAAAAGTTCGAAATACATAAACAAAATTTAGAAAATGAAGAATTATTCACTGAATATAAAATTCAGAGAAATAAAGTTAATGCCATGATTAAAAGAACTAAAACTGAATATTACAACAAAAAATTTGAAGAATCACAAGGTAATCCAAAACAACTATGGGAAACAATAAATTATTGTATAAAAAACAAATCAAAATTAACCAAAAAAACAGATATTGAATCTTTATTAGTAAATGGCCAAATTATGAATAGTGAATTAGAAATAGCAGAGAACATGAATTCACACTTTCCACACCATATATGCAGATGATACAGTTCTTTTATATGCAAATAAAAACCCTACAATTCTAGAATATACGATAAACGAAGACCTAAAGAAAATAGAAAAATGGCTATATTCTAACCTCCTTTCTGTAAATTCCAATGAAACTCAGTATATGATTTTCCACCAACGAAATAAACAAACAGTCAATCTAGATATCCGTATAAAAAATAATTGCTTGAAACAAACGTCCCAAATCAAATACCTTGGTATTTGGATTGATTAGAAACTGAATTGGGACAAGCATATTGATATTCTCAAACAAAAAATATCTCTCATTATTGGTGCATTGAGAAGATGCCCCAAACTTAATACATATGTAGCAAATTTAATTCTTCATTCTCATATCCTCAGTCGAATAAACTATTTAATAAATATTTGGGGATCTTGTTCAAAAAATAATTTCAACAAAATGTCTGTATTACATAAGAAATCATTAAGAGTCCTGTATCGTCTACCATATGATATACCAACAAATCAACTGTTTGATAAAACGAATACATTTTCTTCAGAGGAACACTATACAATCAACACTCTGAATATTGCTTATGATATTATTAATAAAAGGCTGAAATCTAATTTCATATTAACAAGAAACTCCGAAACTCATACTCACCACACTAGACAATATGACTGGTTCCATCTTGAAGCTATTAATTCTACAATAGGTCAGAAAAAATTTACATATGAGGCAATCTCAGAATTCAATAATCTACCCGATGATCTAAAAAAATGTAACAATATATTTCAATTCAAAATCAAAGTGAAAACATACATTCTATCACAAAGAAATAACTGATTCCATTCATTTTACAACCTCCATTTCTTTTTTTTATTATTATCCTATGTTCATTAATTTCAAATGTTTTATTAATTTTTTTTCATTATTTAATTCTATTAATGTCTGAATATTTGTTATTACGTTAATATGTTATTATTTTCCAATAAATTTAATTCTATTACAAATTATTCTAAAACCATGTATAATCTTATACCAGTTAATAACTGTCTGGTTAAACATAATAATCTATTTTTTTCAAATGAATATGTTCCATTTCAATTGTATACACAATTTTTGTAAACCCAAATATGAAAATCAATGAATGTTTAACTTTTAATATAAATTAAATATTACTAAGGAAAATACTGGATAATAATTCATTTACTTTTGTCAAGTGTGCCATGGATAATAATTCATTCACTTTTACGGTAGTAAATCTTCAAAGTGCACTCTTCCTTGTTCAAGACACATTTCAGCTCATTCAATTGTTTCTCTCAACACGTTTCGTAACATTTGAGGCGTTATACTTCTAAATGCCCGTAGAATTCTTTTTTCTGAGATTTCAAGAGTGGGTGAGGCTGATGCATAGTGAAACTTTTCTTCAGCATATCCCCAAATAAAGGAATCGAGCACAGTGAGATCCGGTGAGCGAGCAGTCCACTGTAATGGATCATTGGTTGTGATAACTGGATTATTAAAATGCTCAACTTAGTAATTGAGAACTTCTCTGGTGCTCCATCTTGTTGGAAGTAAATTCGCCATAAAACTGCTAAAGGTAGCTTATTGAGATGATCCTCGGGTTAATTCTATGATTTCGAAGCAGCCAATCACAAAACACTACCCGCCTATTGCCATCCTCAGCATACAAATGTTGATGTAACTGATATTTAAATGGTCGATATCCGTGCTCTTCCAGTATTTTTATTGCTGTTTCTGACTTATCTGCATTTCTTGACTAATTTTTCTTGACTTTATCAACGTCAACCATAGCAAGAACGTTAATCTCAGTCTCTTCATTTATGATGAACCTCTGTTCCGCCTCTCGGTTTCCTTCTTACCTAAAACGATCCTCATAAAGAAAATACTGTTGGGCCGGATGTTGCCGATTGGGATATCTCTGAACATACAACTCAGCAGCATTCCTTGAATTTCTATGACTTTCTTCAGATATCAATAACATATCCACTTTTTCACTTTGAATATACTTTATTTTGAAGAAAAATTAAACTGAAATTCAACGAAAATGAAGAAACTTTTACTGTCTGCTCATAAAGCTTATCTCACTGTCATTATCCAAGTGGGTGTTTTGTTTTCCAAAGAAGATTTGATGAAAATAACTGCAATATATTATGCATCATGGCTATCCATGGCACACTTGACAGAAGTAAATAAATATGGCCACCTAGATGCAATATTAAAAGTGAATAAAAAAAATGGAGTGGGCGTAAAAACTTTTCAAAATGTCACATTCTGATCCAGAATTACTTCAGAAATCCAAAAAGGTTACAATATACAGGGTGTTCTAATTAAAAATTCAAAACCGGAGCCATTTCCGTTGAAACCAGAAGTGAAATATACGCGAAAACTTTCCTCTTCACATACCATTTACCTATATCAAATCTAATTTTGATACACCTAATATTCTATAAGTCATGACTTGTCTAATAGATTCGTTGACACCCGGTATATCTACAAAGAAGTATAAATGATATATTCCTTTTTTCGCGATAAAGTTGGAGGCAACTCCGATTCTGAATGAGCATTATATCTAAAAAAACTAATTAATAAAAAACCTTTTTAAAGCGAGCTTTTATTCAAATATGCTGAAAGGTAAGAAATAATTGCTTTGGATGTGTTACGTAGGTTATGCCGTGGGTTACAGATTCAAGAGCTTGTCGCGCAATGTTTTCAGGTCGAATACAAAAGCGCCAAGCTTTTGAATCTATAACTCACGGAATAACCTACGTCATATATTGAAAGCAATCAATTTATACTTTTTAGCAAATTTAAATGGAAGTTTGTCTTTAAATAAGAAAAAAAAATATTTTATTCAAAAAAGGCGTGCATGGTATCGCCTCAGCCAACAATTACCTGTGATCTGAGACATTTCTTACTTTACTGCCCTAGGTGTGTAATATACTATATAATTATTGCTACCGTGCACCCCACGCTTTTTTTTAAATAAAATATTTTTTCCCATTTTCAATCTTTTTAGTCTGGTTTTCTATGAAAGCGTGTTTTTTAGTTTTTTTGAACTATTTTTTATTTTAAATTTTTCAGTTTAGTTTCTATTAACGCGTGTTTTCAGTTTTTCAAACTATTATTATTATTATTGAATTTTTTTAACTATTATTCGCCAATATTAAATAGAATCGGACCATAATCACAAAACTCGCGGCCATTTTGGAGCCGCCATCTTGAATCCTCCAATTTTGACAAAATAATCATAATCTCCGACCCCAAAAACCTCCACATACCAATTTTGACTAAAATCAGATCATAATCACAAAACTCGGCCACCATTTTGGGGCCGCCATTCTTGAATTTTCAAATTTTCACAAAAGATCATAATATTTGACCCGAAAACTCCCACATACCAATTTTGAATAGAATCAGACCATAATCACAAAACTCGTCCACCATTTTGGAGCCGCCCTCTTGAATTTTTCAATTTTGACAAAATAATCATAATATCCGACCCAAAAACCCCCACATACCAATTTTGAATAGAATCAGACCATAATCACAAAACTCGGCCACCATTTTAAAGCCGCCATCTCGAATTTTTCAATTTTGACAAAAGAATTATAATCTCCGACTCAAAAACCCTCACATACCAATTTTGAATGGAATCAGACCATAATCACAAAACTCGTCCACCATTTTGGAGCCGCCATTTCGAATTTTTCAATTTTGACAAAAGAATTATAATCTCCGACCACGAAAATCCTCAGATACCAATTTTGAAGCAAATCACACCATAATCACAAAACTCGTACGCCATATTGGAGCCGCCATTCTGGTTTTTTTTCCACACAAAAATTTCTTTATGCAAACAAACAAACAAACATACAAGTGAAGCTAATATAATGCGTGTGGAGAAAGGATTCTAATAATTCATTTTATTTTGTGCTTTTTAGTAAGTACGCCTTAATCTATGCATTTTTGTTAATGCATCGTTATTATGAGGCCTTCTTTCTGTAAGTTTTGAGCTATTCAGTTCTTCAATGGGGAGACCATCTAAATATTAACTCGTCCGCCATTCTGGACCTGCCATCTTCAATTCATGAATTTTGACAAAAAATCAATAATCTTCGACTATATGCATAATCTTCGACCCCAAAAGCTCCGACATACCAATTTTGAATAGAAACGGTCCATAATCAGAAAACTTGCCACCATCTTGGAACCGCCATCTTGAATTCATGAATTTTGACAATACATTCATAATATCCGACCCCAGAAACCCCCACATACCAATTATGAATGGAATCGGATCATAATGACAAAACTCATCTGCCATCATGAATTTATGGAATTTGACAAAAAATTCATAACCTCCGACCCCGAAAATATCCACTAACCATTTTGAAAATAATCGTACCATAATCACGGAGATCGTCGGTCATCTTGGAGCCGCCATTTTGATTTTATGAATTTTGTTCATAGTATTTGTCCTCGAAAACCCCCATATACCAATCTTGAATCGAATCGGATCATAAACACAAATCTCGTCCGCAATATTGGAGCCGCCATTTTTTCATAATGCACTGTCACTGGAGTTATGAACACGTGCCAAATTTCAAGGTAATTGGACGACAGGAAATGGGTCAAATTTCACTTGTAAGATTTGATTACCCACATCAGGATAGGTGAAACTAAATAAAACCATGTAAACATGGTTTCTTTTCCCCCTGGGGTATCGAAGGAGTTTTCTCGCGAAGAAGTTATTTTTTCAGTGATTTGTGGATACCGTTTGGAAATTGTGTGACTTGATTTCACTTACACAACTTGGATAATAACCTATAGGTAGATATGACAAAAATTTTCACTCGTTAGAACCATATCACTGATAGTTTCCATTGTTACCTGCCATAACAGATCATTTCAGCCAAATACTGTGCTTACCCATACATATTGAACCCAAAAAAAGTCTATTAAATTCAAAAAAATATACAAATTATACGAAGCTAAAGGATGAACTATCTACCTATGAGTGGTCAGAATTATATGACATAAAAGATGTAAAAAGACAAAACCTTTATACTTAAATAAACAAAAAAAATGAAATCTACAAAAAATATCGGAAACCCAATTATATAGAAATGAGTTTAGGATCTATCGCAATCAGCTTAATACACTGATTAAAAACAGAAAACAAAACTTCTATAAAGATAAGATACAAAAAAATTCAAAATCATCAAAACAACTGTGGGATACCTTGAAACAATTGGAAAAACCCAATGCGAAAAGAGATATCGAAGAAATTCGTAACGATACAGGGGAAATTGTGACTGATGAAATACAAATTGCTAATATTTTCAATGAACATTACGTAAAGGTAGGTAAAACATTAGCCGAGAAAATCATCAAACCAACTATGCCTCCGCCAAAAAATAAAATAAACCATTCCTCCATATTTTTCCACCCAGTAACAGGTGAAGAAATTGTAGAAATTATAAGTCAATTAAAGAATAACAAATCACCAGGAATTGACTCGGTCAGAGCTGAAACACTGAAAAACATAATCCAGGAAATAAAAACGCCACTAACACACCTGATGAACGAAATACTGAAGCAAGGCACTTGTCCATCAGAATTTAAAACAGCTGTAGTCAAACCAATATATAAAAAAGGCAATAAATATGAAGTGCAAAATTATAGACCCATTTCCTTGATATCGGTGTTCGCTAAAGTTTTTGAAAAAATAATTAAAAGTCGAATGGAAAACTTTCTGGAAAAAAAACAACTACTCTCCGAACGTCAATTTGGCTTTAGGAAAGGCAAATCAACTCAAGATGCTATACTACATCTGACTACAAAAATATATGAAGCAATGGACAAATGTAAACCCTCCCTGTGCGTCTTTCTCGACTTATCGAAAGCTTTCGATACTGTAAGTCATTTACAATTGCTTGAAGCGATCGAAAATATGGGAATTCGCGGTACCCCGCATAAACTTATGGAAAGCTACTTAAAAAACAGAAAACAATATGTTGAAATAAAAAGAACTAGAAGTGATGAGAAAGAAGTCGAATATGGTGTCCCACAAGGAACAGTGTTAGGACCAATACTGTTTACGATTTATATCAATAATATTCTCACCATGAGAACCACTGGAGACATAATTAGTTATGCAGATGACACTGCCATATTTTATCAGGATGAAAATTGGGATGATTTGAGAATAAAGGCAGAAAGTGACCTATCTCAAATTTTGACATTATTTAATCACAAATTACTAACGATTAATACAGACAAAACAAATTTTATCCCATTTACATCATACAAAAGTAATCTGCCACCATACACACTCTTGAATATTAAAAATAGTAACATATCAATTAAAAGAAAATACATATTAATAATGTACAAAAACTATACGGGGCTTCTTATACAAATTAAAATATTACAAAAAAATATTGGACACTTACCACCTGAAAATCATATACTCGGCACTTGTTGAATCTAGATTGCAATATGGAATTTTAGCATGGGGTGGAGCAGCTAGTGTACATTTAACTAAACTTGAAAATCTACAAAAGCGCCTTCTGAAAATCATGCTCAGTAAAGACCCCACTTATTCTAGTGAATCTCTATATGCAGAAGCAGAAGTCCTGAGTATTCGTCAAATATTATTTTACAATCTAATCCTCCACCTTTATTCTCACAGAGCTCTTCTTGAAAATGTGGATCATAGATACTCTACAAGACAAAAAACTGGAAACTTCATGAAAATACCTTTATCAACAAAAAAAATTGGACAGAGAAGCTTTACTTACCTTTCTGTCAAAGCGTTCAACTTTCTTCCCGAAAACATAAAAACGAAGTATTTGAAATAAACTCGCGCAATATGTACAAAAAGAAACTGAAAAAATATATACTTGGCACCAATTTCAAGATCATTAGCAGTCTACTGTCATAGAATGCCTATCTCGGAAATACAAACTTCTAATATCTCAATTCTATACAATTTGAGATTACACACAAATAAAATATATAATTGTTCAAATAATTACACATACTTTTTTGCAAAGAAAAACCTACGCGCGGCTCTAGCTATTGTGGGTTTATTACTTACGTTAAATTGTATAGTGAGATAATTGAAAAATTGTTAGACAAATTTTCCCATTTTATTTTATTTTTATTTTTACAATTTTATACTACATGTCATCACTTTCAAATGTAATTTTATTCTAATATGCCTCAAGTATGTATGATATTAACTGTGTAACAGAAATTAAATCAAACTTACCATTTTACTGCCTTTGACATCATCTTAACAAATTTTTTTAATGACCATTTTATTTTTTTATGTGATTCAACTACTTGATCATCTGAATGTACATATGCTATATCTCTATGTGTGTCAACATGAGAAATATTAATCTTACATATTGATATTTTAGATCTAATATTATAATTATTACCCTCATTGATTATGAGTCTTTTAAATATGTTACTACTTTAAGTGTCTGGATTAACTGCACACATACCCTGTCATGCCCTACGTACAGATTTTTATCTATTGTAGGGCAAACAATGTATGCCCCTTCATCCTTTGGTATGGTACCTACATCTATGCTATGAATCAAAAGGTATATGAATTATTATTATTATTACATTTTATTCACTTTCCAATTATTACTGTGGTAGTATTGTAAGGTTTGAATATTGATTGCAGTAGATGTAGGTAACATAAATAATTAAATCATTAATACAATTTTTATTTTATTAAAGTGAATACCTACTCTGCACACAGCCATTAGGCTTTGCAGATTCGTCTTGTTTATTTTGCTACATTGTATATGTATTGTCAATTATTGTGCAAATAAACATTATTATTCATTATCAACAACCGCGAGTCAGTCGTACTGTTCAGGCAGGTGCGTAGGTACTTTGGTTCCATACATGGTGACGAAATGACAAGAACAGAAATACAAGAACATGTGGTGAAAATCAATTGATAATTATCCCAATTCAAGGTTTAAATACGCCTCGCCAGTTACCTAAACAAACGTTGTTTTTTTCGCTTTGCGTTAATTTTGAATAATATTTCTTCCGACTATCTTTGCAGAGATTTCTCAATCATTTACTTCGAATTTACATATATTCAAGCAAACAAAATAGATTTTTATCAATTTCAGAAAGTTAGTATATCAATCTAGAGCAAGAACAAGAATTTCCAATGTTTTTATACCACCTACTGATAGCGTGCAGGTTCGAGCAAAGGAATCTGATTTCATCTCGTGCATTTTATCTTAATGGAAACGTTAAGATTTCAGATTTAACCATATCGTATTCAAATTATATAAAATTAGCGTCAATCCGGATTATCAAATGTGGGTGGTCACGACATTGACTTATAATTTCTAGAATTATAATTGGAGAATTATGAAAAAATATCTGATAGTTATCATAAAATTATCAGATTCAATCCGTCAGTCACTCTACTCAAGCCTATGATGATCGTTAGATATACATAAAATTCTGATTGATTCATTCTACTGGAAAAAACAAATGTCATAAAAAATTAACATTAGATTTTTTTAAACGTTTTGTAACAATCCTGCCTAGCAATTCACAAGAGGGTTCCAAATGATTTCGAGAGATGGCTCTCAAAATCCGTTTGATCTCGTGGATTTCTAGAGACAATCCGGCATTTGTTTTTTTTAACATTCTCGAAAGATTTTCCGAACATTTTATTATATTATTGACACCACAAATCGTTACGATATTCTTGAATATTATGATCTAAGAATTCCTTATTTCCTAAAGTATTCACCTTACTGTACAGGGAAACTTTAAAACGGGTTGAATTGCAACTTCGACAGGCTCGGATTCCCTGACGTTTATAATAACTTTTCCCATATGTTTACCACTGGCCATGAATCGGAAAGCTTCTTCCAATTGATCTGATTCAAAAACTGTCGCATCTAAAGGTTTCACGCATCCATTTTTCATCCCTTCTCGGAGATCCTTCATTACTTTCGCTCTGACGGAAGGAGTGCATGACATGAGTTGATCCAACATGACGCCATGGAAACTAGCTCCCTTCTGTAGAAGCAGGAGGTTGAGGGATGTATTATTGGCTAGATCGAACTTTCCTATTTCCAGGAATCTACCTCCTCTGGCTAGACACCTGATGGATGCTTGAAGTTTTTCGTCCGCCAAAGAGTTCAAAACGATGTCCACTCCTCGACCGTTTGTTCCCCTCATTACCATTTTTTCAAAGGAGGTGTCGCGTGAGTTCCCGACACGGTGGTCTGAAAAATATTAATGTATATTTCTTTCATTTTATTATTGATCCCAAGTTGAGAAAAAGAGGTAGTCAAATCTGAAGAGTAGATGAGGGATAGTTTTTATTGGATGACTATACCTATACTTCTATAGCATTCTTAATATTTCAATTGGGACAAATTTTGTTATATATTTCCATTTTATTATACAAAATACGTTAATCAAAATTTGATATGAGCGTAATTAATTTTGTTTGTTCGTATTTGAAATTTGAATAAATATAAATCAAAATGTATTTTTTCTTGTCGAAATATAGTGAATAAAAAAATATGAACGAAAATTTGATTCATTTTGGCAAATTCGCAATCGTTTCAAAAGTGGAAATGTTAGTTAGCTTTTCACAAATAGAACTGGGCTCTCGAAATATTGGATGAATAAAACGAAGCTAAAAAACCATCAAAAATTTTGGTAGCATAATATCTGATTCTGAATAAAACTCCAATAAAGGGTTAGATCTGTTTTCTGAGATAAGTGTTATGATTGTAAACATATTTTTTTTATTTGTATATTCACTAAGTGATTCAATATAGAATAAACTTTTTATGATGTTAGACTTGGATCTCACTACTTGAGCCCTTTGTGCACTAACATGTTCTTTCACAACCTCTGGGTTCAGAATAATGTTCGCAAACTTGGTCTCCCTCTAGTACATCAGTGAGGATGTGCGATGATGTCTCGTCATCTTCCAGATGATTGTGTTCCCTTAGAAGCCCTATGTAGGAGATACCCTCCTATAACTTGGCAGCCACAGTTCTCCTGTTCTGCTCTACTCCTACCACTCTCTGCGATAGCATTGCTTCGATCTACCTAATGAAGGTTAGACCAACACCATGCTGTGCCGCAGCGTGGCAGATCAACTCACGTGTTGTCAAATGCTCCTTCAACTTCTGTGGGGATCCCCCTTGCGAATTGTCTTCCAATGAGAACTCTTGCTATGCTATAAATAAGGTGATGGAATGCCGGGTCTGAGGACTCTTCTGTTTGGTAGGTGAATCACTTGTACATCTGATGTATCGATCTACCAACCTCACCGTTTTCATAAGGAAGGACGTTGGGATGATGTGTCGGTACACCTTGATCTAGGAATATAATTTTCCCAGATGTCGGTATGGAGACTATTCTGACTGATCTCCATATATCTGTTATATAGCCTGGACCAAGTTAGGAAAAGAAGAACTCTAATGAATAGCTATTTGATAAAAATCCAGCTCCTCTTGAAAGAGAACCAGAATATGCCATCCTACCCTATTGATTCGAATGGTGAGGGGATCTTACCATCCTATTTCACCTTATCGCACTTTACTACCTTTGAAGTTGTTTTTTGTCCATAAGAGCTTTTTCATTGGGCTGGTCGTCAAAGGTGACTGAATAATTGCTTCTGATTCAGGAAAGAATGTGGGGATCAGTCATATCCGTTGATATGGTTTCCCGTACATCCGCTCCCTACCCTACATTTTCGGAGACAATTTTTCAGAGCCTAGGCACGCCAACCGTCTCTCTGATAATGTCGTATTGTGTTCCCTGTTATCTTTTCAGTGGAGTAGTATTTTCGTTTGTTTTGATTCATTTAGAAGCTTTCTTGTCAGATCTAGAGGTCGTAGGTTCGATTCCTGCTTGAAGATGGATTCTTTCTTCAATTTCATAATTTGTCTGAAATGCCACCATTTTTCCTTCCATGTATTTTTCACAGACGCAATTTTCCAACGCTCTACCAATTGAGCTATTGTGATAATTTATTAGTTGTTAGAAAGGTGGCCAATTAATCTTCAACTCTAACATCACCATCGACGTGACGGTTTCAGTTGAGGTTCAGGAAGTCGATCTCCAACCACTGACAAGATTCTGTCAAATATATAAATATGAACTGGAAAATTGCGTCTGTGAAAAATATATGAAAGGAAAAAGTGTGGCATTTCAGACAAATTATTAAATTAAATAAAAATCCTTCTTCAAGCAGGATTCTTACCCACAACTTCCAGATATCTAGTCGAGCGCTCTACCAACTGAGCTATTGAAGACATAAGGTCCGCCTGAATATTTGTGATACCGCTTTTTCCCATAATTTAATTTTAGTTGTTAGGAAGGTAGAAAAGTTCTCGAGGACTCATCAGTGTCCATCCAATCAACATCATCATCAACGTGACGTTTCTAGTCGAGGTTCAGGAAGTCGATCTGGGGATGACAATATTTTGCCAAATATACCATGTATTTTTAACAGAGGCAAGTTTCCACTTCATATTTATATATTTGGCAAGATCTTTTCAGTGGTTGGAGATCGACTTCCTCAACCTCGACTGACCTTCACGTCGATGGTGATGTTAGGGTGAAAGGTTGATTGGTCTTCATAGCCACTGATCATTACTCGAAATTTTTTCTACCTTCCTAACAACTAACATTAAATCATGGGTAAAAGCGGTAACACAAATATATCTTCAATAATTGGCAGAACTTTTGACTAGAGATCTAGAGGTCGTGGGTTCGACTACTACTTGAAGATGGCTTTTTTCTTCAATTCAGTAATTTGTCTGAAAGGCAACAATATTTCCTTTCCTTTCAAATTTTGACATCGAGTTAAAATAAGCTTGGTTAGTGTTTTAGCAAGAAGGCATGTGAACCATAGATCTGCTTAATAATGATCATTTTGAACTTCTTTCAAGAATAAGGAATAGAAAAAGCGACCAAAAGAGTACTCTTACTTCTGATAACTTCAGAAATGGTAGGTGGCAGAACTCATACATTTATTAATATCTAGTACCAAATACCCGAGTATAGATGGATGCGTTTTTGAACTCACCCTTCAGAACTGGGAAGGTTTTTTTGAGGAACTGTCGCTTTTCTTGGGAGCCGACTGTAGTGAATACTTGACAACCATTGTGAAGAGCAACCCTGATTGCTGCTTGACCTACACCTCCTGTACCAGAATGAATCAACATAGATTCACCTCGTCTAATGCGAGTACGCTGAAGGAAAATGAAATTGTTAAATGAAGTTCAGAAGATATCCATCATACTGAATAATAATAATAATAATTGGGGTACTACTTGCACTACGGAATAATGGGATAACGGGTTAACGGGATAACAGGAAACAGGTTAACGGGATAACGGGAAATAAGATAACGGGAAGTTGGCAAAGTCACAGGCATTACCTAGATGGAACAACACGAAGGAAAACATAGCATAAAAATAAATTCTACGCGGGTACCAGCTAGTGTCATATAATTCAGAACAAACCTAGAGGTGAACCGTTTGTCCGTATAAATATATTGGATGAACTTACCTCATACAGAGAATAAAAGACGGTCCCATACACAACGGGTATTGTAGCAGCATCTTCGAATGATAATTCATCTGGAATTTTGACAGTTAAGTAGTCGTCTGCCATGATGAGCGAAGACAAAGCACCATGATGAGTCATTCCCATTATTCTGTTGCCTCTGGAGTAAACAAAAAATATTGATGAAAAGAAATTTTGGATTCCAACACAGAACGAAATAATTGTAGCTTATATAACGAGTTTGTCTCAGGGATAATTTGAAGTCTCAAGTCATTCTAGACTTTAGAGCTTTTAGTGCTGCTTGGCTGTCTGATAGGATATAGATCTTCACCCCCCCTTTGAGTCTCTTCCAAGGCATTCCAGGGTGAAAATTTCTATAGCATGGGTTTCTGCCTAAAAAATTGTTTGGCCTTTGCCTAGGGATTTTGAGAGTCTGAAATTAAGACCCGTTACTTCCACTCCAGTCCTTTCGTCTATTTTGGAACCATCAGTATACTATACTGATGCATTCCTTTCTAGTTGAGGTTCGTTGGTTGCGAATATATGGTGGTTGTTCATAACCACTTCATAATTAACATCAAAGTCGTGCCTAGCTGGAATAATATATGATGGCTGTACCTGTATTCTCGAAGAATATTTTCCAGATTCTTCAGATGTCTAATCAGATATCCAGCCTTCAAGTCTGATGACTGGTGTAGTCTGAAGGCACGTTTTCCCGCCTCCATCATTACACACAAGTTCAGTGGAGGAAGATACAGCATTACCTCCAGTGCTGCAGTGGGGCACGTGAATATTGCCCCTGTGATTCTCAGGCAGGCTAACCGCTGCACTTTCTGCAGCTTGATTTGTGCCGTGTGCTGTTGGGTTTCTGGCCACCATACTAATGAGGCATATGTGACCATGGATTTGATAATTGTATGATATAACCAGTATATAATTTCCAGCTTTGAACCCCATGTCTTGCCAGAAAGTCTGCGGCACGTTCACGTTGCCGGTATGTGACTGAAAATGAAACTGGCCTTGAACCTCCTTTCCAAGAAGACCCTATTATTTCAATGTAATTTTGTGATGAAGCGGGGAATATTCCGTCCTTTCCAGCCGATTTGAAAGGTTTGAAATTCTTAATGGTCCATTTGATTTATTGGGTGGTGAAGATTACCCCCGCTAGGCTCCTGCTGGTTCTGTTGTGGTTGGTGACAATCCTTCCAGCTGAGCACTTTCCAGTTCATCTTCAACAACCTTGGACCCAGGAAAGTGTGTCTGGATGAGGAAACTTCTGATTTTCTGCATATCCACCGTTCGGCATTTTGATCAGACCGATGTCGTTGGTATGTTCTTATGAAATAACTATCTGGCGTTGGGCTGGGGATGATTCCGTTATCCCTTCACACATTTGCCTCCATGTTCTTCTTTTGAATTTTCTGAGTTTCTTGTTGTGCTCAGAGAGAGCTGCTTTGTAGTCTTTCCAGTCTCCTAGACTTTTAGCTCTATTGAAGAATTTCCTAATTTTTTGCTGAGTTTGTCTAGATCTTTATTCCACGAAGGCACCTCTCCATTGACTGTCTTTTATTTTTCTGAGCAGGTTGTAGGTTGTAATAAATGGATAAGCAAGGGTTAGGTCAAGAGCCTCTTCTCTGATCGCATTCATAAAGGTGGGTTTGTTACCTTCACTGACAATGTCTATATTAGTCGCAGATAAATTTCCAAAAAGGTACTCAACTCCTGCGTTCATGTCTGTGCTTCCCCAAATGAGATGGTGCGCGTTCGCATCGCAGCACAGAATGAAATGCCTGTTTCCTCTTTGACACCATCTGATGAGACTTTGGACTTCCTCTGGTGGTGGGTCCCCTGGAAAGTAGGCCGAGGCAATAACAATCTGCCTCTTGCTTGTTTCAGTTGGCTCTTCAACGGTGGCGGTTGCCGAATCTCCAGTGATGAACTCTGGAACAGGAGTAAATTCAATGCTCGAGGTTTTTCATGAGTGTTGCAAATAAGTAATTTACAGGATTTAAATGCGAGTCCCTGGTATCAATTGAGGGCTCTTGAAGCAACCCTATCCTAAGGTTTTCTTCAATAAACTTGTGGCTGCTTTTGAATGTTGGAGGTTTATTTGAAGAGCCTTGAGCTTTTGGCTCATCTGTGTAGAATTTTCACCAAAGGTTTCGTTGTGAGGCACTACTGCCTCTCCAACGACCCTCAGTTCCGTATTCTCCGAGGTTTTTGGGGTGTTTTCCTCGCCCTGTTTGCCGTGTTCCCAACCATAATAGGTCCCACGAGAAGCTACAGTCATCCGTAGTAGAGTCCCGCATACGGCAGGAAGGAAATTGAAAACGTAATAGTGACTAGTACACCCAATTGTTATGCAGTCTACGGCTTATGCTGTTCAACTTTGAACTTGGGGAGAATTTAATTGTAGTTATCGGTCTACTCGGCCGGAAGGATAAGGCAAGCCCCCACGTATGTCTAGTATTACTAGCTAAAAACGTGCTCTGTACCAGGCAGGTTTCCGCGGATGGTTCCATCTCTCCGGCGCATCGGGACTGCTCCGGACATGACAACTTGTCGCCCCCCCCGTCACTTCATCGGAGAACAGGTTTCATCATCCGCGCTGTAGTTCCTGGTACTTTCGTTAAGTGAAATTTCGTTAGGAAATAGCAAGACCAAGTATGATCTTGCTATTTTCTATCCAGGCAACGTGGAAGCGAACACCCGATGGCTACTATTACATTTCACGGCCCAAGAATAGTGAGTTTTTCTATTGAACACAAAGAGTCTGCTGAAGTGTTGCCATGATGACTTTGAGTACAAGTCCGGTGAAGTGGCATTCCGCGGACTGTTTTCAGTGTCTGAAGTAGGCATTTTGTGGAGCGTGTACAAAAGGTAGTTATTGGAAAGATGAAGTCGATACTCTTCATTTTTGCGGGTACGACATCATGAATGTAAAAACAAACGAATTTAAAAAAAAATTGCGGTCGTTAAGGTTGTACCGCCACGGGACAGTTGAATTAGGAAATTATTAAAATTTGGCATACGTATTGTTTGACATGTGAACAACACCTTTATGAAATTTCAACGAGTTTCACCATCCCGAACCCGAAATATATATATATATATAGTTGAAGTTGACTCAATTGACACGTTACATATAGACCATGCATAGGCAAACAGCACATTATTAATTCTATCGTTAGTACTGAAATTAAGAAGTTTATGAAAAAAGAGAAGGAGCCAGAATAGAATATCACAGATATTGTGAAAAAAAACAAAGTGATTGACCATCTAGTTTGACAGATATAATCGAAACTACTCTCGTTATTCAAAATGGCCACAGGGAAACGCACATTAATAATTCTACCGTTTGTTCTAAAATTGAGAAGTTTATGAAAAACGAGAAGGAGCTAAATAGGATATACAGATATTTGAAAAAAAAAACAAAGTGATTGACCATCTACTTTGACAGATATAATCAAAACTTCTCTCGTTATTCAAAATAGTCCACAGGGAAGGCACATTTTCTAAATTTAAGAAGTTAAAAAAAAGGGGGTTGAAAAAAAAATCAAAGTGATTGATCATCTAGTTTGACAGATATAATCAAAACTACTCTCGTTATTCGAAATAGTCCACGGGAAAGCGCACAGCCTAAAGGGGGGGTCGTAGAGAAATGCGGATTGTGCCAGGGGACTTTCTAAACAAAGACGGGGGACCGTTAGAGGGTCTGAATGCGAAAAAAACTCCCTCTCCTAGTTGACCCCATCGATTTTAACGATACCCCCCTTCCTCCCCAAAAAAAGTTCAAAAAGAGTACTACAAAAAAGTCCGTTGAAGTTGATAATTTTTTCCCATGACGTATGATTTCTAGTGAGGGGAAAGGATGGTCTGAAACCTTTTTTTTTGCTGCGCTTTTCGGGGACATCAATTTTTTGAGTCGCCGACTTTCTATAACGAAGAAATTTTCTAGAGTCGATTGGGAAGGCAAGTGCCCCCACTAAAAAAAATTTTTTTCACGTTTCAAATCGATAAGTTTTTTGAAATTCTACGATTCCGCCGAAAATAATTTCCTAATTCAACTGTCTCGTGGCGGAACTACCTTAAATATGATTTTCTCTTTGTTTTAAAAACATTAATCAATATGGTAAAACACTATTCTGATGTTCATCATTCTTCGGTTCTTTGTTTTGAGTACCAGTTCAATATTACTTTTTTAAGATTATTACATGGAACCACTCTTGGAGGTATAAATAATTATCAAAAATGAACAAGAAAATATACCATTTCTAAATGGGTATTTTCAAATAGTTCAAAAAATTCAATTCAAATAACCAGTTAAAAATTTTTGTTTATAAAATATAATTGCAAATTCCACTTGATATTTTTTTCAATAATTATACCCGGATATTCGAGTTTTGTTGTTATAGAATATTCAATGGTCTAAAATTGAATCTGAATTTCTTTCCAGAGTTTATCGTTAATGAGTTTCAAATCAATTTTTGTCAGGGATTTTAGGATTTTTCCATTTTCTGCATGCTGTGTTATTTTGAATACCTCCAATAGTTCTCGAATATAAAAGATCATCGATATAAATGTTGAATAGAAGTGGTCCTATACCTGTTTCTTGGAGAGCGCGATATTGAAATATTTTTGGTTCACGGAGAGTCTTATTAATTCACACATTGGCGATTATCTATCTAAAGACTTATTATTTATACAAAGACAAAGGTGTTGATATTGCTGTTTTTTCAATCAGAACTGATTCTTTCTAATAACGTTGGATTCTCATATTCTACATTAAAATGAACTAATACTTTTTTAAACTAGGAATTATTGTTTTGTCTGATTCTTTTTAGAGGAGGTATCAATGAATCTATTTCTAATCCAGGATTTTCTTTCCCCCCGGAAGTAGAAAATAATAATTATCCCATCTTGAAAAGCAAATCAATGAATTTGCATCGTTACTTTACTGAGTTTCAGAGTTGAGGATAAAAAATCAAGTGAAATATTTTCGATTTGTCAATAATATACCGTATGAATAATCGTTTGCTGAAAATGTTGTATAACTTTCTAATTTCCTCAAGTTAAACAAAAGTTTGGAGGAGAAACAGAAGTGGATTACGAAACGTTTTCAAGTAATTTATTTTTGTTGTAGAATAACATAGTCAATTTTAAGAAAGATAAATTATGATTTAAAATAAAAAAGAAATGGAAATAAATGTGACTAGCCCGAAATTTTCGGTTCAAATTTGTAAGTCCTGATTTCAGAACACAAAATTTGAAAACTCTTGTGAAATCGACCAATTCAATGATTTATTGTTATCAAAACTTCAGGGGCAAAATATAATTCTAATTACTGAAAGTGGGGTGATTTGAATAATTATAAATTTCTTTCATAATTTTTGCAGACAAATAGCCAACCCATTTCGAATGAAGAAATTCCAATACTTTCTTCTATTTTCTCTATAAAATATATTAAATACTCACTCTTGGTCTCGACCAGAGAATTCGAATCCTTGAACACATTCTTGTTCAGTTCTATTTGTAGTAATGACATCGACATTTATTTTTCCTGTAGCAGTCATGACATCTCTGAAATTCAGAGCCACGTAGTGAACCTGTGAGGTGCAATAAATGATTTATCAATATCCAGTATGTTTAATTTGAAATGAGAATATTCCTGATTGTGGTAATTGAAGTGAAACTTTTTTAGGTGCAATCTAGCGTGAATACATCAAAACCATGTGGAAATATGGGCCCTAAAGTGATAAATAAAAACTGTTCAAAAATAATTTTTTCAGAGAAAATTCGAATATATAAAATATATATAAAAAAACAAAAGACTGCGTAAAAAATAATTAACCGATACCTCTATTGGAAAAAACGTTGAGGTCGATAATCTATTGGTATAGATTGCATGGGGCACTCTACATTGCCAAATCAAATCAAATATATATATATATATATATATATATATACAGTGACCGGCAGAAAGTACGCATCATATGGAAAATTCTTTTATTTATAAATTTTGACGAATATCGATATGTGTAATCGCTTCTGCATCAAAAGCAACCCCAAAAGACGTTGTACAGTGCCGTTCGTCTTTTCGTGTATGGAGGGAAATTTAAAAAATTAAAAATTATGTTTCCAAAAACACTTAGTTGGGAAAATATCGAAAAATGTTATTCGAAAAAGTTGTTCAGAACGTTATTTAATAGCTATGTACGAGTTTTGAGAAAAATCTGAGATAAAAAAATAAAAATCAATTTTTTGCCATAATAAAAATTTCAATTTGGATACATAGATTTTAGACAAAGAAACTCATTAGTGAGGCCAACAGTAATATTTTAAATGATATTTTGTAAATATTCGCAAGCTACTTCTATTTTATTCGGAAAAAAATTGAAATCTATAGATTTGCCATGTATTCAGCTGCTTCATAAGAGGTCACTGAAATATCTCCAGGACATTATAGTCTCGATACTGTTCATTATCAATAAAGAAAGTTCTTTGTCGATAATGAACAGTATCGGAATTATAATGTCCTGAAGATATATCTGTGACCTCTTATGAAGCAGCTGAACACATGGCAAATCCACAGATTTAAAATTTTCTTCGAATAAAATAGAAGTAGCTGGTGAATCTTTACAAAATATTATTCAAAATATTACTCTTGGGCTTAACTAATGAGTTTCTTTGTCAGAAATGTATTTTTCCAAATTGAAATTTTTTTATGGCAAAAACTGATTTTTATTTTTTCATCTCAGATTTTTCTCTCAATCCGTAAATAGCTATGAAATTTCGTTCTAAACAACTTTTCCAAATGACATTTTTCAATATTTTCCCAAATAAGTGTGTTTTGAGACATAATTTTTTAATTTATTAAATTTCCCGCCAAACAAGAAAAGACGAACGGCACTGTACAACATCTTTTGGAGTTCCTTTTGATGCAGAAGCGATTGCATGTATCGACATTTGTCAAAATATTATATTAAAAAATTCCCATATGATGCGTACTTTCTGCCGGTCACATATATATATATATATATATATATATATATATATATATATATATATATATTAAATACATATTATTGAGCTTGTTTAACTCTTTTCAGTTATCAGTAGTGTCTGCCTAACCAACTACACTCCTTATTCTCGATTATCTCACTGAAACTCTCGCCGCTTGACGATTTGCTTTCAATCCTGATTTTCCGTCATAGACCAAGAGCCAGCAAAAAAACACGTATTATTAACTCAAAGCTGAAACCTTTCGAAAAGTAAGGCAGTGTTATAAATAACAGGACAGCGCAAGTATGGCGGCCCGTAGGTGTCGGCGTTGCGCTGCGCAAATTTTTTTATGTGTCAAAAAAACGATGCTCTTGGGGAATGAGCTCAAAGCTGATTCTTGTGTCATAATATACATAAGACGGCCAAACTATGAGGCAGTTGTATGCCATACCGATGCAGCGTCTCAAACTGTCCGCCATACTCAATTAAAAGTGTAATTTTTTCATGCTTTCTTGAAATACGAGCTAATTTTTTCACCCAGTAATAAAAATAAAAATGTCTCATCACCGAATATGACCATGTCTGTCATACTGTTTCGGTGTCGCTGAGTACTCGCCATACGGATTCAGAACTGTAAAATTTTTCACTAACCATGTATCATAGGTACATCAAGGAGGGGTAGGGTACGTCGAACACCCGTTCGAACAATACCAGTCCACATAAAACCCACCTTACAGGAAAAGCACCTGCCTTTTCGGCTTATCTCCACCCTACGGTATAGGAATCAGAGGAAATCCAGATACGCCGGATCAACGCGCTAAGTAATCCTAGCTACCGTTATAGCTCAGCCACGGTGGGGCCGCTTGCTCATTGCAATGACAAGCTACTGGCTCTGGGATGTCAGTGCACAAGCGGTTCAATGCGCCGCTCCCCGCCGAGTCAGGCAGGGAATACAAGCGCCCGAACCCACAGACGAAAGACTCCTCCGTCTCTACCGATTACGGTATGTTTTTTCAGTTGACACCACCTAGCTACCACTGCCTCCCAGAGGCCAACACCTGCTGATGAGGCACCATAACGGTGGGGCTTCCTCATCCCCTGGGTACCCATGTTAACAAGACTCTTCCTGTCAGCGTTTGATGGGTCACCGCCATATCAGACTTTCGACCTGATATTACTCGTGTAACGTTTGACGAGTAACCGTTCGAGTGAGAGTTCGCTGGAGCTACTAATCACGCTACCATGTTAGTGGAGAGGGGACCTATGACTTTGCCCAGCGGTGTCTGGGATCGTCTAAGGTTCTCCCGTCCCGACGGCCTAGTCACACGGTAGGGCTGGGCCCGGTATCATAGGTACAGAAATAGTCTGTGAGCAGACGTGAAGTCGCAAGCTAACCCTCCTGCAGCCAGCCAGCCTCCCCCCATCAGCAGCACGGGACCTACCTTTCAGTTTAACCGTGCTTACTAAATTAATAGGGGGAATCCGAGATTGGGATACGCCCAATCAGTGCGCTAGGTAATCCCAGCTACCGTTATAGCTCAGCCACGGTGGGGCCGCTTGATAAGACAAGCTACTGGCTATGGGATGTCAGTGCCCGAGCGGGTTGATGCGCCGCTCCCCGTCGAGTCAGCAGGGAATACAATCACCTCAACCCATAGGTAAAGGACTCCCCCGTCTCTACCGAATTACGGTATTGTTTTTCATTGGTCCACTATCTAGCACCACGCCCCCCAGAGTCCAACACCATGTGGAGAGGCACCGGCGGTGAAACCGGTGGGGCTATCCTCCTCCCCCTGGGTACCCATGTTAACAAGACTCCTTCTGTCAGCGTTTGATGGGTCACCGCCATATCAGACTTTTGACCTGATATTACTCGTGTAACGTTTGACGAGTAACCGTTCTAGTGAGGGTTTGCCATGACTACTAAACACGCTACCATGTTACCGAGAGAGGTACCTGGACTTTGCTTAACGGTGTCTGGGATCGTCGCAGATACTTCCTCCCGCCGGCCCAGTATCATAGGTACACAACGATTCTGCAAGCAGAATTCGAGAAATCGCAAGCTCCACCCTCCCCACGGTCGACGAGGGCTTCTGCTCTTTCTCCCCCCATTAGCAGCACAGTACCTACCTTCCGGTTTCAAGCTGTGCTAACTAATACACAACATGAGGGGGATTCTGAAATTGGGATATGCCCAATCAGCGCGCTAGGTAATCCTAGCTACCGTTATAGCTCAGCAACGGTGGGGCCGCTTGATGAGGCAAGCTACTGGCTATGGGATGTCAGTACCCAAGCGGGTTGATGCGCCGCTCCCCGCCGAGTCAGCAGGGAATACAATCATCTCAACCCATAGATGAAGGACTTCCCCGTCTCTACCGAATTACGGTATTGTTTTCCATTGGTCCACTATCTAGCCCACGCCCCCCAGAGTCCAACACCATGTGGAGAGGCACCGGCGAACCGGTGGGGCTATCCTCCTTCCCCTGGGTACCCATGTTAACAAGACTCCTCCTGTCAGCGTTTGATGGGTCACCGTCACATCAGACTCTCGACCTGATATTACTCGTGTAAACGTGTGATGAGTAACCGTTCGAGTGAAAGTTCGCCGAAGCTACTAAGCACTCTACCATGTTACCGAGAGAGGGACCTGGACTTCACCAAGAGGTGTCTGGGATCGTCACAGATACTCCCCTCCCGACGGCCTAGTCACATGGTGGGGCTAGGCCCAGTATCATAGGTACAGGTATAGCGGTCCGTTTTTATGACCCACTTGGTCCATTTTGATGAATAGAAGCAATGCCATATGATAGGAGGTCTTTAAATGGCCTCCATACTAAAAAACTATTGTTTTTTTCAAAATATCCATTATATTAATTGTACATTTTGGAAAATAATTATCTAGTCTTTACATTAATGGAGAAGTGATATGAAATTAAATTTGCAACGTTTCATGGAAAATTAGGACCTATATAATTTATTGAAAGAATTGAAATGGAATTTACTGTATTTCATTCCTTTCAATAAATTATATATATATATATATATATATATATATATATATATATATATATATATATATATATATAGGTCTTCATTTTCCATGAAACGTTGCAAATGTAATTTCATATCACTTCTTCATTTATGTAAAGACTAGAGAATCATTTTTCAAAACTTATCAATAATATTATGAATATTTTGAAAAAAAAATAAGTTTTTAGTATGGCGGCCATTTAAAGACCTCCCCCATCTGTATGGCATTGCTTCTATTCATCAAAATGAACCACGAGGTGTCATAAAAAGGAATCGCCATACTTGTGCCTATGATTGGTAAATTTGACATTTTTTAATCAGTAAGGCGGGTACTCAGCGACACCGAGACAGTATGGCGTGGTCATAATTGGTGATGATATTTTTTTTCTATCATTGGGTGAAAAAAATTGCTTTGAGCTCGTATTTCAAGCGAGTATAAAAAATGAGTATGGCGGACAGTTTGAGATGCTGCATCGGTATGGCATACAACTCCTTCATACTTTGGCTGGCTTATGTATAATATGGAACAAGAATTAGCTTTGAGGAGTATTTTCACCCATTCGAAAAATTGCGCAGCGCAACGCCGACACCTATGAGCCGCCAAACGCAACTTGAACAGCTCTCTTCACGCCCGTCCCTCTGAAGTTCTTCTACGCGTCCATCACCAAGAACCTTTCTTGGACCATTGTCTTCCGCGAACTTTCGACATATCCTCAGATTAAGGGAGATATGGCATTAGGTTACTATTTGCCAGAGGCAATCGGTCCCACTTTCGATCTATTATTGTCTCTATCCATCCCGCCCCTTTTGAAATTGCCGTTTATTTTTCTGCCTATTCCTCGGAACCACATTCTTGAAGAATCCCCCTCGAAAAATTGAAGTAGCTTTGGATACCAAAATCATCAATATGGTTTCAAATCAAATATGTAAGAAAATCAATTCATCTTGTACAGGGTACTACAATGTAGTCAATGAACTCTACTCTACTCTAGTATCAAAGGTATACTGAGTCTTGGAAATACATACATACTTTGCCGCATTTATTGACAGTGTTTGCCAATAACGATAAAAGTGACCAGGAAAGAATTGAACCTAACCTATCCTTCAGGAGTTATTTGAATCGTGTGTCTCGCACACAGATAACTTTTGAATTTTTCTGTTCAACAACTATGGAATCCGTTTCGGTATACTTACATATGCGAGTTTTTTCTCTGGTGGAATATTCACATTATGACGAAGAGGCCCTTCAATCCACTGAAGGCTGGATAAGTCCCCTCTTATTTTTGGGTACGCCAAACAATGTTCACTTTCAACTGTGTTCAAATCACCTACCAACAAATGCCTATAGCTACCCCAGACACCGTTTTTGAATACATTGACAGCCATGTTTTTTTTCATCTGTTCGCTGTTGATGGTATCTTCAATATTAATTTCTTCAACAACATCCATAATAAACAAACATTTCATGCAGGAACTTTCAGACTCTCTTCGCAAACAGTTTACAAGGCCCAAAATGCCACTTTCGGGCTCGTTGTAGGAGTAGAGTACCACATTATCAGAGGACTTGTTTTTGATGAGATCACGAACTTTTTTCACCCACTTGAAATCTCCAGATGAATCCACTCTGACAGTGGTTGTCATTTTGGGTTTGTGATTTCTCTTGAATAGAACTAGTGTTTCCAATGGAGTTCCATGCACCGTACAAACACTGACATTCAGTTTTTGTACATTTGCAATATGAAAGTCATTTGATTCGCGTGACATCAAGAAACCATTTTCTTTCAGTGACTCGAATGCAGTTTGTAACACCTGGAAATCAAAACGAAAAATAAAGCTGTGAATACCAAGCATTTTGCTTGCGTCTTCTGGTGAAACTGAATAACTACACTCAGAAAACTATATAAATATTTGAATTATCTCCTGAGAGATAAGGAGAGTGGGTGCAGCGCAGGAATACCAACTTGTTATACCAATGAATCGTTGCAAATTACATTAAGTATCGATAATTTTCATATCTGTGATTGATCGTCGCAAGCGACATGAAAGTTTACAAAGAATCTGTTTCCCAACTTCCACATCGAAACTTAGAGCAAGTTTTCCATTATGGAAGGTATGATTTCGACCTGTGTAAAATGTTCTAAATCGGTGGCTGAACGTGAAGGCCAACCTGAAAGCGAAAATTTGGACTCGTCCATTTCGTCGGTAGTGACAGTCTTACGTGGTGAAAATTGCTCGAGGCAGACATGCTGTGAATTACGGAAAGAAGTAGTACTACTAAGACAAATGGTTGAACATATGTCTGAAAGGATAAAACCCATGAATTTCAAGATTGAAGTTCTGGAAAGCCAAGCTTCTCATACAAACACTGAAGGTACCAACGTTACTCGTCCGAGTGCAGTCCACACCATCTCTGACGGTAACCATGCAGCACCAACTCATGTAAAGCCTGACATCGGTGCTGATGAATGTGTCCCATCGTAAGAAAAAGATGAAAACTACTAAAGCTAATTCTGTCAAAGCTACGAAAGAAATACAGTTCATTACTCGTGATCAGGTTTCTTCTGCATTGCATGAAGTCGAGTCCAACCTCGAATTTCAAAAATTCATTGAACTGAACCATGGCCCTGCTCAACGGGGTAATCCCTTTCCCAAAGGAAAGAAATCATATCGTGGCTCTAATAAAAACCTATTGTGGAAAAATCGCCGAACTGTTCGATAGCAGGAATCAACGATACTTGCTTGCTGCATGTCTATAAACTGAATACTTCAACAACAACTGAAGAACTTTTTCGTGATATAAAGGGCTCTTTTCCAGAAGCTAAAATCGAAAAAATTAATTCAACGTTTCCACAGCTCTACTCGTCCTTCATGGTATGTATAAACCAATGCAACCTGCCTCATGTTAGAGCGTTTTTCCTCAAGAAAAAAATAATACCAGCCATAACATAGTGACGGTGGTGGGATCTGTAAATTAATTAATTCTGACGAAGTGAGTATTTTTCATTTAAATGTACGTTAACTTTCGAACAAACTGGACAAACTCTCTATGTTTCTAGACTGTAATACTGAATTTAGTCTACTTTGTTTTCCCGAGCACTAGTCGAATGGGGATTGTCTACAATTCTGTAATATTCCTGACATAATTTGGCAACATATTTCAGTAGATCCAACCATATACACGGTGGTGTAGCTATATTTGTACGTGATAACATTAAATTCAAACCTCTTCACTTAGGGAACTATTGTATTGAGCGTGACATCGAAGAGTGTGATATTGAACTCAGCACTTCTAAAATTGCCGTTATCACAATATTTCAATATTAATTTCCTGAGACCATCCACTGATCTCAGTAATTTGATCTGCCCAATAAACTCCTTTGGCCTCCATTCAACTATTGCTGAGTTCACTAGGATTGTAAATGGCTCTAGAAGCTGCATTGACAACATTTTAACAAATTTAGATGAATCGTGCTATCAGACTGGCGTAATTGATCCATGTCTCTCCGACCACTGCGCGCAGATACTGAATCTTAGAAATTTCGAGGGACAAAAAAGTGCCCCGTAGGCAAATAACCAGCCAGGGAATACTCGCCTTCCGAGCCTCGTTACATACAGTTTACTGGAACACATTCTACTCGTCAAACTCCTCGAAAAACAAGGTAGATATCCTCCTGAACCTATACTGTCGTCTAGTAGAAGAACATTTTTCTCTCAAAAAAATATCCTGTTAATTTGCACACAAATACCCTCTCAGGTGGTTCAATGATGATCTGAGAAAATTAAGGGATACGGTACGTGCGGTAAGGATAATTTACGATGTAACAAATGATCCCGTTCACAAGCAAGCTTTCAAAGTGATTAACAATAAATATCGAATGGCATGATCGAATCTAAAAAAAAAATCATGCGATAATTTCATCAACCAATCTGATAATAAAATTAGAGATAGCTGGCGGCTGATCAATCTTGAAAAAAATAAACCAGCATCTCATGTAATATCCGACGCGATCTCTCCCCACCAATTCAACTTATACTTCACCACCATTGCCGAAACCATAATGAGTCAACTCCCACTCAATGCTAATACTCTTTCTCTAAAATCACTGGACAGTAAACTTAAACCTACCTCACCTTGGTCTTTTTTTCTTGAACCCATCCAAGTTTTCATTGCTATACATGAGCTGAAAAACTCTTACTGCCAATCTAAACAGCAAAATCATAAGAGAAACCTGTCCATATTTGCTTGATCCACTGACGTCTATCTTCAATACTTGTATCAGCGAAAGATCTCTTCCTGATTAATTTAAAATCAGCAAAGGCATCCCTGATTTTAAAAAAGGTGACCAAAATCAAGCTGAATACTATCGACCCATTTCTATCGTTCCCATTTTTGATAAAATTTTTGAAATTATTCTCAAAAAACGGCTTGAACTTCATTTTGAGGAGAACAATCTTCTAAACTCGGACCAATACGGTTTCAGAAACTCATGCTCCACTGTTCAAGAGGTAGCACGAGTTGTGAGGGATATAGTCGACGGTTTTGAAAAGGGTCATCAAAGCTCTTCAACACTGTGTGACTTGAGTGAAGCGTTCGACTGTGTCTCTCATATAATAATATGTCACATAAACTGAAAGAATATGGAGCTAGAGGTCTGGCACTCTCACTCTTTTTATCAATAGCAGAACATCTAAAGCCAATTGCCCCCTAGGATCCGTTCTGGGGCCTCTTCTGTTTATTGTCTATATTAATGATCTTTTCTATGAACTACTACCCTACAAATGTGTCATCTATGCCGATGACACATCTATTTTATGCTCTGACAAGAACTGCCAGACTTTGCTTGCCTCCATGTCACATGCCGAAAAACAAGCTGAGTCGTGGTTCAACTCCAATCTACTAAAACTCAATAAAGGAGAAACCCAAAAAATTATACTTTCAACTAATCATAATATCTCGGTGGGAAAAATCGTCAACTTATTGGGAATCACACTTGATGACAGTTTGAATCGAGCACCTCACGTAGAAGCACTGAGCCAGAAACTCTCAAAATATATTTTCTTACTCAGGCAATTGAGGAACTTTGTGAGCTTGGAAACGCTTCTCTCGGCGTTCTATGCATTTTTTCATCCCCATGCTAGTTATGGAACTCTGCTCTGGGGCAACTCCTCCAATGCTACAAAAGTTTTCACGCTCCAAAAACGCGTAATTAGAACAATTTCAAATGCAGGTTACCGAGATTCATGTAAGTCCGTTTTCATAAATTTGGGCATCATGCCATTACCATCTATTTTCATATACCATACTCTCTTGGAAATACATAAACATAGAGATGGTTTTTCGACCAACTCCCATTTTCACGAGCATAACACCCGTGGGGCTAACCTATTAAGACTTTACCGGTTTAACTTACAGAAATCCTCAAAGAACTCACTCGATGTCAACCTTCACAATGTCCTACCCTCCACCATCCGGAATTTACCCTTGCCAATGTTCAAAAAACAAATCATGGAATATCTAATTAAAAAATGTTTTTATAGTACAGAGGAATATGTTGCCTTAACCTCAGTGCTTGAATTTCTATAACATTTCTAATATGTACCTATTATTGAGTCTGTGTGTATGTACGTTTGTGTGTTTTTAAATCAGATCTTTTTTACTCAATGTTGTACATTAACTGTTTATATACATATATTTTTTTTCTTTTTTATTTCTAACGTTCTTAAGGATCTTTGTGCAAATCTGCTGTTCCTATTATCACTCTGTACTACTGACTTGCTACTAATGTATCCTTATATACCGTAGTAAATAAACATATATCTAGGTATCTATAAGTTACTACCAGGTGATGAATTTTTACTCACAAAATTTTCTTTTTCATATTTATTGCAATTCAATGTTGGTGCCATATTCTGTTTTCATTTTGAAAGCGAAATTATTCTTGTTGGTATAATATACATTTATGTGGCAACATTAGGTAAGCACTTATAGTTGTGATTCTGTGAGCCTATGCTTTTCGTAGTAGGACAGAAAAGATGACTGACAGAAAATAATAAGTAAATTGAGTAGTTTTGAGCCACCGTCCTTGAAGTTCGAAGTCAAGTATAGGTAAAATGTGAATGTCCGCCGTTCAAAATGTGCATGGCAAAAATAAACTAAAATTTGTTAAGTTTAATAATCATTTTGTGTACAGTCCCTTTCTTCTCTACGCCAGTAACCAGGCTGGATGACAACGGATTTGTCAGAAGAAAGGGCACAGGGGTGGAATATTGCCGAAAGCAAGACCAGCTTTACCCTCATGAGTTACTAATTGGCTGAATACGCCTATATAGGAAATAAAAGCAATTAATATATTGAGAGAGAGAGAGAGTGAGTAGTTTGTATTTGAAGGTTTTCTGCAAATAAAAGTCGTGGAGGACAAGCTGAACAAGTTTTATTCATCATATTAACGTGGTATAAAGAAGGCTGCCAGAAATCTCGATTTGGGTTCATCGAGAAGTAGAACTAGACAGACGGGGATTCAGAATGAGAGTGACCACACTTCAAATATTTAGGTACTTTTACATAATATCGACAAATACTTACCGATTATAGGAAAAATATTGATTTATTTAGAATAATCAGATTCTAGACTCAAAGATAGCCAATGCGCTTATTCCTACAACATAATATACTTCACCTGACAGAGATAGCACCATCATTGTTTATAATTCGCTGCGCCAAATTTGATCTTGGAACAAACGTCAATCATGATTCAAAGCAAGAATGATAAAGTGCTTGTGTCTTCAGTTAGTGAAAGGGTAAGTTTTTTAAAATGCATTTCTCATATTTTCAATACATGCAAAGTAGTTCAAATACTGCAAATCAATGTTTTTTTCAGTGTGAAGCTAAAATAAAATCTATGTTTGGAAATTGAAAACAAGAAGCAACGTGATAATGGCGGCGAAAAACAGTGATATTGTAACACTTAGCAAAGTGTTATGTATATAGGAAAATAAGATGGTTTTCAGATTAGTTTGATTTGAAATAATAATTGTTAATTTTATAATGCTATTGAGAAATTTTATGGTTTAAGGTAAATAATAATCTGAATTTTATGGGGTTATTGTATTAATAATAACACCTTGTATGTGTTTGTGGATTTTCGAAAAAAATTACTTCAATATTGATTCATTTGAAATAATATTCATAAAAATTGTTGGATTTATTGTAAGTGAAATATTTCTCTATATGGTGGTTACTGGAAGTCAACCATTAATCTTCGATGGGAGAAGAAAAACTAATCTATTATCGGTTCAGAGTTAAATCATTTATTTAAGGTCGGAAGTTTGTTTAGATTTCTCTACACAGTTAAATGTTATGGTCTAATTGCCGTTGTGCTGAAATAACAAGAATTATTCGTGGAAAAGATTCATCTGGAAAAATCACACCAAAATTAGTAGCCAATAGGAATTGAATATGCAGAAGTAACAGTTAACTGAGAGGACCAATCAAGGATTGGATACGCAACTACGCATAAAAGATTCTAATTTGGAGCGCAAAAAAGTGATGAACGAGAACGACTCTTCGGCGGGCTTTTGTGGCGACTAGTTGATCTTTGAAATAACGGGTTGATTTCGGGCGACTGTTGTCGCGAAATAATGGAACTTTGTTGAGTTTTTTAAAGGAACAACCCATATACTTTTTGACCATGTGATGTAGGATTGGGACGCAAATAATTTTTGTGTGTACACCCCCAGGCTATTTATAGCCGTTTCCGATCTATTGAATTTTGCAAATTTTTAGTTGGCACCTGCCAAACGATTCGGAGCCGAATTTACTTTGAATAAACTAACAATAGATATAATTGAAGAATAAATAATTGTTATATATTTAGATGTAGGGATAATTGTGGTACAGAAGAAAATGGCAGTGAAAATGACATGGAGTCAAATATATAAAATTCCAATTCGTCTGGAATTGAACCATTTAGTAAAGATTGTGGAACGCCAATTACTTGTATAACACTTGAAAATGAGGTTGATTATCTATTAGGTAAAGAACCTTTCAAATTATTTGTGAATTGTATACTCAGATGAAATACCAAGGTTATTTGTCAATTTCAAAACAGTGTTATTTATAAGTACATATGATTCGAAGAATTTATATATTCATAACAATTGAGATACGATTTAGGACTGTTTAGCCTGTTTTTATTGGAAGGGCAGAAGAAGTTGAAATCGCAACAGTAAAAACATATTTTTTTTTACCAGGCGACAAAAAGTCAAGCAGGCTTTTGGTTCAGTTTTTATGCCAACCAGAACGCCTTTGTTGTTGAGGTTCTTACCAGAGATTTTTGTATAAATCCAAAAGATATGAAATACGAGATTTAATTATAATCCGGGCTTGTTCCTCTTATGTTTCCGTGGAAGATTACGATTACTAGTCCCAGAGTAAGAACTCGTGCCCGTAATAACTATTCCAAAGTGAACCTGTTATAAATCAGACAAATTGTTATAGTTATTCTAATCCCAATTGGAACGGCAATAAAATAACAGCACTACGAGGAGTGTTCATATGCACTACCCGGCAAATGGGAAATTTATATACTACCAGTGTTTTTACTTTCAAAGCGTTCCTGGTACAATCATACAAAAAATCTGGCGCGTGTATCCAGTTGCCCAGATTATTAGTAAAGGCGCTATCAAATATATTTGAGTAATGAAAGCTCGGCTAGCTGGAATGGACATATGTTATCTACAGCTGCATAATATCCTGATTTTACAATATTCCTTAATCACTGCCGTGCCGTGAGGTTAGGAATTATCCATTGAAAATAATTTTATCATTATGGCTTTCTGGAGACCTTTCGAAACAAATAATAAAATCCAGTTGAGATAACATGTGTCTACTTTTACATGGGGTGATCAATTGCTATGATTGTAAGAATAAGTAACCGAAGAAATACCTCTGAAAAATAATATTCGAACGCCAATGTCAATGCGGCAAGTGCAAAGAGAATCCCTTCCCGAAACTTTTTATGTCGTTCCAATTGGGATTAGAAATACTATATCTATTGTGAAAAGTGGTACCAGTAGTGGTGAGGTATACGTGAGTTGAGAATGCAGTTCCTTATTGATATAAGATTGGTTTTCTTGTGCTACTGAGGCACCCATTCAATTTTTTTTGGCTCGGTGTAAATCTTTTTCGCTGTACTTTGAGTGTAAATAATTTACCAAAACAGGTATTTCTAATTTTTGTACCGGGTATCATTCAGGGCACCTGGTCGAGTGGACCGTGGAAAGTATATTTTGAAAGTTATGGGTTATCATTTGCAGGGGGTTAATTTAATTTCTACAAAGGAGAAAAATCACTTTCTGAACTTCCCTGAAAGTAGATCACCGTTTCGATAATCCGAAAGATACCGAGAACACATCCAAAGAATCCTCTATATATTTCGTCCCAAGGAATTGAGTTGTTTGAATAATGTTAGTGGGGTGAGGGTGTTACTGGGGTAATACAGATTCACCCGTAGTTACCCCAGTCAAAATAAAAAGTTATAGTGACTAAAGTTTATCTTTTAGTCGCAGATGATTCCATATCTGATTTTATGAACATCCTGTTTATAATTTCAACAAATCAATCGTAACAATAGTTCGGAAAAAAGTTCTAGAACATGCAATTGTATACAAAAATTGTCTCCACACTTCTTTTCCTACGAATCACCAATCCTGAGATATCGCGATTCCAAAAGTTGAAGAAGTCGTATTCTACATAATATGATTTCCGCACCACCTGTGAAGTAGTATACTTGGCGCATTTTTTTAACGTGATTTGCCCAGTAGGCATTCACCACGAACTATTGTGCTTTAGTTTGATAAGACAATATTCTATCGATTGGAAAATGGTACTATTGGAAATGATTGAAGTGGAACGAATTATTGTTAATTTTGGGAACATTTTAGTCTGACTGATCATCTTCAAATACTAATACAACAGTAATGTCTTCTTCGCTTCCTTCTTCTCCGTCTTCTTCTTGCTGGATATCTATAAATTGTTCTAAGGAAGATGCAGTTGTCTCCTCATTGATTTCATAAGAATCCTCATCTGTTGCATTTGATTCAACATTGGAGCAAGACTGGCCTTGACAATCGGTACATACTAGTGAATAGAATAACTCGATTTTTTCATAGCCACAGTTTGCATTACAACCCTTCTTGCAATTGCAAAAAATGGTGTTGAAAAGTTTTTCTGGAGCAGCCGGAAGTAAAGTTTGAATTGGCTCCAAATTATTACCTATTAATTTCCAACCCCAGTCTTCTGGGTCCAGTTGATTGCCTAGCCACACTTGAACTTGATTGTATACTCGATATAAGTGTTGATAAGTAGAAGCAGATGTCGGAGGAAGACAAAATAGTTGTACTCTTTTATTGTTGTTTTTCAGTGAGAACTCTGCTCCTTATTACCCATTCATCCATATTTGAAAACAGGTAAAGTGACCATTTCCATTATATTACACAAACATAGACCAACACCGAGGACCGAGCTATCATAAATTTGAAGTTTGAAAGTAACAGTACCAACACAACCAAGCAAGAACAAAAAACAATATATTGTTACTCTTCTTTTCACGTTACCGACTCCGTACCAAAACCAAGGTTGAAGGTTCAATGTGGCGGAATTATTTTCAAATGAATTCATGAGAAATGATGAATTATTGTCAATGACGTGCAGTTTTCAGATCATCAATTCATGTTCACTGACCTCTGACCTCTGATAGCTCACAATTTACTCACAATTGGGCCGGTACTCAGAAAATTACTCACAGGCCATGAAAATCCTCACAAATGTGAGCAATAAATCACAAATCTGCTAAAAGTATTTTATACACGTCCGTGAAAAAAAAGCAGAAATAGTCATTCTAATCCCAATTGAAACGACAATAAAAATAAGAGCACTACGAGGAGTGTTCATATACACTGCCCGGCAATGGAAAATGTTTATACTACCAGTGTTTTTACCTTCAAAGCATTCCTGGTACAATCATAAAAAAGTTCTGGCGCGTGTCTCTAGTTGCCCATTTTATTGGTATATATCAAATATATTTGAGGAATAGAAGCTCGGCTAGCTGGACTGGACATCTGTTATCTGAATCCGCATGATTTACGCAGTTCACAATATTTCTTAATCAGTGCCGTGTGTTGGTGAGGTTAGGAATTATCCATTGAAAATAATTTTATCAATATGGCTTTCTGGAGACCTTTCGAAACAAATAATAGAATTCAGACGAGATAACATGTGTATAGAAAAATCGAATTTAAACGGTTTTCTTCACATAAAGGATTCAATATAAAATTGAACCAGAGAAAGGTAGATCTCAGGTAAAAAACAACTACTTTCCTGGCAAATACCACGCAGAACGTTGAATGATATTCACCTGAAAATCCATGCATACTTCCATATAATATCAATGGACATTGAATGCAAATGTTTCTTTCTGATAAGCTCGATTATGTTTAATTTATGTCGTGTTCACCTAATAATCCGCATACCGGTTTCAGGCTTCTTGGCCCTCATCAGTACGGTAATCAACAGCCAAGGTCCAAAGAACTCTGGCTGAGTAGACACAACGTAAACAAACCATCATCGATCTTGTAACACCTATAGGTACGCCGGAAAAGATAAACTTTAACTGCGTACCTGTACAGAAGAAACTTACTCCGAAATCTCCCACCTCGATGGTTTCCAAATAAGATTCCTTCTCAGGAATTGGCAAGCCCGTCTAGCATATAGTGAGAGATAAGTGCCAGTGAAGTGGAATGAATAGAAAAATCGAATTTAAACGGTTCTTCACATAAAGGATTCAATATAAAATTGAACCAGAAAGGTAGATCTCAGGTGAAAAACAACTACTTTCCTGGCAAATACCACGCAGAACGTTGAATGATATTCACCTGAAAATCCATGCATACTTCCATATAATATCAATGGACCTTGAATGCAAATGTTTCTTTCTGATAAGCTCGATTATGTTTAATTTATATCGTGTTCACCTAACAATCCGCATACCGGTTTCAGGCTTCTTGGCCCTCATCAGTACGGAGTAGTCAGGTGAATATCATTCAACGTTCTGCGTGGTATTTGCCAGGAAAGTAGTTGTTTTTCACCTGAGATCTACCTTTCTCTGGTTAAATTTTATATTGAATCCTTTATGTGAAGAAAACCGTTTAAATTCGATTTTTCTATTCATTCCACTTCACATGGCACTTATCTCTCACTATATGCTAGACGGGCTTGCCACTCCTACTGAGAAGGAATCTTTTATTTGGAAACCTATCGAGGTGGGAGATTTTCGGAGTGTTTCTTTCTGTCACTAGGTACCGCCAGTTAAAGTTTATCTTTTCCGGCGTACCTATAGGTGTTACAAGATCGATGATGGTTTGTTTACGTTGTGTCTCACTTCAGCCAGAGTTCTTTGGACCTTTGGCTGGTTGACTACTCCGTACTGATGAGGGCCAAGAAGCCTGAAACCGGTATGCGGATTGTTAGGTGAACACGACATAAATTAAACATAATCGAGCTTATCAGAAAAAACATTTGCATTCAATGTCCATTGATATTATATGGAATATGCATGGATTTTCAGGTGAATATCATTCAACGTTCTGCGTGGTATTTGCCAGAAAGTAGTTGTTTTCACCTGAGATCTACCTTTCTCTGGTTCAATTTTATATTGAATCCTTTAGTGAAGAAAACCGTTTAAATTCGATTTTCTATTCATTCCACTTCACATGGCACTTATCTCTCACTATATGCTAGACGGGCTTCCACTCTACTGAGAAGGAATCTTTATTTGGAAACCTATCGAGGTGGGAGATTTTCGGAGTGTTTCTTTCTGTCACTAGGTACCGCCAGTTAAAGTTTATCTTTTCCGGCGTACCTATAGGTGTTACAAGATCGATGATGGTTTTGTTTAGTTGTGTCTCACTTCAGCCAGAGTTCTTTGGACCTTTGGCTGGTTGACTACTCCGTACTGATGAGGGCCAAGAAGCCTGAAACCGGTATGCGGATTGTTAGGTGAACACGACATAAATTAAACATAATCGAGCTTATCAGAAAGAAACATTTGCATTCAATGTCCATTGATATTATATGGAAGTATGCATGGATTTTCAGGTGAATATCATTCAACGTTCTGCGTGGTATTTGCCAGGAAAGTAGTTGTTTTTCACCTGAGATCTACCTTTCTCTGGTTAAATTTTATATTGAATCCTTTATGTGAAGAAAACCGTTTAAATTCGATTTTTCTATTCATTCCACTTCACATGGCACTTATCTCTCACTATATGCTAGACGGGCTTGCCACTCCTACTGAGAAGGATCTTTTATTTGGAAACCTATCGAGGTGGGAGATTTTCGGAGTGTTTCTTTCTGTCACTAGGTACCGCCAGTTAAAGTTTATCTTTTCCGGCGTACCTATAGGTGTTACAAGATCGATGATGGTTTGTTTACGTTGTGTCTCACTTCAGCCAGAGTTCTTTGGACCTTTGGCTGGTTGACTACTCCGTACTGATGAGGGCCAAGAAGCCTGAAACCGGTATGCGGATTGTTAGGTGAACACGACATAAATTAAACATAATCGAGCTTATCAGAAAGAAACATTTGCATCAATGTCCATTGATATTATATGGAAGTATGCATGGATTTTCAGGTGAATATCATTCAACGTTCTGCGTGGTATTTGCCAGGAAAGTAGTTGTTTTTCACCTGAGATCTACCTTTCTCTGGTTCAATTTTATATTGAATCCTTTATGTGAAGAAAACCGTTTAAATTCGATTTTTCTATTCATTCCACTTCACATGGCACTTATCTCTCAACATGTGTATACTTTTACATGGGGTGATCAATTGCAATGATTGTAAGAATAAGTTGAAAAAATACCACTGGAAAATAATATACCGACACCTATGTCAAGACGTCAATTGGAAAGAGAAATCCATCACGAAACTTTTTATGTCGGTCCAATTGGGATTAGAAATACTATATACGACCATAGCCACTCGAACAATAGAGTAGCAGACATGTTGCTCAAGGTTATACGGGCTAATAAAATCGGGAAATGCGGTTCTTTTGAGTGAATATCTATTCAGAATTGTATAATTCATATGTATAAGTTACACAAACCAATATTTTAACATTTATCAAACGTCCGATGATGTAAATATATGGCGTAAGCGTGCACATAAGAATTTTCGATGTTTGAAATGCTGATATCGCAGGAATGGTGACTCGTAGGGAAAAAAGTGTTGATATAATTTTTGTAGACATTTGCTCGTTCTACAACTCTTGTGATGATCTATTTTTATGATTACACTCACCGTTTACGAGAAAAATGCAGAAAACCGATGCTTTTGACATTTGACCTTGAATACATTCATTAGCAGACGTAGGATTATTGATACTTCATTTTTAATAGTGTATAAGCACTGTACCAATTTTCAGCTTTATGCGAATTATTGTAAACCTACCACTATTTTTTTGGTTATTTTGAATTGATTCTAGTGTACATATTTCGGTTATATGAGTAATTAAGGTTTCCAGACCGCTATTTTTTTCTGTAATATTATCCAATGATTGTGAGACATTGACAAGATAAAACTGTTAGGTTGTGTTATGCACTCTGTGGAAAGCACTTTTCCCGTTTCAGCCATACGAATCGTAGAGTCAGACCACAAGTTACGATACAAGGTTTTAAGGAAGTATGATGACACCTATGTCTGTCTGATAGTGCTCTGTATATCTGTCTCCCTGGTCAAACAATAGCAACCAGTGTCCAGTACTGAGTGCTATTATTGAAGTCTACAGTCAATTTTTCAGACTGCACGCATAGCAAAACAGGCAATCCTGCCTAGGCTACTGCGCCGGATCTAAAATTTTCATCATGAAATGAAATCATGAATCTCATTGTAAGTTCTATGTACCTTATTAAGCGAGAATAAATTGAATTGAATTGAATTTGGAGATTTCAACAGGTGTCAAAATACCAGACCCTTCGACGACCGTCTTGAGGAATGGGACATTTTTGATTAGCTTATTTCTTATTGTATAAAAAATATTTTTTCCTTGATTATGATTATGAAGTATTATCATTCAGAAATATTTTCAGAATATTGCGTGTTCACGATTATTGTTAATCTCCTAGTATACTTACTTCTGGTCTGTCAAATAAGCGAGAAACTATTATGAGCGTACAATCTTTCTCGTCGGCTAATTTTTTATTTCCAACTGGAACAGAAAACTCCAGCGTTTCTTTGCATAGTATTTTGGGTATTGTCTGAATGAGTGGTTGATCGTCAAAACACGTTTTAACTATAACGGAGAGTGGGTTATTGCTATCTTCTGTAAACTCATCTATCAGCTCGACAACTTTGACTTTATAGACCAAAGCGTTTTCAAGAAGTATTTGAGTATTTACTCTCACAGATTCTTGGAGATCCAAGGTGGCCATATTGGGAACGAAGGTGTATTTTTCTAGTACTGGAACACCAAAATCTTTCCTTCTTGCGATTGAACTGGCTATCAAACCCTTTATCACAGCACATCCAGATCTGGAAAAATGAATTCAGTATAACACACTAATACGAAGGAACAAAGAGGTCAAGTGTAGATTTTTGCGATCCTGAATTCAAATTTCATTCCTGACTTAGAAATCGGCGGTAGTCTGTGAGCATAATAACATATTATTTGTGCATACATGCGATCTATCAGGAATGAATCAGAGGAATAGTTTTCGAAAAAATACCAGATATCTATATGAAGGGTTTTCATTGACGACGATAATCACCTTTCATAATCCGGATGAAAAGAGTTGTTTTGATATTCTTCTTCTAAAATCCGTTCATTTTCCTCCTTAATACCCGGTAGTATATAAATAACTCAAAATGAAAAGGGTAATGTATTGTTACAGGAGGAACATGGATTGAATTGACCTATTCGGTCAATTCACTAGTTTAGAAAGACATAAGGAGCTCATGCTTAGAATATTAGGTGCCAGAAATCTCCATAAATCGGTACAAAATCAGCTCTGAACCTGATTTATGAGAACATATATCAACAATGGAGATACCACACAATGAAGAACCAAGCAGACAATCGATCAAAACCCGACATGAATAATTATTAAGGTAGTGTTACGAATAAATCACTGCCACTGCCACTGATAATCTGGCGAACGATCCGACAGATGGTTTTTCTGACAGTTCTAGAAGCACATGATCTCGAATACTTCTGAAAACGGTCGCCGTGAAAGTTCTAGTATCTTTCACCATTTGTCTGATAACTATATGAACTGCGGTGTGTCGCTGAAATCAGTAGTCGTTCAGTTAGTTATAAATTCAGCCACATAGTCCAGAGGAAAGAGTCAGGTAAACAGTGAATTTAGTGGTAGAGTTAATTGAATTAATTTTGTGGAGATGTAAATTATCAAGCAGCAGTTTGTCGAGCAAGAGAGACGATGGCTGAAAGCAAAGCAAGTCAGGAAGAAACCTGGTTGAAGAGTAAGAGAAAAAACAAGAAGGATTTGAAAGGCAACGGTTAGAATAACTAGAGGAACGAGATTGGTTTAGAGAGAGAAACAAAAGGAAAATGAGAGGCTGCAGTGAAATTCTGAAAGCACAAAAAACACACTTCCAGATATATAGTGAAGTTTTGTTTCATACCTTGGAAGCAGAGGCGGCACTCGAAACCTCAAGGTCAAAAGTGAGAGCATTTTCATTGAAAAACCTCTCCAGCAAGAGAATTGAAGTGATACTATGGAGTATATGATAGACAGAAATCTAATAGAACTGAAATTCGGGAATAGCAGCGTCAATCATGGAACAAGAATCTCACAGGAGCAAACACTGGAGAGATTGAAGGAAGAGGGTCCATCATAACGTTCTGCCTAGTTATAGTAAGGCCTACAGGGTCATTAATATCGATATGTCAGACGAATGAGACTATCAGCTGAAGATAAATTGACAATCACACATGACAGGATAAAGAAACCGATCCAAACAATGGGCAGATACTTTGGACAGATATCCTATTAGTGAGATTCCCTGATGAACGGGTTTGGGAGTCAGCTAATAGAAATTGTCAATATCTCAATTGATTTTACCCAGGAAAAAAAAAGTCTTGAGGCGATTCAGAAAATAAAACCAGAAGGACAGCTGAGAGTTGATGAGAGTCTGGGCAATGTCATGCACGGTTCCATTGGGTTCAATGTCGAAACGACATAGTGAACTGGTACAGAAGACATACAGAATATGAAGGACCCAAAATGAGATGCAGATGTGGAATTGGATGTTCCATTCGACGGATGATGATCACAAATATGTCCTTGATGCTATGAACTAATTCAGAGAATGGGTAGCCTATGCCAATCCAGACTGCGAGACATTCACAATAACAAGATCATTGATGGACATCTATCCGTGATTCAATCTGTTCCACCTTGGCTAGCATTACCGTTGGAGGGAAATCTCGAGTGGTGTTTGGTTCATCAAGCAGAGGAAAGGAAAAATTGCAGGAATATGCAGATGAACTGAAGAACAGCTTGCTGAAAATTCACGAAAAAGTTTTGAAGATTTCAAGAGTGCCAGTGACAGGATGAAGGTTTGTCATGATTTGGAAGCTAATTCAGGAGTATTCGAAGAGAATGGCTAGGTTCAGCTATATAATCCTCGTAGGAGAAAATGTATATCTCCTAAAATATTATGGTCGTGGAAATTACCGTACCAGGTGGATGAAAGGATCACCGACAAGGAGGAATAAACTGCTGATGGAAAAAATTAACACTTCTTTGGAATTTTCTGATTTCTTGAGTTATAAGTAGAAATTGATGGTTGGCTGCAATTGAATTTTTTGAAGCTCCTTTGATAATCAAATAACGTTGTGAATACGAAAAGTACTGCGAGGTAAATATTGAAACAACACTTTCCACCTGTAATATAGTAGTTAGTAGAAGTGTTCGTATTCTGAACACTGTGTCCTACTCGAAGTGGGTTCGACCCCCACTATCGGTGCAAAGTGATCATCCAGAAAGATGGAAAAAGAACTGTGATAACGGTGGAAAACAAACTCAGCAAATACACGTTCACACAACTGTTGAGGGCTCATACCACGGAAGGTGAAGTTGACAAATGCAGAGGATTAACTGTTCTGATTTGTTCTTGATAAACCACCCTGTATAAGGAATATGCTATCATGCTTCTTTCTTCAAATGTGAAAACAAAATTTCAAAAAGGTGCTTCTACGTATACCCAAATCATTAACATTCTGAAAAAAAAAGTAATATTTTATTACTCACCTGATTTCACCTGTTAATTGGTTATTGTAAACTGGAAATATTGTTTCAATTCCCCTGGCAGTATAATTCTCTTGAATCCAAGTGATTTGATCTTTGGCCGGTAACGAGAGATAATCTATATACGTAGGAATATAGAGCAATCTCGAATCGTATCCCAGAATTTTCATTTGTAGCATATTGTCCAAGAAGGTTACCCAATTATTTTCCCATCTGATCCGTCCTTCCGTAGCAGATATATCGCATTCCACGATATTTCGAAAACCACCTCTGCAAGATATTAATTATTGAAAAAGGATATTATTTCGATACATGTTGCCAGGTTTCAATAATTTTATATATTGTGGGTGATCTGGTAGAAAATGGTTTGTTGTACTCCTTTGATCTTTGGCAAGGGAGACATATTTTCTTCTCTATATTTTATGATTTTTACTCATGAGAAAATTATCGAAGGAAATCTGATAAGATCTGAAAGCAAAATGTCTCAAAATAAAAAAATTAGAAAATGAATGAGCTTTTATTCGAATGTATGAAAAAGTTGATTCAGATGAGGGCGTGTCTTTAAAAAGTTTCCATATTTCATATTTTAGTAGAATTCAGGTGAGTTGGCATCCTGAATTGATGTGACATGGAATCGAAGCTATACTCTGTTTCCTAATGTGAGAGAGTGATAAAATGTAAATTTGTAATGACAGAATCCATTAAACAAGGTGGACAACTTAAAGGTTGTATTGTAGACTTGCTATGATAGCTTTTGGAAATTCCGTATTTCATGTTGAAAAGGAGAACATTCTCAAGTTTTTTTCAATGAAACTTCCTCATTAGTTATCAACTAATTCATGAATTCCGACCCCAAAAACCACTGGCTATATAATTTTTTATTAGATTCTTACTATGAATGAATCTTGCACTGTACAATTTCAATAGTGAATTCAACATCAACTGATAGCAGCCAATAACATGAAGGCTTTCGAACAGAATCTACTCACTTATAATTATAGCCTCGCAATCGTAACTCTTTGTAGATATCTTTCGTTTTCATTTGGAGATTGGAATTTTTGGACTGATTACTATATGATAGTGTTTCCGTCTGAGATGAATCATTTCCTTCAACCACATATATTTTTCCAGTCATCACAGCAGAATCACTCTCGATTATTTCGAAGAATCCAGATGTTATGTTGAGGTCGATTCGCAGCTTCAAGAGTCCTTTGCTAGGAACTGTTGTTCCCCTCATAAATCTGCAGTTTTCAAAAACAACATTTCGTGATGATGAGGCATCGCCATCTATCATGCACAAGGTTTTCCAAGCCAGAAATAGATATCCTGAGGCAGGGAATAGGTTTCTACCTGAAAAAAAATCGAGCAGTAATCAAATTGGATCCGATGATTAAAATAGTTTTTTTGATACATTGTGATTACGCATTTAGTTGACTTGATGTAAGAAAATGAGAAAAATAGTCCTATGGATACGTAATTTCCATAAATACTACCTCAAACCCAGCGTAAAAAATTAACACTAATGAAGTATAATTTTCGATGATTAATTTTCAAAATGTACACTTCTTTTTTTTTGTGAGCCATAATTTTGAGGGACTTTATCAACTGTTCAGAGAAGCTCCTATCTCAAAATTTGACAAAGTGCATAGACAAACTTAACAGATAGAAAGGAAGGACCTTTAATCAACACAGAATTTTGCTGCTGTACAGACGGCTCAAAAACCAAAATAGGTGCAGGAATATAAATACCCAGCTGACGAAAAGAATCTCACTGAACTTGGGTAAATTTGCGACGGTATTTTAGTCAGAAATTGCTGCAATACACCACTGTGCGAAAGAACTTTCAAAGCAAGAGTTTGAGAAAAAGACCATTGTCATATTCTCCGATAGCCAAGCTGCTATAGGAGTAACCATTTCCATGCTCGTAAACGTTTTAAACTGCCTGGGTTTCCTATAAGGGCTGAACAGTCAAAACGGACTAACTTTGGCTGACTTCTCAGCATAAGAAGGAGTACGACGTGCTCTGAATGGCCTGTGGCACTTTGTAACCCCACAAAAAGTCTAAGGAATGAGACAGGCGAAAGAGTTTATTAAAGAACCAAGGGAAAAAAATAGCTGAGTATCTACCAAGCACTGCAGACTCAAAAACCACATGAAGAACATCGTGCTTACAGAGAAAAACATATTTAGGTTCCGCCAGGAGGAAACCTTGGTATATATACTACGCCAGTGTTAACGCCTGTCAAGGCTGAGGTTTACAACGTTAGGGGAGAAAAAACCACAAGCCTCCAAATACATGGAGGAATCTAGCCTGTAGAGTTCATAGATGAAGACGGGACTAACAAGGAATACTGACAAACATGGAGGCGTTCACAGAAGTTATGGAAAGGTTGCAGTGAAGAGGCTCTAGTGCATAAACCCCAAAGTATAAATTTAATCTAGAATGTTACGTTTCTAGATGGAATTTTCATGAAAAAAAAGATAGATGTGAGCCAATTTAAGTAAACTCTCTTCACTCCTGAAAAGAGAGCGGAGCCTAAGATTGATGATATTTCTGAAAATGCTAATATTAAAATTATGAAACCATATTATTTTGGACACAAACCACAAATTCACATCTTTGTTGATCGATTAGAACCTCACGAAGTTTAACGATTTTGAGATGGAAACAAACTTGATAGGGCTCAAAATAAATTCATCTATTACGTCAGCCAGATTTCCAGAAATTTGTTTCCACTGAGCGAGCTAACACGAGCTATTTCATTAACCGACGAAACCAAAAAGGGGGAGGTTCTCTAGTTGACGCGTATATTTTTTTTTAACCGACGAAACCAAAAATTAGGAGGTTTTCTAGTCGACGCGTTTATTTTTTTTATGTATGATCACGCATAACTTTCCACAGAGCTGTTCGATTCCGATGATTCTTTCTTCATTGGATAGGGTGTACTTTGAAGTTGGTCCCATTTGAATTTGAACAGATATATTGTTGACATTGACAGATCCTCTTACATCCGTCACAATGATTACATTCCACGAAAGGATGTAATTACATACGATGAAATCGAAAATAATTTATATTATATAACAATAAATAGTTAAATCTACTTAATCATATTATTTAACAGTTGATAGTTGAAGTTAGCTAGGTAAGTAAGTATTTTGGAAGTAATCAAAAATTAAGTAGGTAGTAATTAGTAGATTTCAAATAATTGAAAAATAAAAACTTTTTAACAAAAAATTAAACCGACGAAAAAATCAACTGAAAAGCAATAAATAAAATAAATGTTCTTAGTCTTGATGATAATTGAGCTCCTGAACTAATGTGAGTAACTAATTTTGAGTCGGCGCCAAACAAACTAGCAATTTAATTAGGTAAAGCGTAAAATGATAGCAGCGAGATGCATAGCGGCCTTTTGATTAGTTCTTCAAAGTAATATAATGATCTTCATAATTGTTTGTTTGGCGCCGAATCAAAATTAGTTACTCACATCAGTTTAAGAACTCAATTATCATCGAAACCAAGAAGGTTCATTCAATTTTTTGCTTTTCAGTTGATTTTTTCGTCGGTATAATTTTTTGTTAAAAAGTTTTTATAAATTATCCCTTACGTTGTACGTAAGTATTTGTTGGCTCCTAATAACATGCTCAGTACAAAAGGCAAGTCAGAATACAAAACACATGATATATCTAAAAAACAAATATTATCATGTGAAATGACAATACACGAACTGTATTTCTTCAAATTATAAAAGCACTTTATTTATCAACATTTTTTTGAAGTTTTTAAATTATGAAAGCACTTTATTATCAAAAAATGTTTGAAGGGTTTTTCTCTGATGTTTACTGCTAGTGCAATTCATAAAGTGACACAATTGCTTGAAGGAGGTTTTTTTTAATAAGATGTTCTGTATTTGGGAATTTCTTCGTTCCCGTGTTATATTCATGGTGGCTCTCCTGTGTTTCGGAATTTGATAGATTTTTCTGTGAAAGCGACACTTTTCAATCTATAAATAGATATAAATGTTAAAAAAAACGTTTTTCTATGAAATATCCCGACAACTTTGTGTATAACAAAGGTCAAGCTTTTTCTAATAATTCGCTTCTGTGAGATAAAACCCCTATTTTCTCCAGTAGCCGAATCCCAGTCCACTACTTTGTATGAAAGTGACTATAAACGAATGCGAAGTAGAGACTTGTTTGAATCAAGCCAATTTCCAAGGAGTTTTGAATGTGTGCCATGTTCAGATTCAACATGAGTGTATCGGGAATAGATTATTTTCAAAAGATAATTTATGCAAATTGTTTTATTTTTGTTTAGCATCAATGCATTCCTCTGGCACCTACTGTCCATCTCATCTGTCGTACATCTAACTCTTTCTTGCAGTTCCTCAGGAGTTTTCCCGTTTGCTGTTAAAGTGATATTATTAGCAAACATCCCATTTGTGATGAACAGTTGATCATTAACCTTCAATAAGAATATTAAGGGTCGAAAGACGGAACCCTGAGGAATTCCAAGGGAAACCGGATACTATTCGGAAAGTTCGTTTTCAATTTGCTGACTATTTTTCTGTTTGATATATGAGATTTTATCTATTCAGAAAGAATACCCTGTATCACAAGAGCAGATAGTATCTCGACTATGATTTCACCGTTGAAGCTGTCGAAAGCTTTCGACATATCGAACATGAGAGAAATGACATAGTTAACTCAACTTTGCCGATTTCTTGGTAGACAAACTCGAACAATTGGAAATTATTTTTCTCAGCAAATTCGTTCATTATATTGCAAACAGATTTTCCGAGTATTTTTGAGATTTCCAATAGTAAGCATATTTGACGATAGTTTTCTATGTCCACTGTGTTTCTTTTTTTATGAGATAAACAAGAGCTGGTTCTGGAAAGACTCTGTTCTGTAAGGAAATATTGCATAAATGTGTAAGTGAGAAATGTTCTTGCTGACATGTTTCGGCAATAGTTCATCAAAATCCAAACAGCTCTTTTTTTGAGTTGAGTAAGTCTATAAAATAGGATCTAAAATAGCATATCAAATTCAACCAGCATGGATATATTTGCAGATAATTTCCACAAATTCCAAAACAATTTGAAAAAACACCTTTTTCAATTAGAATACCAGATAAATGAATTGATAAATGAATAATAGGGTGATATCTCCTGAAAACTGTAGGTAGTGGGCTACAGAAAATCTTCATTAGGTTGATAATTGAAGGATCAGTACTTTGAAAGAATTAACGTATGGTGTGGAATTTTCGCAGATCAAACTTTGTCGATACGGAATTATAGGATGCAATTGATAATCTTTCCCTTGGTGTAGGACAGGAAATGTTTATCTACTTAGAAAATTTCAGAATTGATTGTCAGTGATTGAATATTGAATATTCTCCAATGCGTTGGTTAGGAGGAAATGGGCTTTTTAAACTGTGGCGACCTAGGTTCCTTTATATTACACCATCAGATTTTTATTTTTAATGGTGAATAATAAATTTTACAAAACAAGGCACAGAAATCGGAAAGAACTTTGTGCTAGAATAAGACGAACCTGTCGCGAAATTACCATCGAAAAGTTGAGAGGAATAGCTAATCATAATCGTAAAAGAATTGAGGAATGTATTCAATTTGAAGGAGGATCAGTAGAGAGACGCTTCATCTGATTTTTATTTTATTTATTACATGCTTTTATTTAGTTTCGCCTATTCCAATGTTTATCTGTGGGTTTGTAATCAAATTTTGCAAGTTGAATTTGACCCACTTCTAGTTGTCCGATTAACGTGAAATTTGGCAGGTGACAATGCATTATGGAATTTTTGTTAGAGAAAAACAAAATTAGACAAAAAAAGCCAAGTGAAGTGGAATAGATAAGAAATAAAGGCACAGAGTCATCTTCACAAAGGAATCAATATACATTGAAACACAATTGGTAGACCACAAGCGAAAAACAACTACTTTCCTGGCAAATACTATGCAGAAAGTTGAATGATATTCACCTAAAAATCTATGCAAACTTCCATAGAAATGAAAATTGATTGCAAATGTTTCTTTCTGATAAGCTCGATTTAATTCATGTCGGCCGCCTAACAATCCGTATACCGGTTTCAATTTTTCATAGATTTTCAGGTGAATATAATTCAACGTTCTGCGTGGTATTTGCCAGGAAAGTATTTGTTTTTCGCTTGTGGTCTACCAATTGTGTTTAAATTCATATTTATTCCATTGTGAAGATGACTTCGTGCCTTCATTCCTCATCTATTCCACTCCACTTGGCCTTTATCGTTTAACATATATGCCAGTCGGTCAATCAGCCACTCCTTCTGAGATGGATTCCTATTTTTAGAATCCTATCGGGGTAGGGGAATTGTATGGAGTGTTTCTTTCTGTCACTAGGTACCGCCGGTTGAAAGTTACGTTTTCCGGCGTACCTAAAGATGATGTAAGGTTGATGGTGATTGTGTGTATGTTTGGTCTTGCTTCGGCCAGAGCTCTCCGGATCTCTGACTGGTGACTACTCCGTACTGATGAGGAAGCCTGAAACCGGTATGCAAATTGTTAGGTGGACCCATAGACAATTTAAAAATGAAGAGACTGTTTGAAACATTGGCGATCTTAACCACCAAGTTTTTGGTACGGCCAGTCGCGCATGGAGGAGCTGCCCGCAATCCACAGACGACTGATGACATTAGAATTCTCCAATTTCGACATTTGTCATAAAATAGATGTTTATGGTTCACACATGTATTTTTTGTTATGACAAACCACGCAATAATTTCAGAATAATTCTTCTACTGTTATTGCCATTGAAAAATTGTTGACAGAAATGATGAAATTATACTATGGACTTGAAATAGGAACCCAACGTCGAAAATAGAATGTTTTGTTATCCGAGTTGACGCTGAAATTCCTGGAAATATTATCTTACAAGGTCTAATATAAGCTGCTTTCCACAAACTGATACTTATTTCCATCCATCAGTTGCAGAAATGTTTTCACAATCTGATACTTATTACCGTCCATCAGTTTTCATTTCCTATCACCATTTGAGGAAGTACATAGATTATCATCAAACTGGAGTATTCGTTATACCCAATCGTTCTCCTTTGTGCTGATAAATGAACAAAATTATTGAAGGTTTGTTGTAAATGTAATTTGTTTTTATTTTGGTTGGTTTGATGATAATACTGAAGAATATTTTTAATTTTGTTGTTTTTAAGAGTTTTATTATTGTTTTGTCTGTAGTTGTACCTTGTCCTAGATACAATAGAATGCGTTTTTATAGTGTTCAACTTTTTATTCTTGTTTTATTAGAACTTCAATGTTGTTCTTGTTATCATGAAACAAAGATTCATTTTGAAACTTTATTTCAACCACGAACGAACTAACAGATTCTACGAATCGATTACTATATATATTTTAAAAGTGATCGATTTGCCATTCCATTTATATGAAATACAGGAATGAGTAATCGATTACTTATAGAATATATACCATATCAATCATATAAAAGTAACACATTTAAAAAACCCGCCTCATCTCAATCGGTAACTGAAGATAAATCTGTTTTACCAACTGTACTTACTTATTCCGGCCAGTTGCGAGATATGTCGCCAGTGTCTAAACGTGGTGCCAACTTTTACTGCAGGTTTGACAACTCTCTTTATTTTTAGTTTCTCTATGGGCGGACCCGACATGAATTAAACATAATCGAGCCCATCAGAACGAAACATTCGCAATCAATTTTCATTTCTATGGAATTTTGCCTAGATTTTCAGGTGAATATTATCCAACGTTCTGCGTGGTTTTGCCAGGAGAGTAGTTATCTTTCGCTTGTGGTCTACAAATTGTGTTTCAATTCATATTGATTCCTTTGTGGAGATGACTTTGTGCCTTTATTTCTTGAAAAACAAAATGGCGGCTCCAATATGGCAGACGAGTTTTGTGATTATCGTTCGATTCTATTCAGAATTGATTTGTAGGGGTTTTCAGGAACAGAGATCAAGAATTTTTTGTCACAATTCATTAATTCAAGATGGCGGCTCCAATACGGCGACGAGTTTTGTAGTTATAGCCCGATTACAATAAAAAATAGTATGCGGGGGTTTTTGGGGTCGGAGATCATGATTTTTTTTTGTCAAAATCCAGGAACTCAAGATGGCGACGAGTTTTGTGATTATAGCCAGGTTCTATTCAAAATTGGTGTGTGGGGGTTTTTGGGGTCGGACATCATGATGTTTTTGCTAAAATTCGAAATGGCGGCTCCAAGATGGCGACGGGTTTTGTTATTATGGCCCGATTCCATTCAAAATTGATGTGGGTTTTTTTGGGGTAGGAGATCAATTTTTATCAATGAGATGACGGATTTCATGAATGACTAATAATTGAATGGAAAATATTAAAAGAAAATTCAAGACAATTTCTTATACAAATGCGCTAAAAAGAAAAAAATAATTTCTTCAATTGTTTGACCTACGTTATTCTGTGAGTAGCAGATTCAAAAGCTTGCTGCGAATACAAAATAGGTAATCTTGCGCAGCAAGATTTTGAATCTGCTACTCGTAGAATAACCTAGGTCAAACAATTGAAGAAATTATTTTTTCCTTTTCAGTGCATTTGTATAAAAGCTTGTCTTGAATATTTTTTTATAATTTCAATGTTTGATTAGTTTCAACTGATTGTTCTTTCAAACTGTTTTGTTACTTATTCCAATTAACGAAAGTTAACTGTTTGTTCTCTATACTCATACTTGAAATGTATTTTTTTTTTCAATTTGATAGTTCTGTTCAATATTTTTTCCATTTTCATGGCATCCTGTTGAATTGAAAACCAAAATTGAAAACGTGTGTGGACTGCGGAAAAATACTGAAAAACCTAAAAATGCGAATTTTATGATGAATCTAGCTGACCTGACAGACGTTATCCTGTCCAAATTTCTATAATCCCTAAAAAAATGTCCTAAAAACTTTCGTCCGCGTAGATTTTTTTTTATGTTTTTCCATCTAGGTTATGATTTTGACTGTGCCTACTTCCCGTTATCCCATTTTCTTGGTATCCCATTTTCCCGTTATCCCGTTTTCCCGTTATCCGCTCATCCCGTTGTCCCGTCATCCCGTTATTCCGTTGTCCCTTTTTCTCGTAATGCCCTCTTCCCGTTTTCTCGTTATCCCCTTTTTCTACCCGACCAAAGAATTACGCATATCCATCACTCGAATCGTGTTATGGTCTTCAAAAGAGAGCACTTTATTTCCGGAATCCAATAACTTTTCTAAAAACCTTCCTTTCCCCTTCAAACTTTATACGAAACAACAATTAATGATTCATGTTTGATAAATATATATATATATATATATATAGTGAAATATAGTCGTTGCTGACTAGTTAGGTGTAACAAATTGATTATTGGGGTATGCAGCAAAAGAAAAAGTGTACTCTTTAGTTAGTCTCTTCCTAAAGTACATAAATCAACCTTAGCAGTCAGACCGATAGTATCAATTGGTTCTCCTACAGAACCTATCGCTTCTTTTTTAACTGATATTCTCACGGAAGCATACAATTTTGACAATGTGTACTATATGAAAGACTCCTTCGAAGTAACTAATCAATTCAACAATGTAATATTACCAGATAACCATATACTAGCCAGTCTGGATGTGGTATCCCTTTTCAGTAATGTCTATCTTGAAACTTGCCAGAGAGCAGTACATAAAAATTGGGATAGTATTAGTAATCATTGCGATATTAACGAAGAAACATTTATGAAACTGCTAACTTTTCTTTTTGATAATACATATTTTTCTTTCAATGATAAAATATATAGACAAACCTTTGGTACTCCAATGGGAGCTTCAATTTCACCTATCCTTGCGGCCTACGTAATGGATGACCTGTTGGACACTGTACTTCCAGTTTTATCTTTCAAACCTTTTTTCATAAAAAATATGTCGATGACATTATTTTGGCAATGCCAAAGGATAGTACGATGAGATTTTACCTTCAATAACTATGACCCACATATCCAGTTTACTATAGAAACCGAAAACGTCGAACAATCCGTACCATTTCTGGACACCAGATTCGTACGTTCCAATGAGAACAAAATACTGATAGATTGGTATCGGAAAGATTGCAGTTCTGGAAGATATTTAAATTATCTGTCCTATCACAAACATTCGGTAAAAGTAAATCTGGTAAAGCAGATGAAGAACAGGGTGCTGAGAATTTCAGATGTAAGTTTCCATAATAACAATCTTAAAATCCTCTTAAATCTCTTTTTAGATAATTCTTATCCTCCAAGTTTAATAAAAAGTATATTGTTCAACACATCACCTATCACTGAGCCACAACATAGGCGTATGAATCTTAATATATCGAATAATAACACAGTGACTTCTATCAATATTGTCCTCAGTATTTTTACCTCTTTACCGTACCTAAGAGATATTTCACCCAAACTTGCTAGACTTTTCAAAACCATAGATAATATCAAAATAGCGAACAAAACAGTCCTCACAATTAAGTCTATTTATTCCAAAGTGAAAGACTAAGTACCAATGTTAGACAGCAGGAATGTTATATATAGTATACCTTGCCAAAGTTGTGACAAAGTGTATATTGGTTAGACTGCAAGATTATTAAAACAGAGATTAATATCCCATAAAAGTGATTGCAGGCACCATCCAGAAAGATGTGCTCTAGCAGATCACGTGAACAAATTCGACCATCATATGAACTATGATGAAGTAAAAATATTAACTAATGAACGGCACACTGCCAAGAGAACTTTTCTGGAAATGGCTTTCATATCACAGGAAAAAAATCATATGAACAAAAAACGGATGTCAACCACCTGAGTGAAATTTATTCCTTCTTATTAGCAATGGAAAATACAGAATTTTCCTTAAATCAATGTGAGCTCATTACCAGTTATTAATATATCTTCAAGTTGGCCCAACCTTCAGTTGGTACTAACAAGAAAATTACTAAAATACTTTGGCCAATAATGGCAAACCATTTCATATCAGTTGGTACTACCCTCAGTTGGTACCAGTGACTGTCAAAGCATATGACAAGTGAATAAATAATTTTCCCACAATTTATAACCTATTGTACTTTTCCAAGACACACATGTTTCAGATTTTATATTTTTAATATTTTAATTAGTAACGTTTCAATGAATTTTTATGTGTATAATTAGTTGACGATTTAAAACATGTGTTGCCAACTTCAAATTCAGAACTTATATTTCACCGTACTTTACATGAAGAACATGCATAAACAACATAGAAACTAATCTCAACAAAGATGTAAGTTATTAGTACCTTAAGGTCCGAATGACACACTAATTTGTTCAATTCTTCATTGTAGTATCCCTGAAGATGGAAATAAAACATTCCGAAAGCTTGGACAAACTTTAAAGAGTACACTTTTTCTTTTGCTGCATACCCCAATAATCAATTTGTTATATATATATATATATATATATATATATATATATATATATATATATATATATATATATATTTGGAGAGAATGGTTCTTGAATCTTGTTGATATTTTTATTTTTTGGAGGACGTACCGTAGCAAAAAAATTATAAAATAAACAAACTCACATTACCACCTCAACGGTATTTCTATTGTCCCCCTGATAATGATTGTTTTTTTCAGCAATGTTGTTAAACAAAATATTACCTACTTATAATGAATAAAAAAAGCCAATCCTGATGATGCCTCTGGCCAGAGGCGAAACGTCTATCTGAACACGCTCATTTCTCTTATCAAACCTACATCCCAAGAACCTCCAAAAAATAAATATCTATATATATATATATATATATATACAGTCTCACACATAAAGTTCGCAACATATGAAAGTTTTTGTTATTAATAGATATAATCAAAATTTGACTTCACAGTTAGTTTGTGCTGGAAAAATGAGTAAAAAATAGTATCTTTCCTTTTGTCATGTGCTACTCTTAACCTGTCAAATTTGACATTATTTTCAAAAATCCTCAAAAATCTGTTTTTTTTTAAATTTCGAAAAATGCCAAAGAAAAAAGTTGCTCAGTTTCCAATTTCATACCTTTGCTCCAAATTTGGACTCTCTACTGCCACTTTGACTTTCCCAATTTTTTTGATTTTTCGAATTTTTCGCTTTACCGATTTGAACGAAACATGATTCAAATTTCATAATTTTGATGAATACGAGACTTCAATGTCATATCTTGCCCAGAAAATACCCACATTGGCCTGTTACCAGAAAAAAAAATTATTGCACCTCCAGAAATTCGTCTTGGTTGTTGCAAAATTCATCAAGTTTTATCATTTCATTGTGAAACTGATTCGGATTTCCAATGTTTGGACGTTAATATTTCAGTAATCGAATAAATGCATTCTTCTTCATTCTTATTACACTCTTATTTCTTTTTTTAATAGATTTTTATCCAGTTTGATTATTTTTCTGACCAATAATTCACTCACAAACAAACCCGAAATATCATACTTTTCTGTAAACTAAACAATGACCTACAGTTTCATTACTATTCAAAAGACTTTCGTTCTAGCGATTTGGACTAAACATGATATAAAATTTCGTGATTTTAAACAGTACAAGACTAATGCAACATCTCGGGAAGAAAATAGTACAATTGATCGAATCGAAATAAAATTTTCCCTTAGTAGGCTTTTGAAATAAATTTTTAGTTTTGGGTAATGTCAAATGATTGCGTTTAATAAATCTAGTTGTTTTGTGTACAGATTTTCGTACATTTATAATTCACAAATAATTTTTATGTACAATTTATGTACAAAGTGGAAATCGTTCTTTTATGTGGTGAGAATGTGCCATATCGAGATGTTGCTTGTATTTTCAATCACCGGCATCCAGGAAGAAATATTCACTTTAGTACCGTGGGAAGGATATTGAAAACATTAAAAGAAACTGGCTTTGTGGACACTCGTTTCAAGAAACCACATAATCCAATAAGGTATAATGAAAAATAACTCAATGTTTGTTTGAGCGTTGTTGGAAACGGAAAAACTTATATTAGGAGTATTAGTGAAAATACAGGGGTTGGCAGAGAAACCGTGAGAATAATTTCGCACAAAAATAATTTCCATCCCTAAGCCAAAGTTCATACACACTCTTAATGAAAGAGATTTCGATATTCGAGTAGGATTTTCATTTTGGTTCCAAGGTGAGAGAGACAATGATATCACATTTCCCTACAGGATTTTATGGACAGACGAGGCAACTTTCACGTCGAACAGTTAGTTCCCAAAATTGTCGCTGGTGGTCCAATAATGATCCAAATTTTGTAATAGAATGCCGTGACCAATATTCATTCAAGACAAATGTGTGGTGTGGTTTATTACATAACCAAAATATTGGACCATAGTTTTTTAGAGAAAATTTGAACGCAGACATGTACAGAAATTTCATTATGAATCAGTTGTCTGAAGTTTTGGATAATCTGTTAGACGAAATTTGTGGTATCAGCTTGACGGGGCACCGATCCACCAAACGGTAGAAGTGAAACAGTGTATCAGTCAGATGATTAGGGGCAAAGTGATAGGACGAGATTGGGAAGATTATTGGCCACCAAGATCACCGGACTTATCTCTAATGGACTTTTATCTATGGGATTAACTGAAACAAAAAGTGTATGAGCACATACCATTCGCAAACAAAGAACATTTAGAGAATACCATACGGGAGTGTTGTGCTAACATAAATCCCCTATTTATCAAAAATGCCACAAAGTCTATGAATGAAAGGACTATAATTTGTATGGAACGGGAAGGACGGCATACTGAATGATGAATTCTGGTTCTTTATTATTGAGATAAATCGATGAATGTCACGATGTTTTGTTGTGAATTTGGTTATAGTTAGTTAGGTTTAATGTTTCTTACACATCTAATGGTGGAAATAAAGAATATGAGATTTATGAAATTAATTACAAAAACGTTGCAAAAAATTATTATTTGCTCGAAAATTACATCTAACAGTTACATCCAACAGTCACACTGTTGGGTGTAAACTACATCAAAATATTTCGAGCTCATCTGCACCTAACGGGATACACATCCGTTAAAAAAAAATACGAGTGTAATAAGAATGAAGAGAAATTCGTTTACTCGATTACTGACATATTGACATCCATACATTGAGAATCTGAATGAGTTTCACAATGAAATGAAAAAACTAGATGATTTTTGCAATAACAAACACGAATTTCTGGAGTTGATTTTTTTTTCATTCTGGTAACAGGCCAATGTAGGTATTTTCTGGGCAAGATATGACATTGAAGTCTCGTATTCATCAAAATTATGAAATTTGAATCATGTTTAGTTCGAATCGGTAGAGCGAAAGATTCGAAAAATTAAAAAAATTGGAAAAAAGTCGAAGTGACAGTAGAGAGTCGAAATTTGGAGCAAAGGTATAAAATTGGAAACTGAGCAACTTTTTTCTTTGGGATTTTTCGAAATTTCCAAAAAAACTTATTTTTTGAGGATTTTCGAAAAAAATGTCAAATTTGACAGGTTTAGAGTAGCTCATGATGAAAGGAAAGAGGCTGTTATTTACTCATTTTTCAAGCACAAACTAACTGTGAAGTCAAATTTTCATTATATCTATTAATAAAAAAAACTTACATATGTTGCGAACTTTATGTGTGGCACTGTATATATATATATATATATATATATATATATATTTATATATATTTCTGAAAACTTTTCCAGGGCAAAGAAATTTCCAATAACTTTTCTAAAAATCCTTTCTATTCCCTAAAACCTTATTCGGAGTATTATAAACATTCAAGAAACAATTAGCCGTTGTTTTGATAAAATGAAAAGTGTTACCCTGGCCGGAATTCGTTCCTGTGACCTTTTGCTTGGTAGGCGACCGTCTAAGCAATAAGCTATATCTCACCGTTTGAGCTTACAAAGAAGATTCATTTTTATTATACAGATTTAGTATTGGAGCTCAAAACTAGATTCTGATCAACTTTTTCCAATATCTTCAATGCGAAGTAAAATATCGGGAATGGGTCCCATTTGGAGAGGTGCCGTTGTCCCAGATTGTTACTTAATCTTGAGATGGTTGTTTTAAAATTTCTTCCACTGCACGACAACAATTATTTTAAAGTTCAAATCTGGATTTAAAAAAAATATGATTATATCTGGGTGTATTGTTTCAAATAAGATACACTGTATATTTGGTACACCATTGAGTGTGTATTGTTAAAATTGTCATATTAGAAAATATAGGCATTGATTCATCTCACTTACCATCTATGACGTGTCCATCTATATACGACCATTCGGTGTCACTAAGTTGAACATTAACAGTTCGGGTTCCTTGCTTGGCTACTATTTTAGCCAACTGATCATATAGAGGATTGAACCACAATCTCTCATGCTTCCATTTGATATACGGAGAAATCATTCTTGTTCCTCTACTGACAGGAAATTCTATATCTGGATATAAATGTGCCAGTTGTGGGTTGTGACCATTCACATATAGACTGCAAAATACAAAGTTGAAGAATATGTTATCGATGTTATTAACTTTTTTATGATTGATACATTAATTTTATGAGATGTCCTATATAAACTTGTTTTTCTACTAAAATAACAGATATGTAGGTAATATTGGTCAGAATTCAGGAAAATAATGTATTGAGTGAAAAGAAAAATCTGGTATGTTCTACGTTTTGGAAATTTCAATTATTGTGTAACATGAACTTTCCAAAAAACTACATTGGAGATCGAAAGGACTATTTTTTTTCTCTCCCTTTTCATCTTCTCTGTGATGCTCTGGTGAAGTAACATATAAAGGGTGTTTCTTGAGTACCTGTAGGAAATTTGGGAGAATATTGCTGACGTCAAAATAAGAAGAGAAGTTCACATAAACATATGTCCGCAAGTTATTCGTTTCTGAGATGCAGGGTGAATACATCTCAAATTAATTGTGATATTCGAGTAAATTTCGGTATCTGGAAGTATGACAAAAACAAATTTGATGTTAATTTGTCTCTTTCGTGGGGGTGGCGCCATCTTCATGTTTTTTCTAGTAGAAAAATAGGGTTTTCCAACATTTTTGTGTAAAAAATATATTCCTGATAGAGGCCGCTGCGAGCAACTGTTATCGAGTTATTGGGATTTGAAATAATCGATGCAAGTGATTTTAAATGACAAGATTATCAAATTCAAAATTAGTTTAGTTAAAGAAAGTATTTTTGCGACGGCTCGTCATCTCATGGACCCACGTTCACGTTCCATCATACCTGGTATATTCGGGATAACGTCCATCTGTTTCTAAATCGCTGAATTAAAAATTCACGAACTATTAAAGTAAAATGCGCTGGCGCTTCATCGTGCATAAACCATATTCTTTGTCTCAGTAGAAGTGGAATGTCTTCAAGTAATTCATGTGAAATATATTCAAGGAAATCATGATAGAAATTTTCATTAAGAGTCCCTGGAAAGAAGTGGGGACCAATCAAATAATCCCCAACAATAACAATCCACACATGAATGAAAACTGGTGTTGAAACCTGGACTCAACTATTGCGTAAGGGTTTTTGTCATACCAAATATGATTATTATGGAAGTTCATTATGACAAATGTGCCTAGTCAGTCAGAATAATATATCTGCAGTAAATTGAGGGTTTTGTGCAATTTTCTGCAGAATCCATTGGCAAAATGTTACACGGGGAAGGAAATCTTGGGGCAACAATGCTTGGACACACTGTATGTGATGAGGATACAACTGCTTTAGTTTGAGAATTAACCAAAGTAATTTGTGATGTACATTGAGATTTTGAGCAATTTTTCCGGTGCTTGTCTGTGGATCTTCTTCGATTGCCTGAAGAACAGCTTCTTCAACTTCTAGTGTCCTAGTAGTCAACGGTCTACCTGCCACTGGAGCTTTTTCAAGGGATCCAGACTCCATAAGCCGCTGATAAAAGTTTCTGAATGTCTGGTGATTCGGAGCTCGATGATTAGGGAATCTTTCATTATAAATACGTCTAGCCTCGTAGCAATTGCCATCGGCAAGACCGTATACTTAAATCATATTAGCCATTTCGCTATTCGTGTATGCTGCCATTTGAAAAATATTGGAACACAAATACAAAAAACAACTTCACTGTCACAAGAACTGGTTGAAATGACATGACAAGTACTCACCTGAATGTTATTTATTTAAATAGGAAAAGAGTCCAAAACAACTATGTAACAAAAAACACGAATAATTTTTTGACTACATTCATGTGTTGACTGTAGAAGACAATTGAATGAAAGAAGACAAATGCATTGGCGTATCTTTTCCGATATTTACTACTTGGAGGCGACTTATGAGCCCCGATAATTCAAATGCATCGATTATTTCAAATCCAAATAACTCGAAAACAGTTGCTCGCAGCGACCTCTACCAAAAATATATTTTTTACACAAGATAGTTTTGGTCCCGTTGTTCGTTGTCAAACTGTTCAAAAGTTAGCAGGGAGGGGGAGCAATAAAAAGCCGCACTCGCAATTGTGATTTTGTGAAACAACCAAAACTTAATAACCTTTTCAATGAAGTGCAACTCGTACTCTATGCCTTTCGAAATTCTCAAGTTGGTGTGCCCCCAGCGCCTTCTGTCGAGTATTTGTAATGTATCTTCTCTCAAATTATAGGACCAGTAATACTATTAAATATTTTTCATGCCTCATTGTTTCACATCAAACCGTTTAAAAGTTATCGAGGTAAGGGTACCATTCAGATCCGCACTTACACTTGACATTTTAAAGGCATATTGTGGAAAAAAGTTCAAACAAAATTCGATAGAAATAGGATGGTTGAAAATAGAATTGAATTATCTGTTCAACGATGTGCCACTTGACCCCCCATGCAATTTGAAATTTTTGAGTTGATGTGCCCCCGCGCCATCTATCGAGCAATCACAATGGCTTTGATTTCAAAGGGTAGTATCAGTGATATTCCAAACGGCTTTTGTCCCATCATTCTACGTCGAACCGTACGAAAGTAAACAAGGGTGGGGGCGAATTAAAAAGCCGCACTGTATATACTTCGTACTGAGTCGGTCGCTGGATTAGGTATAATCTCTGAGTTTCCAGTAGCGTATTGTTGCAGGTTTTACTGCTATGAAAATAATAAATTACCCCGGATGGCTCTAAAATAAAATGTTTAGATAGAAGACGAGTACACTTTTTCATTTGGGGTAAATCATGCTGTATATATATATATATATATATATATATATATATATAGTGATGACGATTTGAGATCGAAACACCCTCTTATTGCGATACAGTACTCATTTTTCTCTATTAGTCCATTTGGAAAAAAATATTTCCAAGGCCTACTGAGGACGATTTAATGAGTCAAAATATTGTGTTCGATTATTGGGCATTTCTTATGGAATACTAGAGAGCGTATTCGATTTGGACATATCTCAAATATATCTACACACAGTTTGAGAACGATATTTCAAATAGTGTGTTTTGTTTGTTACACAATGGTAAATTTTCGAATCGTGGATTTTCGACTAACCCTGTATTAATGTCTGTGATGTTAACTGAAAAAGTAAAGTTACCATTCAATGGATGGAGAACTATATATTTAATTAAACAAATTCATCGTTGTAACCGATGACGTTGTAGAAAAGAGTTAAAACAATCTTATATCACCTTCTCTGATTTTTTTTTATATTTGAGCACGTAAACTCATGTAGGATGTTTGTTACACTATGACGAATTTCCAATATACTGATTTTTTGACTGACTATATACTTCTGAGATGTTTACGTAAAAACTATCCAAAGAAGTATCGCCTGTAATTCGTCAGCTACGAAATTTTATCGTTATAACCCATTCATGCAGATTACATAATTTCACCAACGTAGTTAAAATAATAGTAAATAAAAAAATGCAAGATAACAGGTGTTTGAATTTGGAATACAACAAAATGAACAAACGAATGGGGTGAAAATTTGGTTTAAAAAACTATTGGATTCGATTGAAAATTGAACGAGATACATATTTTTTATTTTCAATATAACTAGAATAAGTTGCGCTGGTGTTATTTCCCTATACTCTTGTTCAATCCTCATCCTAATTTCTGGTCTCGTCCGGTGAACTTTTTTAACAAATATCCCCAAGGAAAAAAATCTAATGGTATATGATCTGGTGATCGGATAGGCCAACAAATGAACGGATTATTCTTACTCCGCTAAGTATGTTAGAAAAATGCTGGGCCAATTAGATGGTCATTCAGTATTCCCACCCAGACATTTGATTTTCTGTGAATATTGTCTTTCTGAATTAATCACCTGGTGTGAGTTTTTTGTTGCCCAGTATCTAGAGCTCTGTGTGGGAACTAAAACGTTAGTGGTAAAAGTAGCTTAATCGGTAGAGACAATTTTTTGTAAAACGTTTACATTCTTCAAATGTTTCCGTTGACAGAATAAACAGGAATCCATTCTCGGTACCTCATCACCTGGTCCCAAAGTTTGCAAGATTTTCGGTTTCATTCGATTTTTGCATGAACCGGCAGATCCCTTGCTATTTCATTTTTCAGAAATACCCGAATGTGATTTCCATTTGAATGAAATGAACGTCGATATTGTTCGTCTACTGTTGAGTAAAGAAATGTTTGGTAAACAAAGAAATCTGTTGACGAATTCAGTCTGAAAACTTTCCGCAGAAAATCGAATAATTTTATATGTTATGTTTGATTTTGGATTGTTAACCGAATTTTTTCTATTATCTCCCTTCATTTGTACATTGTTCTACATCAAATGATTTCTACTGTTGTCGATTTTTTATTCATATCATAGAAAGTATAATATAACAATGTTGTTTGAACTCTTGTTCTACAACTTCGTTGGTGGAATAGTGTAACCTACCTGTAAGGGTTACAACGACGAAACTCTATAATTGAGTATTTCACGTAGCACTCATGATTGGCGAAGATAAATAGAAATGTATCTTAAGTAGTGAATGTTATCTAATAAAAACACTAACTCACTTTCCCAATATTTCCAGAAAGTCCAGTAGGTGACTTGCATTGTCTGTCGAGAAAAATGAAATCACTTTCACATCTTCCATGTCTCCGGTTATCGGGAAAGTTCCAATTCTGAGAAGAATTGAATTTTTCTCAATTTCCTCGAATTTCTGGTTGGTGTTGTTCGACAGAGAATCGACGAAGTAATCAGCATATGCCATTGTCACTTTTGATATATTGCTGTTGATGGTTTTGCATCTGATTGAATTCGACACATTGTTCAGAACTTGTTTCTCTGAAACAGAAAAAGATAACAGGATTATTTTCATGAATTAATTCACAAATCCATGCATGCTTTCTCTAATTGGTGATTATATCCCGTGACTTTGAATTGTGCTGTTTTGATCAATGCACTGTATCTTCGGATCTGGTAGGTCGTTGAATATTGCATTGTATGAGGTCAAGAGTGCGTTTAAAATGAACAAAATTTACAATCGTGCCGTCTAGTTTGAATCGAGTATTGGTACTTTCCGTTGGAAATACGACCAGCCCCTTGACGGAGCAAAGTCCTACAGACCAATATTACTACTAAATATTATAGGCAAAATATCTGAGGTGATAATCAGAAATCAGATGAAAAATGAACAAGACACGAGAGAAGGACCGTCCGAGTACCAGTTCGGTTTCAGAAAGCGTAAATCTACCACCCACGTCTTAAACTGGATGAAAGCTAAAAGAACTCAAAGAGAAGAAAGATGGGCCGTGCTGATCACGTTAGATATCAGAAACGCCTCCAATACAGCATAGTGGAAACGAATAATCAGAATACCCGAGTCGAAAAATGTTGCAAGTTACATCATCAGCACTATTGAGTGCTATCTAGAAAAAAAAGGGATAATCATAAGCAAACATGACTCTATATTCACCACGTCTGCCGCAAGGGTCGGTCCTAGGGCTGACACTGCGGAACATACTATACGACAGAGTACTACGAATCCCACAAGAAGTAGGAATCAGAACGATTGACTTCGCTGTCGATCTGGTTTCACCTAAGCTCGTGTGGTGTAGTGAATATTCGTTAAAAAAAAACATTTCTCAATTTCGAAGGGGAAACTGACAAAAAATTGTCAGATTTGGGATTCGAACCCAGGCTAGCTTTCGAGAAGCAGAGCTGTTACTCCATTGGTACGGTTTTCGTACGAAAATTTTCCGAAAATCGGACATGAAAAACTTTTCCCATGAAACATTTTGCCCACGAGTTTTCTTATGTTTCCTGTGAGTACTAACATTCCAAATACATTTAATTCCGTCACTCGATCGGCCAGGTTTTCCGCAGCCAGCTCTCAGCCCACTAGATTCAATTACTCACCACACAAATTTCTACCATCTAATTTCAACCCCCAAAATCCATTCACAACAAATTTATTCACACAAGTAATCCTCCAATTCACTCAAACAGCATCATATATTCAATTTTGAGCACAAGAATCCACAAATATAATTCATTCAAATCATCGCTCCTACAAACTTCACATCACTACAACATACCAACACAACCCCACCCAACAACCCCAAACACACAACCCTCACTCAAATCATTCACAAACCATTCTAGCACAAATTATTATTCCACAATGACAAAGGTACGTTTTTACATAAGCCTCTTTCGATTAATCGTCAATAATATTCAGTATTTTTTTAATTTAAATTTTTCGTGAATACGTATTATTCAAATGCTCCAATGAGATTATCAGGAGGAAAGCATGTCATACACTATCCCAAAACCTAAGCCTGGTATGTACCATACATTCACCCCCACCAGACAGGTGGAGGGAATCCCCCCTTCTCTGAACTCCTCATCACAAGCAGAACATTGTAAATATATGTTGGAATGGGAATTGCTTTCATCTCTTATGCCTTTTCCGGTATATTTCTCGATAATTACACCAGCTAAAGTTTACAAAATTTTTCAATTATTTTAAATAAAATCGCAAAATGCTCTCATGAGCACAAGCAAGAGGGGCGCGACACAAACCATTTTTATAATAACCTCTTCAGGGGAGATTGGCGCGGTGGGTTAGCGTCCGACTCATGATCGAAAGGTCGTGAGTTCGATTCTCGGCCAGGGCAGAAATTTTTCTATTTAATTTGAGAGAATTAAATGTTGAATTTCGTAGCCGGGCCGAGGATGGTCCTCGACGATTCGCTGTTGCGTTCAAATTAACAGTGCTGCTCCTAGGTGGCGTATGGAGTTAGTAACAAGGCCTACCCAGAACACTATGAAATGATACATAAAAAATACTCAACTTGTGACTGGCCGAATGACGAAATGTCAAAGCCATTAAAAAAAAAAAAAAAATAACCTCTTCCTGGCATATACCCGATCCAATCCTAGAGTATTTATCTACAGTGTTTGAGATACATTCATGCCATTTCCTTGAAATTAATATTTACAGAATATATTCAATATATATATATATATATATATATATATATATATATATATATATATATATATATATATATATATATATATATCGAGTGAGTCAGAATAAGACCGACAGTTGCTATCAAGGTATGTCCTAAAATGCATCCCCTCTGAGATACAGAGTATCGAAAGTACGAAAAAATTGAGATTTAATTTGTTTTCTCCAAAATTTCTGAAGGAAAAAAATTTAAACTTGGTACACTAATCAAGGTTCATTAACGTGCTTATTTGAAGTTATAATTTTTTATTTTGGTTAACCAGTGGCGTAACATGGTATGTGGTCATATGTTCCTTCATATTTTCTTGGGACAAGTGAATGGACAAATGAGCGTTTGACATCAGTTCGGCTCATCGATACCCAACCTTATGTCCTTAGTAGAGACATAATTTCCTATGTGCAATAATCGCATAATGTCATTTGTTACACATATGGAATATGTGTCACCTCCTGAACATTTTTCAGTTGAGAATCGGAAAATAGAGTGAGTCAGAATGAGACCGATAACTCCATTTTTTTCATTCATCATATTATTTGATCGAATCGAAGTCGTGGATTCACTGATATGTTACCATACTTCCTTGCATATGATTGTTTTGACAGATCAACTGACAAACAAACCCAACCTCAAATTCATAATACTTCATTTAGATAAGAGTCAAGATCTGAAATAATTTTTGCGAAAAACTAAAGACAAGTACTCTTAATTTGTTGAAGTTTATGTTGGAGTATCATCATCAAAGCCATTTCTGATTGAATTATCTTGGAAAATATTATCCATTCAACATGTTTTTGATGAAGAAAAACAATTATTATGTAATAAATTCAGGCCTCAACTCTTATCTAAGTGGAGTGTTAAGAATTTGAGGTTGGGTTTGTTTGTCAGTTGATCTGTCAAAACAATCATATGCATATGGTAATCCACGACATCGATTCTATCAAATAATATGATGAATGAAAAAATGGAGTAGCGGTCCCATTCTGACTCACCCGTACTATGTTTCCGATTCTCTCCCAACATTAAAAAATGTTCAGGAGGTTGACACATATTCCGATATGTTGTAAGAAATTAGCATTAGGCGATTATTGCACATAGGATATTATGTCTCTATTAAGGACATATCTTCAGTTTTTCTCAATTATCTCAGAAACCTTCACTTTCAGGCACATGAAATGTTATGACTTTCAGGTTGAGTATCGATGAGCCAAACTGATGTCAAACGCTCGTTTGCCCATTCACTTGTCTCAAGGAAATATGATGGAACATATGCCAACATACCATCGTAACTACCCCACTGGCTTACGAAAATAAAAAATTATAACTTCAAATTAGCACGTTGATAAACCTTGATTAGTGTACCAAATTTCAAATGTTTTCCTTTAGGAATTTTGGGCAAAACAAATTAAAATCTCAATTTTTTTCGTACTTTCAGCACCCTGTTGTGTATTTCAGGACATACCTTGATAGCAATTTTTCAACTCGAAATGAGGTCGGTATTATTCTGACTCACTCTGTATATATATATATATATATATATATATATATATATGCGGGTTGTTCGCGCCACCCGCAGTCCGGAACCGACTTCCAGAGCACTGTTTCCAGCACTTCAGACGACGCGACGCCTCGAGCCAAAGACGGGCTGCTCCCATCGAACGAGCGAGGGAAGTGCCCCTCCCAGCTGATTTTAGCGCTGTTCTCTTGTCTTTCGGTGTGTGCATGTTTTGTGTTGTACTGAACTCGGTCTCCTGCTCCTGCTCATACCTAGTTTTGAGGTATGTACTTTGTGAGTTTCTCTGTTTTGGTAGTTTGGTTTTGAAGTATATTCCCAGGAAAATAAATAACTATAAAACCTGGTGGGGGGTATGAAAGTTTTGTTTGTGTGTTTTGAGTGTTTTTGAAGTTTTGCATTCTTGTGTAGAATTTGAGGTGGTTCGGAGGTGGTTTTTGAGGGTTATTTGAGGGTGATTTGAGGGAGGTTCAAGAGTCATTTGAGGATGGTTTTGAGGCTGTTTACTCGGGGTTGCGGTATGTGTGATTCGGGTGATTTTTGGGGGTGGTTTTTGAGGCAAATTTGTGTACTTTGAGGCGTATATCAGAAGAGCCGCCACCACCAACGATGGGATCTTCTTCGCCCCCAACCAAGGACGGCAGGCTGGATGCCGGACAACTCTATTACATAGAAAAAATTACTTTCGTTCATATAACTTTAGTTGTATACATTAGGATACGTTAGGATGAGTTTACATTATATCTTAATAGGGAATAAATATACAGGGTGGGGCAATAGTGCGTCAGAGTCCAATTGCTCGGGTTCTATGATATCTAGAAAGATGATTCGAAAACGAAAGTCAACTAGTCAAAAGAGTCTATATCCAGAAATTGTTGCCGAATATACAGGGTGAACCAGTAAAATATACAGGGTCAGCGCATTTTTTTAAACGGAATGCCATGTATATTAGCTTATTTTTCAAGAAGTTTAGTGACCTTCCTTCAACCCTTCAATGTTTTTGACTATCTCTCAACTACTTGAAAGTAAGATTTTTTCCTGGAAATAATGTCACACCCATACCTAAGAAATCACCGACGTCACGGATATGAAATTCAAGAGAAAATAATGATATTATTATTTGAAAGACAGACGTGTGATATTCATGATCCATTTCCATACCCTGAAATTATACAGGGTGGCTAAAAATTATTTTTCAATTCAGAACTTTTTGAATTTTCTCATGTTTTTTGAATAAAACATCCCGTATATTTTTCGACTGTGTGATGTAGGATTAGGACGCCAATATTTTTCGTGCGTACACCCTCAGGCTATTTATAGCCGTTTTCGATTAATTGAATTTTGAAATTTTTTTGTTGCTCTTTTCGACCGACCCACATTCCTAGGTAGAATAGTAACACATCAGTTCCAATAATCAAGTGATTCTCAATTTTCTTTATGTATAATTTATTGAAACAAAATTGAAATCAAACAAAAACAATCCACATGCAAAATCGAGGAAAAAAAACATGGAAAAAACAAAATGAACAAAATATTGTTGGTTTATCTCTATACACGGTTTCCTTCACGTATTTTTTTCGTATTTCACATGGCCAGTTCCTACAAATCTGTCTAGCAGGTTTCGAAAGCTTATAATTTCCCTTCAGGATATCGCTGATGATAAATTCTAGTGGCGAGCAAATAATTCCTTTGAGACTCTCCAAAACAAAACACCTAGGAATGTGTGTCGGTAGAAATGAGCAACAAAAATTTTTCAAATTCAATGAATGAGAAACGGCTAGAAATAGCCTGGGAGCGTACTCACAAAAAATATTCGCGTCCTAATCCTATATCACATGGTCAAAAAATATACGGGGTGTTCCATTTAAAAAACATGATAAAATTCAAAAAGTTCAGAATTGAAAAATTATATTTAGCCACCCTATATAGCTTCAGGTTATGGAAATGGATAATTGATATCACACATCTGTCTATCAAATAGTATTATCATTATTTTCTCTTAAATTTCATATCCGTGACGACGGTGATTTTTTCGGTATGCATATGCAAATGACATTATATCCACAAAAAATGATAACTTTGAAGTGGTTGAGAGATAGTCAATACTATTGGAGGGTTGGATGGACGTCACTAAAATGCTGGAAAAAAAAAGAGCTAATATGCATGACATTCCGTTAAAAAAAAAGTACTCAACCCTGTAGATTTTCCTCGGTTCGCCCTGTATATTCGGCAATAATCTTTTGTCTTCCGTTTTTCAATCATCTTCTTACATATCATAGAATCTGAGCAATCGGACTCCACACAAAACAGCAGATCCCACCCTCGATGTCTAAAGGGAAACACCTGCCTGAAGACCCAAGACACTCCTGCAACATGTGCAGACCCTCTGGCGAATTTCAGAAAATGCCCAGTTTACCCTCAAAAAACGAGACTGAAAAACAACAAATCCTCACCAGTGCAACCTCCGAGAGGCCAGGATGCATATTGAGAAGGCCCCAACATCAACATAAATGATCACCCACCTACCGAGAGGCCAGGTTAGGGGTGCAATCAACAATCAATCCGAGCCTTACAAAACTGAGTGAGATATCGAGATATGGAAGCCGCTCCAAACCACCAAAAAATATCTCAGTTTCCATCCAAATCCCAGACATAAACCACACATCACATTAAATTATATCCACAATTACGAAACAAAACACAGACCTTGGTACTAAGAGCAATCACCAACACAGTATGTCGTAATAGACGTTTCAAAACCTTTACGACCGGCATAGGTCCGGTGGAGCTATTCATTATGAGCGGAATAATGGTGAACAACATGAAATTTTCTAGGCGAGAATAGATATTGCATCTATTCGGGAAGAATAGGTGAATGTTCACGAAAGATCTTTCTCGTCGACAATTATAGAACAATGTCGAATTAGATAAGATAATTACAAACGGGGGAATCGATCGGTTTTCACTGGGTTTACCGACAATCAACTAGCCAAATGGGTCACTGAAAATTGAGACCAATCAATAGAGATTTTTTCGTGACAAAAATACTACCAGGAAACCGATTATGCCATCATACGGAAGACAGTCCCTAGTTATATCCTGTTATGTTTTCTACTCCCAAATGTCATTACTTAACCCTTCAGTAACGTATTGCCATAGCCATGGCAACACTTCACGGACAAGTTCGTAAAAGTTGCAATTTTGCAATTTTCAGTTCCTAAAGTTGCCATACTTGATTGATTATTGATATTTCTTCATTTAGATGGCAGAAATAATATGTTTTTATATGAAACACTCTTTGAAAAACAAACAACAACAACAAAAAAAGATTGTATGTAGCACGTGCGCAAATGGCTTTCGCAGACTCATCTTCATATTACGGACTCAGCTAGCACCTTACGATTCGTCCGCGAAAGCTGCATGCGTGTTGAAGTGGGAAACATTCTCAATTGAATATTGATAGAAAGATTTTTCTGTGAATTGAAAAATCCACGATTAAAATGAAGTTATTTTTTGTGAATGTCTAACAGAAAACAACTATTCAAAGCACGCTGGACATTGAACTCGTCGATAGATATTCTGAAATTCTAACTCAAAGAAAATCTGAAATTGAAAATTTGCATTATTATTCAGATAGTTATTTGATTTTTTATTCCAGTCTTATTAGAACTCATAAAGAGTAATGAGGCAAAGAAGATTTCCAAAGAGTATCACGTTCGGTGCGGAGACATCATTCACTGTCTTCAATACTGTCGACAAAATTATTTCGACGTTCAGATCATCAGGAAGATGGAAACACATTAAAATCACTTTGCAAAGATGGAAAAAGTTAGAATCATTTCTTTCTAAGAACTTGAAATTAGTGTTTCGATAAATGTCATTGATTTTGATTTGTCAAAATATAAACAGGATGTTCATAAATCAGATGTGGAATCATCTGCGACTGAAAGAATACTTTAGTCATTCTTCATCGTCAAGATAACTTTGGGTATCATGTTGAAGAAACATTCCTGAATATTGATAGAAGATTTTTCTGTGAATTGAAAATCCACGATTAAATGAATTATTTGTGAATGTTAACAGAAAACAATTCCGCTAAACATTTGATATTGAACTACATCTGATAGATATTCTGAGAAGGCCCTAACTCAAAAAGAAAAAAAGAAAAAAAAAAAAAAGAAAAAATCTGAAATTGAAAATTTGCATTTTCATTCAGAAAGTTATTTGATTTTCTATTCCAGTCTTAATTGAGAACTATCTGAACGAAAATGCAAATTTTCAATTTCAGATTTTTTCTTTTGAGTTAGGGCCTTTTCAGAATATCTATCAGATGTAGTTCAATGTCCAGCGTGGCTTTAGCCGGGAAAGTAGTTGTTTTCTGTTAGACATTCACAAAAAATAACTTCATTTTAATCGTGGATTTTTCAATTCACAGAAAAATCTTTCTATCAATATTCAATTGAGAATGTTTCCCTGTTCAACATGAATACTCCCACAAGAGGTTATCTTGACGATGGAAGATAGTGACTAAAGTTTATCTTTCAGTCGCAGATGATTCCACATCTGATTTTATGAATATCCTGTTTATATTTTCAACAAATCAATCTATCATACCCCATGACAGGTTTTAATGTCAGAAAACACTAATTTCAAAGTGTCTCTCCAAAAGAAATGATTCTAACTTTTTCCATCTTTGCAAAGTGAGATTGCTTCTTGAAAATGTGTTTCCCATTTCTTTCGGTCTTCCTGATGATCGTGGAAGCGTGAAATAGATGTTCGTCGACAAAAATGTATTGAAGACCTAGTGAATGCGATGTCTCTCCTGCGTCAATGTTACGAATGATTTCTGGTGAGTACTCTCTTTTGGAAAACATTCTTCTTTGCCTCATTCATCTTTATGAGTTCTTAATTAAGACTGGAATAGAAAATCAAATAACTATCTGAATGAAAATGCAAATTTTCAATTTCAGATTTTTTCTTTGAGTTAGGCTTTTTCAGAATATCTATCGATGGTTCAATGTCCAGCGTGGCTTTAGCCGGGGAAGTAGTTGTTTTCTGTTAGACATTCACGAAAATAACTTATTTAATCGTGGATTTTTCAATTCACAGAAAAATCTTTCTATCAATATTCAATTGAGAATGTTTCCCTTTTCAACATGAATACCCCACAAGAGGTTATCTTGACGATGGAAGATAGTGACTAACGTTTATCTTTCAGTCGCAGATGATTCCACATCTGATTTTATGAACATCCTGTTCATATTTTCAACAAATCAATCTATCATACCCCATGACAGGTTTTAATGTCAGAAAACACTAATTTCAAAGTGTTCTCCAAAAGAAATGATTCTAACTTTTTCCATCTTGCAAAGTGAGATTGCTTCTTGAAAATGTGTTTCCCATTTCTTTCGGTCTTCCTGATGATCGTGGAAGCGTGAAATAGATTTTCGTCGACAAAATGTATTGAAGACCTAGTGAATGCGATGTCTCTCCTGCGTCAATGTTACGAATGATTTCTGGTGAGTACTCTCTTTTGGAAAACATTCTTCTTTGCCTCATTCATCTTTATGAGTTCCTAATTAAGACTGAAATAGAAAATCAAATAACTATCTGAATGAAAATGCAAATTTTCAATTTCAGATTTTTTCTTTTGAGTTAGGGCCTTTTCAGAATATCTATCAGATGTAGTTCAATGTCCAGCGTGGCTTTAGCCGGGGAAGTAGTTGTTTTCTGTTAAACATTCACAAAAAATACCTTCATTTTAATCGTGGATTTTTCAATTCACAGAAAAATATTTCTATCAATATTCAATTGAGAATGTTTCCCTTCTCAACATGAATACCCCACAAGAGGTTATCTTGACGATGGAAGATAGTGACTAAAGTTTATCTTTCAGTCGCAGATGATTCCACATCTGATTTTATGAACATCCTGTTTATATTTTCAACAAATCAATCTGCATGCGTGCTTGTTAAAGTTTATCCAATGTCAGTTGAATATGTACAGGGTGTTACAAAATTCAATACAAATATTTCAAGGGCGCATTCCTTGGGTCAAAATAAGACTTTTTTTCCCGTAAACATGTGTCCTAAAATTCAGCCCCTCCAATCTACAGACATCGCAAGTTGCGCGAAAAAAATCGTAATTTTTTTATTGTGGCTACAATTATGCATCAAATGTTCGGAAAATTCACAGGCTCCCGGTTTTTTGGACGCTCTATTCATTTCTTGCTTCAAAAATAAGGTAACTGATTCAAAGGGTCTGATTAGGGTTGCCTACACTTTTCAAAGCCAAAATTTTCTATTTTCGAAAAAAAAATAATATTTGAATATCACGGTTGAGTTGGCCATAAAAAAACCTGAAATTTTGGTCTCCTGCATCTTTGGAACTTAGTTCCTCATTGCGCGTTGCGAAAGAGGGCTAGACGGAATAAATTAAGATCAAAAGTTGTAACGAGACTTTCGCTATGGTTATGAGCCGTGCGGCGTGCGCGTGTTTCTCTGTCTGTCTCTCTCTCTCTCATAGAAAGCAAGCCAGTTATTTTCGTTTCATCTTTCTATTTCACATTGAACAGTGTGGTGTCGCGACGATTATTTTTGTTGAGTGTATACAGGTTTTTTGTAAATAATAAATAATAAAAAATAATGACAATAATGAATCCTGACAGTGTTTCTGCACAAGTTCCGGATATTGCTGATGGAGTTAGGTAGGTAGAGATTTTATACAGACATTATCAAATGCTTATGTATTTTTAGCAGGTACGCATTATAACCTCTCTTTACTATTGTGCTAACCAAGTCATACGCGTTATAATCTCCCCATTATTGTGTGTTCAGCAAGTGTACGCGTCATAACTTTAATAAATTTAAAAGCAAATTATATTTTAATATTACAATATCAATGCTTATGTATTTAGCAAGCCGTGCGTGCTCTAACCTATACGCTGTTGTGTTTACGAAGTCGAGAGAGTATATATATATATATATATATATATATATATAGGAGTGGGGGTGGAGCAGCAGATTCATAATGGGCGCAGCGCGCTTGCATTAATATACATATGCTTTCCCGCGTCTGCTGCTTCACCCCCACTACTCAACCGCTTTCACGCAGTCGCCCATTTTCGGTCATGTTTGCAAGTATTTTTTACCTATTTTGCAACATTTCAAGGCAAAATCCCGAAATCTTTTTGAAAAATTACTCTGCATTCGTCAGCGTTTATGATTTATGCACGATGGGGCTCCACATTTTCGTTTGGCTGTGCGCAATTATTCAAACTTCCGAATTATAAAATTATAATTACCGATTTGGAAAAAGATTTATATTCATTTTTCATCTAAAATTTCCATGAATCTTTTCTCAACGCCAACCACCGTCCATAAAATGGCAACAGCGCATTTCTGCAAAGATGACTTTTTTGCAAAATCACTTGATTTAATAGATATAGTATCCACTTTGAATAATTCCCATACCAGATTTCCAATAATCCGAAGTGACCAACGGCAATAACGCATTTTCTGGAGACGAAAATTACACCAAAAAAATTGATTGAGCAGAAGAGTTATCTCGATATTCTCCAAGCAAAATTTCTAGATTACTTCACCAAATGATTTCTAGCGTCCATAACGTGGCAACAGCACATTTCTGCAGAGTTCGATATCATTGCACGATTCGCCTGATTGATCACTGCGAATCATCCCCATATCAGATTTTCAGTAATCCGAAGTAACCAACTTGGCAACAACGCATTTCTGCAAAACAAAAATTATACCATTGATACGCCCGGTCTATACTGGGTGTTATGAATTAACACAACATAGCTGTAACACCAGACTTCTTGTTAGATTGAGAAAACAAGCATCGAGGGCATAGACTATCTGAGGATGGTATGGTCGAACCGAGATTATGTTCCTGAAGCGGTCTATAGGAGATACCCTTCCTCTCTGTGCTTGGGCATGAGTTGTTCATCCAGAAAGTTCGTACCGGATTCCAGAAAGATTTGAAAAATAACAATAAAAAATAATAATTCACTCATACAAATGTTAAGAATAGACATATGTATTTAATAAAAGTTGACAATAATAGTTCATCCGTTCTATAAACGGTTAATATGAGACAATATTCAGAAAAACAACTAGAATGTAGTTTACTTTAAGGTAATTTTACATCAGTCTACAAATCAATTAGATTGACTCAAAACAATAGTGACATCAATTGTCAAAAACGGCTGGAAATAATTATCTTTTGAAAACTTGGGTAACATGAAATTATGGAGATACATTTATAGACACATTCGTATTATAAAAAAAACTTCAATTTGCCCACACATAAATACAGAATGAACTTACTTCAACTCAGCATAGCCAAAACTATTCACTTGAGGAGGTTTTTAAACGACAATTAGTTTATTTGTATTATTATTTCGATTAACTCCTCTAAAAATGATCATTTTATTTTTAACTCGCACGGTATATTAGAGTATCGTTGTATGGAAACGGTTTTCTATAAGGCCATGAACTATCGATTTGAGGTTTTTTGTTGACTTATTCACGGTCTTGAAGCGTTGATAAAAAATAGGTCATTTTTGGAAAAATACTGTTTACTCGTGCCTACACTTGGAGCGACCATCACTCGGTTGAACTTGATCTGAATGATTCTAAATGGTTTCTTAAGTTCATTATTTGACTACTATTTTCGTACTCTTCTCATCGTTATTTCACTATGTTGTGACCGAATGAATTCTAACCTTATTTTGAGAAGTATGTGTTCTTTGGATCACTGTTGGATACCGAGAGCTTGGAGTTTTTACTTTTTCATTAAGTTATCATGACCGTCGGCGTGGTCATATTCTCTCTATCTTATTATCAACTGATTAGACGTGTTACTGCATTGACTTCTGTTCTAAGAATAATAATTTTTCGTTCCGCGGTTCGCGTTTTATAGAAAATCCAATGTCGTGTTTTGGTCGGTGTGTCCGCGGAGTGAGATAAAGGGTTTTGTTGTTGCATCTCATCGATTTACTTGTTAAAATGAATCATTTCTTGATCATTAATGCCTCGCTGTTGTCATACGCGAATGAATAGATACGAGGGATGTTATCTCTCACGATTGAGTTATATCAATGGGCCGTCATAATCTATAAATTCATAGCGTTTTTCTGTCGTCCTAAATACATTAAAACAGTTTTATGATATCTCATAGCGCAATGCGATTAGGCGAGCTGTAAAAAAACTCTGAATTTATACTTTTGTTTACTCAGTAATTTTCCTAGATAGGGCGATCAGCGGACGTGATGAGTTATTCATGACTTATGTGTAAAAGGGGTAATTTTTTCATAGGAATTCTTAAGTGCATTTAATTGTCTTCAGATAACGACACATTTTTGACTGGCATGAGCTTATCAGCTTTGGTCGTGTATTTGGATTTAGAATTTATGTTCATTTCCATGGAATTCGTTTTCTGGCTATAAAGTTCGTAATAAGTAATATCGTGTTGTTTCTTATAAATGAAAATTTGTCTGTAATTATGGGGCCTGACCCCATTAGAATTGGTCAAGGGTATATAAACGCGATTATATTTTTTTTAATAAAGTATTACAATGTTTTTATCGCTTCGGAGTATTTTCCAAGATTGGATATTCCGAAGATTTAACCAGACTAATTTTGCAGATTAGAGATATTAATGACATTATCAGCAAGTGTATCCAAATACAGTAATCCTATCTAATTTTTATTTTCGATGCATGTATATACGTCCGGAGCAGTTAAGCGTATATATACGTCAAGAGCAGTGGAAGGGTTAATTTGTTATAAATATTCAAAAGCATTTTTTTTTTTTTTTATTGTTTTTGACTTGTAACTTGAAAACTAATGAAGCAATCTCAATACTCTCGATATACGAATTGTAGAGAATCAAAATGCAAAGAAAATGAGCCCAGACTGGTAACGGTTTTTCTTCGTTACTAATTATCCGATCGAGTCTCGTTAGGGCTGATTTCTTCGCATTTTGCTCCATTGGTTTTCAAGTTACATGTCAAAAACGATAAAAAAAAATTAAAAAAGCTTTCAAATGTTTATAACAAATTAAGCAATGACAGTTGGGAGTAGGAAACATAACAGGATATAACTACGAACCGTCTTTCGTATGATGGCACAATCGGTTTCCTGGTATTATTTTTATCACAGTATCAATAGAGCGGAAAATCTCTATTGATTGGCCTAATTATAATGAAGATGAATGAAAATACACCCTATATATATATATATATATATATATATATATATATATATATATATATATATATATAAATGTAAAAATTTGTATGCCGAAGTAGAATATTTCTTATGTTGGCTCAGGTACTATAGCTTCGTCAAACGACCATTCATTTAATATTGTCAATGTAAACGGAGTATCCGTTTAATTTTTATGAGCGAGAGTACCCCCATTGTGGAAGGGATTCGAAAGTTCTTGAGGAAAGATGACGAGTTCCTTCTTTAGTTTCATTAGAGGATGTTGAGAATTGCAACTGATGAAAATTGTTCATAGAGTATTCTCATTTAGGATAAGATCTTAAATAAATTTTCACCATTTAGATATAAAACTCAACATGTTGTTTCATTGTTCATTGAACTGGTTCAACGCCAATCTTCTTACAGTGGATATTTCTAAAACAACAACGGTACCATTTACTTCTTACGAGAAATATTTACCCAATTATGAGCACTTGCCAATTGGTAATCGGATGATATCACTTACGAAATCTATAAAATATCTTGGAATTTCTTTTCTGAGGTGGGACATTCAAAGCGAGACCACAAAAAAAAGATCCGTTCTCTGTTCCATAATATCAACCAACTCAGGCAAGTTCTGTCCCTACATCAACTCAAATACTATATTATGCATTTGTAGAGTCCATTTTGCAGTATGGCATCGTTGGATTGGGCGGGGCTAAAAAATATCTTCTTTTAACTCTTAAAAGAAACCAAAAGCGCATATTAAAAATCATGTATTTTAAATCAAGTCGATTTACTACCAATCAATTGTATGTTAAACTGAAGATACTGGATATACGCTAGTAATCAGTCCTCATATACCTACATTACGAAGAAATAAAAATATACGATGAAATTGAGCCATAATCTCAATACCAGAGACATCAGTTCAGGACAAGAATATTTACCACGCGCAAAAAAATCAATTGGTCAAAGATGTTTGGTAGGATATTCAAGAATCTTGTTCCAAGATCCAAGAATCTTGAATATCCTAGAATGTACACAGCTTCAAAACCACCTGAAAAATTGGATATCATCGCAGGACAGAAATTGATCCCCTTTTTAACGAGATTATTAATTGTGATGTTATCAAAATAATTATGAAAATTAGTAATTGACTGAAATTAGGTGCCATATCTGTTGTCACTAAAAATATCAAAATTTTGTGTATATACCCACTGTTATGTTATCGCATTCTTGTGTACTTCATCGACATGATTGACAGATGTATTTACAGAGTTCATTTTATTTTTCCCTTCTTTTTGTATATATGTGTGTGTCATACATACCTATGAAGGTTGATGTGTCTATTTATTATATATGATATTATTTGAAGAATTGAATATGCAATATGCAATAAATATGATGTATAAACAACCATCCTTCGGAAAATGCATGATATTTTGTGCCAAATTGAAATGAGAAATTTGCCCATAGACAGGTTTTGTAAAAAACCATTTGGGGTCTCTTGAATATTTGCTATGAGTCGTTATTTTTTCTGATATAGATGTATTGGCAAATATATTTATTTTTATCATTGAACACACCCTCTGCAAGAAAAAATCAGAATTTATTTTGATTAGAGAATAATGAGTATAAAAAGTTAATAAATATGTATTGAGAACAATGAAATATATAGTTAGTGCTTCCAGATGTCTTCTAGTCTTGAGATGTTCCGGGGGCAACAAGTTGGTACACTCCGACAAGTGGAAAATATCTTTGTGTTTCTCAATCTGCATTCTAGAATCCACGTGTGTATAACTCTTTCGAATAGAATTTGATTTGGCAACCGCACGGCAATCCAATAGTAAATTTTATAAACCATTTTTTTCCCTCGTAGTTAATCTAAATATATAAAAAAATAACTGACTGACATATCAATGCACAGCCCAATCCCCTGGGGCTAGGACTGTGAAAATTTGCATGTGGGTTTCTTCGACACTGTAGGTGAGCACTAAGGAGGGATTTTTTGAAATTTAATTCCTAAGGTGGTGAAAAGGGGGATGAAAGTTTTTATGAAAATTCTTCATTTTTCAATCATTAAATCTGACAAACTGTCAAATCAATGTTCGAGGTTGGATGGAATCGCATAAAGAGAACCAGGAAAAATACAAAGTCCACGCGGACGAAGTCGCGGACACCAGCTAGTTAATTATAAAAGTCGCTGGTACAATAACGTACCATCTGTCACACGTGCGATTTTCCATCAAGGGCATTTATCAAAGAAAATTTTACGATCCATTCTGAATTGTTATCTCAAACTCCCCAATCTTCATAGTAAATAATACTAATAATGATGACAATTGTATGAAATTAATCACAAAATCTTTCAGAACGTTCCAAAACCTGTTGAAAAGGGAAACATTCTCAATAGTGACTAAAGTTTATCTTTCAGTCGCAGATGATTCCACATCTGATTTTATGAACATCCTGTTTATATTTTCAACAAATCGTTCCAAAACTATTTTTAAGGTAGTTGTTGTGCTACAAACAGTATCAAAAATTAGGCTCGATTGTAGCACGACGCGATACATGTGCAAACGCTGAATTAGAGGGATATTTTTAAGGGAACTGTACACTCAGAAACGCAACTTGCATGCGTGATACAGCTAATAAGCCATGACTGGACTGTTGGCAACGTCGCAATCCAACGATCGCTCGCATTTAGTTGTTCAAGATACTTTTATGAACAAGCAGTCAGCTATGGATATATTTCGCGCAAAAAATGGTAGGTTTGCTATAAAGCAAAAGTTGAAGAAATGAAAAATGAATTGTCTGAACTGTGTAAGGCTCGAAATATGAACAAAAACCAATCTAATGAAAATGATGTGTGTGGAAGAAATCACATTGTGAATCTCAAAGAACTTGGGAAAATTTTGAAGTGTCTGAACTACCACCAAGTTTTGAGTTCAGAGAATGTGCTGAAAGAAAAACATTTAGGACTTGCATCAGTTTTAAGTATCCGTTGTGATGAGTGCGAAATCCACAAAGCGATATATGATGTAAACATTTTGCAAAAATTAGTTTGTTTCAGTGGTAAAGCGTCAGAAATATCAACATGCATGAAATCATATGAAGAATGTATTTCAGAGCGACTTGAGAACGAAAGAATATCTTGTAATTTACCTAATTTAAGTGCCTTAAAAAATGTTATATCACGGGATTTATTAAAAAAAATAGCGCAACAAAATATAGCATACGATTTTCTGAAACAAATGTATCACGATGAAGGAGAAGAAGCTGTGAATAATCACCTAACTGAAAAATTGGAGAATGGAAAACCTAGAGTTACTAAATACAGGAAAACATTAACTAAAATCATTAATGATTTGAAAATAAATGTTTAGTCAATCATGTGATCATTTAGTATAATAGTTGGATAGTTATTTATGCAACAAGTGCAAAAAGTAAGTGTTTATTGCACTCGACATGGAGTTGTCCGACGAGGCCGCAAGGCCGGGTTGGACAACAAGTCGAGCGCAATAAACACTTTTTGCACGAGTTGCATACAATATTCTTTCTACGTTCGTGCAAAAATTTTTTTTTTTTTATATAGGTGGCACTGAGTGTGGAAAAATAAAATGCGTAATTGAATAGCAAAATATTTAATAATTATCGATTTGCATTGAGAAAGTTAGGAAGTAATACCTATGTTAGGACCAATTCAACTCAAACTTTATTTTTGATGAATTGCATTTTCTAGTAATTCCGTAATCCATTATGCAATAAATATGATTGAAAATAATATAAAATATGCAATTGTTTAAAAGGTAATACAATATCACAGAAAATGGACTAAAAATGGCGTCGATTTGAACGTTAATGTTGGTTATGATCACAAAACGCTGTAGTAGAATGACAGATGAGTGCAATAAACATTGTATTGCACTAGTGCAATAAAGAACCACTTTTTTCACTGAATATATTTCAATAAAGTTTTGTTTTTTGCATGAACTTAGAAAAAATATTCATTGTTGTTTATATTGTTTGTAGATTTATACGTTATATTTTATTAGCCTGTTAAAAATCTGAATCATTTTTGTTTATGTTCACAATCATTATTCATAAATATGTGCATTCCAAAACATAGTTCAATTCAAAACAGTAAGACCCTTGCGCTCTCGCTTATTTGAATCACGAGCGGTCGCTTGTGGTGTTGCCACGATTCTCTGCCATCCCCCTCTTGCACTTCTCATACGCAATAATTTAGAAACTTCTTATGGCAATAACTGAATAACTGTATGGCTACGCGGTTCTAATTTTTTCTCTAAAATTTGCTACTTACCTTTTAATAATCAACTAGTTTTTCAAAAAGATCTGAATGGAGGGTTTTCAGTTATGCCTTAAAATGTGGTGTCCGCGGTAGCTCACTATAGGGATTACGTGTTGAACTTGGCAACTTTGAAGCCTTATATATCGCTTTCGGTGTGGAAAATCATTTCAAAAATTAAATATGATACAGGTAATAATGTTAACTAAAAGTGGAATAAATATAAACGCAATCTGATTGGAAGTGGATTTCACGACAACTACCTTAAGCTTATGATTATGTGGTTTTTTCACGGAATTGTCAACACAAAGTTTATTGTAGGGTACTCACTCAATGAAGGAGATTTTTCTGATTCGATTTTCTGTCGCAATCTTTCCAGGGCAAATCCGTTTGGGATATATTCGTAATTCTTCTGGTTTTGATCACCTACCTATGGAAAAGGAATTCTCATTAAAATATCCAAATCATATAGTTATCTAAATTATTAGCAAAATACGTGTTCGAAACAGCTGTCATTTCTGAAGAATTTGTGGGGATTCCCAGGTAATAGGCTAATTACATTGTGTTGTTTATTCTCAGTACATCGGTTTAGGAAATGTGAAATATCGACCCTAATTCGAGGAATGGAATTCAATATATAATCAAGAAGTGTTCAGCAATAGGAAATAGGAAATATTTTGTTTGGAAAACCTTGAAAAACACAATATAACTGTGTCTCCAGAATTTAATATTGTTCATTCACGGAAGTATCCTCATTCATAATCGAGCTTGACAATTTTTTTTTCGTCAATGTGTTCAAATCGTGGTTTAACTTTTTTTATTACTATTGAACCTACCCTACCTGAATAAACTCAATATGATTATGTCTTCAGAATTTAGTATTGTTCATTCACAGGAGTATCCTCATTCATAATCGAGCTTGACAAATTTTTTTCGTCAATGAGTTCAAATCGTAGTTCAACTTTTTTGATTACTATTGAACTACCTGAAGAAACTCAGAATACATTTCTTATTGAAAATAGTTTATTAAAAAAGAAAAAAGTGTAGTTCAGGTTCCAGGTTATCAGGACAAGAGGTGATCCAGAGTCTTGAAAGTCAGTGATAAATGATGAGGGAAAGTAATTTTGAAATTCGGCAAAATATCCTGTCCGCATTTTTCAGCCTATAGATTATGAATTTTAGTGTTGAATTCATTTCTGCAACCGCCAAGATTCAATTTGAATGACAAAGCAGGTGGTTGAAAGTAATTTGATTCCAATAAACAATATTTTTAGAGGACAGTAAAGCTGCTTGATACAGGTGGAACAATTTGAAATTATGATTATATTTCGAATTATAGCCTGCTCCATGAATATTTAACCGAAATTGTTGTTGATAAATAAACTACTCACTTGTCTTCCTCCATCAATTTTATGAAAATCACCGATCTCGTTGATAGACCCATCTATAATGAGAGCACAATTCACTATCTCCTCCAAATTCAGGATGCCATTGGCGTATGCAGGAAGGAGATCTCCATATGAATATCCATAATGATACTTAGGCTGAATTTTAAGTATCTTGAAAACCTCAACTATACCAATTTGAACAGCAACACTTCCAAAAACGTGATAGGTTTCTCTTTCGATGGAGTCCTTGTAGAACATTTCTGTGATGTCGATTTCATGATTTGATACTTCCTCTTGAATTCTGAAAAACTACTTTATTGGTTTCTTGACAAATATCACCAATCGAAATTCACCTTCGGATAGTTTCAGAAAATGGTGGCAGATTCATAAATTGACTTCCAATATCGTACCATTCATTCAGTTCTCCAAAAGCCAGATGAAGTGACATACAGTTTCCATTGAACCTATTGAGTAATCTGCAAACTTCACCAGATTTTGATACCACTGAAAAACCTCTGAATGGATGGTTTGGTACAGGTAACCTGGAAATTTCAAGTGAGGAGTTGTTCAGAAGAATATAAAAATCAAGACAGATTTACCGAAAAGCATCATGTAGAAGTCTTATGTATTCCGCATCCAATACATTCAATTCCAGATCGTCCAAAATTGTGGTAATAGCTTGTTCAGTCCTTCCACTCAAACAAAGCAATCTTGGTATATTGTCTGAAGGTATTCCTGAATTTATTTTTTCCTTCCTATTTTTCTTCAACAGTATATGACAATTACCTCCTCCGAATCCGAAACTGTTGATGCCTAAAACGGTAACAGTTTCACATCCATAATGTGTTTACATATCATGTTTTTTTTTTCATTATGATCGAGAATAGGAATGACCACTTACCAATCAATCCTCTATCATCATCGAATGGCATTGGCTTTGAAACAACCTTCATTCTCCCTTCAAGTATCCCGTTAATATTTTTATTGGGTGTACTGAAATGGATGTTGGGCGGAATAAGCCCAGTTTCCAGCCCAATGATGCACTGAAACCGATCACAGTTATGAAATATCACAAAATGTTGTGTAATGAAATTTAACTTACTTTTATGATCGAAGCGATTCCAGAAGATGGTTCTGAATGTCCTATATTTGACTTCACAGATCCGACCAACAAACGTGTTTTTCTTCCCTTGGCAAGTTCTTCGTCAATGGCAGCTGCCTCTTCAGGATCACCAATCCTTGTTCCTAAAATTCATTTTATTCAGTGAAATACAATCGGCTGATAGAAATGAAAGAACCTTCATAATAAGAATTATTATTATTTCCTCCAGCCATAAGGTACAGCAACTCTGGTTCAATTTCATTGTTGTAAGACAACGCTGTGATTATTGACATTCGACCATGAGAATAATAGAATTAAAAAGCTCCCGGTTCCAAAATTGTTCTGTTGTAGAATGGTACACTTGGAAGTTGAGTCCCAACCAAACGTCTCTTATTACTACTTTTTCCATGGTTCTGACCATCTGCCGTCGGCAAACAATTTAACCCATAATGTATTAAATTATTGGAACCTTTTCCAGCATGCGTTTTGGTTGAATCAAAGCCCACATGATTATTCGAAGATCAAAGGAGAGCAATGAAACTGTGAGTGGCGATGGGGATATACTCCTTGTGACTGGTATTTGGTGTTGAAATCATTCGTCAAATGAATTCATTTAATTAATCGCGATCAGGAAATTAATTACATAACTTAAATTTCCCTGAGGTTTCAGAATAGTTCTAATTCCAAAAAACTATTGAACTTACCAGTTCCATGAGCTTCTACATAACTCAATCTGAAACGATCGATCCCAGATTCATCATAAAATTCTTTCAGTAGCACCTGTTGAGCTATACTCGAGGGGAAAGTTATACCCGTCTCTTTGAATCCATCACAGTTCGTTTTCGCATAAATAACTTCGGCATATTTTCTCTTCGCGTCTTTTGATCTTTGTAGAATCAGAGCGCCAATAGTTTCAGATCTAGCGTAACCATTTGCAGTATCGTCAAAAACTTTGCAACTTCCGTCAATACTGAGTACTCCCAATCTGAAATGAACATTTTTAGGAATATGAGCGTATCGTTACTGAAATGAATACACTACGCCACTGCGTTTTTTATCACGTCTCCGCTGACGTCATGATGGAATCCCAACGCAGACGGGAAACATCGAGATCTTCCAAGATATGCCTAGAAAACTACCATTAGAAGTTTCTGGGCGCTAATGAACCTAACCTAATCGGCAAGTTCAGTATACTTTGATTCAAGATAGAAAAAAAGTGATTTATATATGGTGTCGTGCCCGATATTTTATTATTGAATTGTGATTGATATATTCAATCATCACAGAGCATTATTTTGTTGTTATTGTGAAGTGTAAATAAACGGTCAATAACTAGTAGATTATTTTCATAGAGACGAACCCCAGTTTTGTAACAGTTGGTATCAGAAGTGAGGCTGTTAGTGACTATTTGAAAACAATCAATGGTGGACACGACAAATATACCTGATGATGATATTCGAGCCATAATGGAAATGATCAACCAGCAGTTTGCTGAGCAATAAAGACTTTTGCGATAAGAAAATAAGGCGGAGGAACGACATAGAGAGAAAAGCAAGAGGAGGAAAAACGTCGATAAAGGGAAAAACAAGAGTAGAGAGAACAGAGACAGAATGAAATGCAAAAGAAGGAGAAACGACAAGAAAGAGAAAAGCAAGTGGAAAATGATCGGTTGCAGAAAAATTCTGGAAGAACGTGTAACGAAGTTACTAGTTTCCCATTTGCTTAAGACAACTCAACAAGCAAAGCACTTAGTACCTCACCACACTGATAGTCGCGAAGTTTAGGCGGGGAAAGTCGCGATAGTCGTATGTAGCTAGCCGAAGGAAGAGCAAGCTATCACTTGGGTTGCAAGGCACATGTACCTCACCTCACTTACAGTTGCGCCGCGTAGGAGTAGAAGTTAGGGCTAAAATCGATGTCAGAATCAATTGAGGCACCTTCACACGCACAACCCACCTCTCTCGTATATATGGCCGCTAGTAAACTTGTATTTTGAAACCCGCTTCGCTAGTTGATATTGGTAATGCCGTTTTGACATCTCGTCCTTCTGAGCTTTTGTACCGCTGTCTGGATCTTCTCCCAGCATAAACTTTTGATAACGTTGAGCCACCTCGAATCATGAAGATTGACACCCTTTTCACTTCCAGAATATGTTTGCCTTGCTTATGTAGTTTTGAGGCTGCCGTCAGCCACCCTGTACATAGTTTCAAATCAGAGCATAAAATGAAGTTATGATTGACTGTGAATTGAGTATTTTGTTCTTTTAGTTTGGAGCTTTGAATGGAATAAACTATTGTGCAGTCAGCACCCAGGTTGAGACCCATTCAAGGGCAATTGAAGTCTGCCTACTGACCCCTGGAGTGTTACATCACTTCACTGAGACTGCCCGGAGCGAAGTGGCCTTCCCACTATAAGAGAAGGTGGCGCCCGAGGCAATTCCCAATTTGATAGAAACGCCCAGGTTAAAGGGGGAAAAGACCCTTACAAACGAATTGGGGAACAACAACAGATAGTATTTTTCGAGTAACTTGTTCAAATTGACGAGGACAAAATCACAGAACTGAAGGAGGAGGTTATCGCAGTACGAGAAGAATCAAAGGAAGAGGTTACTGCGGTACGAGAAATAGTAAGAAAAGTGAATGAGAAAACAATGCAGCACTTGGAAGAACTTCAACAGTGTTGTCACATCGTACAATTCCGTTAAACCATCAACTTTTGATGGACACCTGATTTCTGCTGTAGTGCTGTAGAATTAAGGTACGGCGACCAAAATCGAAAACAGCTGTACCGAGCATACTTGGAAACATGAGTGCAGAAGTTAGGAGAACGCCTATGGCGGTGCAGGTGTTCATTGACGGACTGAGAGATATCGAGAAACACTGAGATTAACACTCTTCGAGCAGCTTTGAACACCTCAAGGCCGGAAGTGAAAAATGTATCGATCGAAAATCCCTTCTCCTTTCCCCAAAGAGACACGAAGTAACATCATGAAATATATGTTTAATAAAATACTGGAATTTTTTTCAACCCAGTCATAGCAGCGCTAATAGCCAATCAAAGGGAAACTGCCTCAGATGTGGTAGAGGCAGACCTTTGAAAAGAAATTGCAGGTGAGGATACCACCACGTTCGTCATCACCTGGCAGGCCCCTCCCATATTCTTACTGATCTGCGAGAACAAGTTAAACTGGAGAGTCCACGGATAGGTACCAGAAAAACTCAAATCAACCAGCATAACGGAGCGTATTCTGGCTGGTGATAATCTAGGGTTATTCACGTCAACAGAATGGAAAGAACTACTAATATTCTAATCAGAGAAAAATTGAACCTAAGAGATGCCATATGTGGATGATTGTTCCACAGGTAGTGACGATAAAAACACCCTTTTACAATTGCAGGAAGAATTGTCTGGAATTATTTCCAACGGTGGCTTCGAACTGCGCAAGTTGCTGTCAAACAGACAGGAATTGAACAAACAATTTCAAGTTAATGAGAATCTAGAATCAAGAATATTAAACATTGTTAACAATGAGGCCAATGAAACTTTAGGCATTATGTGGAATTCCAGACACAACACGATTCAATATTTCATTGCCGATTTCAATTATCAAAAAACTATGAATAAGAGTACAATTTTATCGGTAATATCCCAGGTTTTCGATCCATTGGGTTTGTTAGGACCAATCATAATTATTGCCAACTTATTCATCCGGCTCGAAGGACCTTGTTGTATCTTGAGTGGACTGTATGATATGGAATGGAATTGCTTCTTTTCTAGTTAGAATCATTACTCGAACTCCAAATTGAAAAATGGTGTATTACTTGATTTTGACAAGAACTTAAAGCGAACATGTCTAGCTTGCAACTCTAGCGAATACATTCTGACAGTTGCATACCATAGCATCGGCCACTGTCCTCCATGAATATGAACAAACCACAATGGCGTAAACAAGAAAGTTGAACCAAAGAGATTCATATGCATTATGGTGCGTCACCAGGCATTGTAAAACAAATGCTTCGATACGATGGGAACCTAACATCAAATCAACACTCGGAATATATTTATTTGGTGATATTTGTGCTTCGATTTATTTTATGCAGATTGTATTGTGTTTTGTCCTTTCAATCATGATGTTGACTCGGTGATATTAGTTATAACTCTTAGATATAGAAATATTTTTAATTTCATAAGACCTGCTACAAATGTATTCAAAATATGTAATGTGGTCAATAAACTCTACTCTACTGTACTCTACTACGAATTATAAAAACAGTTACTGTCGCCGTTAGACGAGTTCATTATTGGAATGGATCTTCACCTAGAATCAAACTGTAAGGAATTCGCCGATTAGGATGTCTCTTACAGGATGAAACTTCTGACAGTTTCGAAGATTCCACCATGGCGTCAACAGGCATGCGATAAAAACGCAATGGCGTCGTGTATTCATTTTTGCAACATTATTTTTTCAATTATGGTGTTAGGAAAGTTATTGGCTGAAAAACTTTATAAGCATTTTTTTTCGTCGGTTAAAAAATATACTCACCTCGCGAATTGTAATGACGCAAATGGATGCAAGCATAGATTGCATCCACCCATGATGGCGGTATCGATCTCACCGAGCCTCAGTGACCTGAAGGCATGTTCAAAGGCATAGAGAGAACTGCTACAAGCTGTATCCGTAGTGTATGACGGCCCCTTCAATTTGAGAAAGTAGCTGACTCTGTGGGCAATCATATTTCTAGTACACCTGTAGAATAAAACAGCTCACGTTAATTTTTATCTTTATTGGTATCATGCACCTCAAACTCAAAAAAGGCATTGAAAAAAATTATACGCAAAATATAAAAATAAGAATTTTTTTGAAAACGAAAATTACAATTGAAAAAATTAACAACCATCCCAGTCAAAATGAAAATTCCAATTAACAATAATTTGGATAGAGCTGAAAATTGGTAGAGGTCGTAGGTATACTAATACAAATAAAATATTAAAAATCCCCACTGATCCTACGTCCGCTAAAAAAATTATTCAGGGTCAAAAACATTGGTTTCTTGCGGTAAATGTCATTGTAACAATAGATTGGACGAAAGTTGTATATCATGCAATTGTCTACAAAAACTGCAACAATACTTTTTGTACTAAGGAGAAGTCGTATACTACATAATATGCACATATTGCCGCATCACCTTTGAGGTAGTGTACTTGGCACATTTTTTTAACGTGGTTTCCCTGGTAGTCATACTCCACGATCTATTATGAGTTCTATTTGAGAATACTCTATTGATTGAAAAATGGTTCTATTGGAAATGATTGAAGTGAAACCAATTATTGTTGATTTGGGGAAAATTTTAGTCTGACTGATAATCTTCAAATGCTCCTTCAACAGTAATGTCTTCTTTGCTTTCTTTTACTTCTTCGTCTTCTTTTTGCCAGATATCTGTAAATTGTTCTAAGTGCCACACTTTTTGCAATTGCAAAAAATGCTGTTAAGAAGTGTTTCTGGAGCAGATGGGAGTAAAGTTTGAATCAGCTCGAAGGTATTATCTATTTATTTCCAACCTCAATCTTCTGGGTCCAGTTGATTGCCTAGGCACACTTGAATTCGAGTATACTCGATATAAGTATTGATAAGCAGAAGCAGATGTTGGAAAAAGATAGTTGTACTCTTTTATTATTCCGTGTATTTTTTACAAATCTCAAATATCTATACTTGTCTAAACAACCAAATTTTTTTGGAGCAAGATGTGAGCGAATTTCTTTTGAGATGATGACTTGTGGAGAAGAAACAATTTTATGAAATACTTCTGCACAATCAATTGAATCATGTTCTTTAAACAATTTAAATAAGAATATTTTGTTTTAAAAACAAACAAAAAACATGAATCAAATGTTTATTTTTGAGTCTGTATCCCTTATTTTTCGGCAGCATCTGTCCTTATTACCCATTTATCTATGTTTGAAAACAGGTAAAGTGACCATCTCCATTATATCACACATACATACACCATAGACCCACACCAAGGACTAGTTAGAAACTGACAGTGTACCAACACAACCAAGCAAGAACAAAAAACAATATTTTGTTACACGTTTTTTTACTTTACCGACTGCGTATCAAGACCAAGGTTAAAGGTTCAATGGTGGCGGAAATATATAAATAGCTTTCAGATAATCAGTTCATATGATGAACTTTGAATGTTAGCTGACTTCTGACTTCTGATAGCTCACAATTTACTCACAATTAGCAGTTACTCAGAAAATTACTCACAGGCCATAAAAATCCTCACAAATGTGAGCAATAACTCACAAATTGGCAAACCTGCTAAAAGTATTTCATAAACGGCCGTTAAAAAAAAGCATGTATACGACCGGTGCCATTCGAAAAATAGAGTAACAGACAGATGGTGCTCAAGGTTATATGGGCGAATAAAATTAGGAAATGGGGTTTTTTGAGTCTATATTCATTTAGAATAGTGAAATTTGTATGTATAAGTTACACAAACCAATATTTTCACTTATATTAAACGTCCGATGATTTATATATATATATATAGGTGACGTAGGAGTATATATTAGTATTTTCGATGTTTGTAATGGTGATATCGCAGGAATTGTGACTCGTAGGAAAAAAATTACAATTATTTCAGACAATTGCATATTCTACAACTTTTGTTTGATCTTTTTTCATGATAACACCCACCATTTACTAGAAAAATGCAGACAACTCTTGACCTTTGACCTTGACATTTTTCAGCAGACGTAGGATCAGTAAGGATTTTTCATATTTTATCTTTAATCGTGAACCTCAGACCTGTACCAATGTTGAGCTCTATGCAAATTATTGTAAACCTACCACTATTTTTTCGTTAATTTTGGATAAAACGTGATGACCTAATAAGTATCATGTCTTTTTTCCTCCCCATTCAATATATACATATGATTAGAAGGGCGGAGAATTATTCGAAAATAAGTTGGAAGTTATATTTCTCCATTACTATGATGTTATAATAAATGGGTTTGTATTTGAGAAATATTCAGTTCTCGAGATGGCAACAGAAATCAAATGGGATAATTTTTCATCCGTCAAGGAAATAGATCATAACAACCCAAATTCAGTATCTTTAGAGAAGTATTTCATGCTCACCCCGTAAAACCATATCTTTCAGGTTCCTGCGATTCGAAAAATGTATGTTTTTCGGACTCACTGAAGCATATACCCACGAAAACACCGGTTCTAGTATTTTCCAGATCAGAGGGATGTATTCCAGCATCAAAAACTGCTTCAATGACTTTCTCCAGGAATAATCTAGATATCGTATCTTGTGCTTGGCATTGTTTTTCATGAATTCCTGAGTATTTTGATAATATCAGATTTGAACTTGAAGTTGAACGTTGTAATAGATGAATAGTAATCCACATATTTGATAATATTACTTGAAGAAACATATAATAACAATAGTAATAATGATTATAATAATATTATTCACTTACTACAAATTTGTAGGAGAAACAATTCTCATATGTGAATAAACATGTTAATGATGATGTTATAAATACAATATGGTTTGGGTAGGTTATATGCACGGTGTTTAAGATATTTTTACTCACTTCAACAAAATGCTCAATGAATTTTTTAATGAAAAAAATATTAAAAGTTCATATTTTTGGATGTATGCATTGATTAATTTGCATTATTGGTAGCTGTTTCATCCACAATTCCGGTTTTTTCTTTGATAATGAAGTTGAATTAATTTTTGCCAGAGAACTCGCAATTAAATAATTGAAGTTTTCGGACCTAGAAAATGAAATGTAATTATATTGTATTATTTTTCCCTAAATTGGATGTAATGGATTTATGTGATTTTTGTTGGCAGATCTCCATGTAACCACACCATAATTTGGATGTTTCTAGTATTTCACGTAGGTTCTTGATTTATATAATAGGAAAAACAGTTGTATCGTTAAGAGAGGGATATATCTATATATCTGACACTGTCAGCAGACTGAATTATAACCACTCTTTTTCCAGAAGAAATATTCATTTCATTGAATTTTTTTAAAGATATTTTTCGTAAGACGTGAATAGTATAAATGCAGTTTTATCGAAATTTACTGTTGAACGACTATGAAACTAGATTATAGTAAGGGAGGCGGCGACATAAATTTTGCTGCCATATCTACAAAGCTAATTTTTAGTTTAATAATTGTTGATACAATGTGATTTGTGAAAGTTAGAGCATGCCAAGCTTTAAACGTTGCCAACATTAATAACAATTTATGTAAAATGTAAAAACCATTATGTTAAAATCTTATACCAACAAGACTGAAACTTTTTACTGTGATGAAGGATACCTAAAAGTACAGGAAAATTATAGTCTACCGCGTCGAAAGGTGTTGAAAATACAAACTTGTTTGAATCATTTCTACAAGGCTGAAATGTTTTTCCTCCATTGGTTCATTCAATTAAACGACTAAAAAATTTTGTCTGCCGAAAATCTGATGTTGTTGAAGCCTTGGTAGACTCAACGGAATGCACGTTCTCCCGACCGCAGCCGCTGCGCCGATCTGTTACATGCCGCTGTGAATAATTGCATTTACAGGCATCAATTGAAAATCTGCAAAGCTATTTTTTTTCTATAAGCAGTTCATTTAACTTTTTGTTCAATAAGCGTCGTCTACTTCCAGTACAAGGTGGCTAAGACTTTGGTAGACGTACCTAAAGTTATAGCGCGGGCACATGATTGAAGCATTGCTACTTTGTTATTAAGTCAAGGAGCATATTTTTCATATTAATTATTTCATATTCATGGTCAAGTTGAAAAACAGCTATTTTTCGTATTTATAGTGCTCTATTTTTCTACGTAAATATATCGAAATGATGAATGAAACAGCTTCAGTATCATTATATCCATTGGAAATAATGGTTCGGTTATATATTTATTAGAAATTTGTAATCAAACTCTATAATACAACTTTGTTATAATACGACCTTCTACATATACTGGTAAAAACCACACTGACGAACAGCTGCCGACGTCTCGCTTTGATAAACGGATGGAGTGAGGATTTCAAGGCATGACCCACCTAAATATTCAAAATAAAATACTATTATACTTACTCCATAAGGACTATAACTCACGTTATTCTGATTTTCTTTGTAATTAAGAATAACGCTACGAAACATTTGTACTAATATTATGAATATCTAAACCAGAATTATATTGATTAAAAATTTCTAATTATATATATATATATATATATATATATATATATATATATATATATATATATATATATAATATATAATATATATATATATATATATATATATATATATATATATATATTATAAAAATAATAACTAAGATATTGATATATAAACTATTATATGCAATTAATATCAAAAATAAGCTACCCGATTGTATGTCTACCAGAGCCTTGAGCAGGCGTCTTGACAATCCCTAAGCCAAGCTCATCGAGTCTCGCGTCGTGAGAATGGTCGACTCACGTAGGATCGAGACTTGTCCAGCGTAACCTCGAGGTGGCTCGACCTTTCCCATGAAATGTCGGTAAATCCTCCAAACATCAAAGGCGCAAGGCCTGTCGACAGTGTTGGCTACGACGGAAGACCGGTGACTTCGGAGAGAGAGAGAGAGAGTTTGTTGGTGGCAAAAATAGTATCAACATGGAGTGGAATTCAGAAGCAGTTACTGAATTCTCAGCTTTATATGAGGAAGAGGATGTCATTTGGTACCACAAAAAAAATAAGATGCTCCATATGCTATCCTTGCTATCCGTTCTAAACTGGATAGTTATTGCACTGGTCAATGCATCCCTTCCTAGGCTCGTGAACCAACCTCCAGCAAGTGGTAGACGACGCGTCGGTCAAATTATACACGCCGTGAGACCGATCAGGTTCGAGATTACCTAAACCTCACTCTTGTGCTTCAAGCACAATCCTCCAAGCCAAGCTCGTCAAGTCTCGCGCCGTGAGATGCCGGCTTTAGCCATCTTGTACTGGAGTAGACGAAGTTTATTCAACAAACAATTTAATGAACTGCTTGTAGACAAAAATAGCTTTGTAGATTTTCAATTGATGCCGGTAAATGCAATAATTCAGAGCGTCCTGTAACAGATCGGCTGCGGACGAGAGACCGTGCATTCCGTCGACTCTACCAAGACTTTAACACCATCAGATTCCCAATAGACTAAATGTTCTGGTCATTTCATTAAATAAATCAACGGAGAAAAAAATCAGCCTTGTAGAAATGAGTATTTTCAACACCTTATGTGGGTGGTAGACCTTTGATAGCAACGCTTTCGACGCGGTAGACTATAATTCTGTTCACTTGTGATATCAACACAACAAAAATAAGAAAGTATCAGCTTCGTAGAAATGATGACTTTCGACTGTCGCCGCCTCCCTAACTATTATTATTCCGAAAACTTTCTGTTGTTGATTTCAGCAGATATCTCGTATTTTCCTCATAAATTACGGCTATGTTATTGGCAGAACTGATTGTGTATCATTTGAAGCATAGTATATAAAGATTATTCAAATATATATTGGGAAGAATTTGCCCCAAAAGTGTACCTTGTGGAACACCAAATTTTACCGACTCACTTTCGCTAATCACATCATCAATTTTGCAATCTGTTGCTCAGCTCTCTCAATCAGATGAAGCCTAACCTCCAAAATATCAAGTAATTAAATATGACTTGAAGTGTCAAATGCGTTAGCTAAGTCTATGGAAATACAGATAGCTGCTGACTTTTATACATGTGTTTACCATATATTTATCAACCACCAATATTGGTAACATTTCAAAACACCCTTGTAAACAAAGTGAAGTCACGAAAATCATCACTAAAATTGGGAAAAAAAGTTCATTCCTAATCAATTTTGTTTCAATTTCCCTACAAATAATCACAATTTCCATACATCTTGTTAATATTTCCATGACATTTCATAGCTTTTTGCCAAGTTTCCAGTCATAATAGCCGCACAAATTGCCAACTTCAAAAGTTCTGCCTCTCCAATGGCAGTTGTTTGAGTTGTATGGACAATCGCCAATTTGCTATATCAATTCTATTACTTTTGGTCATGAAACGATTCCCAGACAGCACTGGATATGCCATGAATATTCATAGAATATTATTTTTGGGATATTAGAATATTATTGAATGTGATAGGGTTATACATATCTTTTTTGGAATTTCCTAGAATGTTTAAAATTTTCCCTGAATATCCAGAATATATTCCATGAATATTCCAGAAAAAATACTCCTGGAATATTTTTCGAATATTCAGAATATACCTACAATATTCCATGAAAATTCCAGAAAGAATAATCCTAGAATATTCTATGAATATTCCGAAAATATTCAAAGTAATTCAGGAATATGATAGTAATATTCCCTAAATATCCTGAAGGGTTTTCAGAACGAAATAACCATTTCCTGAAATTTCAGAAATTAAGAAAATAAAGAAAAATACAACTGTTTCCCCACATGAGTATCCTCAAATATAAAATCTTGAATGGCACTTTTACATCAATAATATGAACTTCTACAATTATGCCTGACAATTCAAGCAATGTTTTTGCTTACATTCGCCAAGGAACAAAACTCCATTTCAAAAATGATGTAGTAGTGCAATACGTAATTGTTTTCCTCAGAGTATTTGTAGATTGGAATTGCAGGTTCCACTCAGAAAAAAAAACATTGGATTTCCGCAGACTGCGCACCCTTTCCCTACAATGAAATAAAACAACATGAATTTGAACAGGTCTATTTCTATATAGTTATAATGATAATAACACATATTTTATTAACCCATTTCTTCTGTCACTATCTCTGAAAAACAAGAATTGCAAGATCGAACTACTGCTATCTGAATCAGAAAAACTTGAAACCATTCTATCACTAATAGTTTCAACTTGATTACTTAACTGTCCTTTTGCATGCTGTGACGGAGTTTGTATGACAATTGTATTAAGAATATTTTCAGTTTCCTGGTGTACTTCCTTATTCCAAGCACTGCTTCTTTTTCCACAAAACGCCTTGAAAATGAAATGATCAGTGAATACAAATGAAATTTTTATGGAATCAAATGAATGGTAACATAAAAGTGTACTTACCACACTGTGTGATTATTAAGAATATTTCTTAAACAATTTCAAACACAGTAGTTTCACATACAAATATGCAAAAGTAACCCATACCCCATACCAGTAAAAAAAAAAATTCAAATGTCAATTTAAAATGCATTCAACTTCACAGCTCTGCCATCGGGTTAAGCTACGACCACCGGATGAACGACAGACGCTGACGCGAGCGAAATGGTTTTGTTTGGTCGTGAAAGTGCACATCGATATTAACCGACCAATTATAATTTGGTCAGTACAGTAGTGTATTTTTGTCAGCTTGGATGAACAAAAACTCTGTTTTGCAAATCAAATACATCTATTCGCACATTTTCTCATACTTTTCCCATATTTTGAACTCGAAAATGGTTATTGGTGTTCATTCCATAGAAATAAGGGAGAATATTCCATGAATATACAATGGAGAATATTCAATTTTGATTATTCTATGAATATTCATACATGATTATTCCATGAATATTCACACAAGGATATTCTATGAATATTCATACAGGAATATTCCCACGAGAATATTCGTGGAACATCTCCTGAGAATACTCCAGGAATATGCATATTGGAATATTCCTGGAATATGCTAGCGGCATGTGAATATTCTAGGAATATTCCATGTATATTCGGAATATACTATTCTTTTTTCGGTTATTTAGGGAATATTCTAGGAATATTCCGTGCTGTCTGGGTTATATATTTCTTATATCAAATGTGTCATTCATAGAGATTTTCTGTCTAAAAATGTGATCAGTTGGTAGCACAAACAATATTTCGGAAAAAAAATTGAATAAGAGAATATACAACACAATAACAATTAATAACAATGAATAAATACTCAGTAGAAAAACAAAATGAATGTAAATATTATAGAAATTTATTGACCAAACTAATCCGAGAAACCAAAAATAACTTTTATACCAAGAAAATATCAGAGGCAAAAAATGACATGAAAAAAATTTGGCAAAAAAACAATAATCCAATAAATATGACATCGAAGGAGAAGAAGGCAACAAAAAATATCAACAGACGAAGAAAAGGCTAATTACTTCAATAAGTTCTTTGTTGAGATTGTCGAAGATATGGCAAGTAGAATGGAAAAACCCATATCCCCTGTTGGAGAAAGCTACGAAAATATATCCAACTCGATATACCTCCACCCAGTAACAGAAAATCAAGTTATCGGTATTATATCTAGTCTTAAAAATAGTACTTCACCTGGCCCTGATAAAGTCTCTATAACCCTGATACAAAAATTACACATCTCCTTTTTAGATCCCATTTGCCATATTCTTAATTTAATATTTACTAATGGAAAGATACCGAAATCATTCAAAAATCAATCAGGTCACCGATTTTCAAATCTGGTGATAAGAAACTAGTAACGAACTATAGACCCATAACTATCATCAATAACTTTTCCAAAATTCCCGAGAAATGTATCAAGAATAGATTACTCAACTTCTGTAATACTAATAATATTTTTTCCGGGTCACAATACGGTTTTTTAGAAAATAGGTCTACCGAAAAATCAGTCTTCGAAGTAGTCAACAAGATCAATGATTATTTCCAGAATCAGGAAAAATGTATAAGAGTATTTTTGGACCTGGCCAAGGCATTTGATTCAGTGGATCACAATATACTCCTCCAACGCTTGTCTGACATGGGTATAAGGAGTGTTGCCTTGGACATTTTTAAGGATTTTATTCAAGATATCAGATTTCAGTGGCAAAATAACATTATTTGTGCTATAACTTTCGTCGGAAAAACGTGGGAGCAGGTTTATGCCCAGGCTGAAACAAACATCAAAATCATCCTCAATTTGCTTGATGACCTGTTGAGAATCAATGTAAAAAAAACAAATATATTGCATTCACTTCAACCATTAGAGACAGACCAAATGATTTTTTCATTAAAATTCATGAATCATCTTGTACTAACTATCATAACTGCAGCTGTCCTACTATAAATAACAAATATAATAAAATACTCAGGGGTGAGGGTTGACCAATGCCTACGTTGGAATGAACATATTGAATATACCGTGATCAGACTTCGTAAATTGATATATAAATTATATCAACTCAGAAATATACTTAATAAGAAAATGATAATGACAGTGTATAGTGCCTTGGCTGAGTCCATAATTCGTTGCTGCATAATAGTGTGTGGTGGCATTTTCAAGTCTTCATTATATAATTAGGGAGTGATCCAGAACACGTTGACAGGAATTTTAATGAAAAAATGTCGGCAGTATTCTACTCAGACGTTATATCAGGAAAGTGGATTATTTAGTGTAAGGCAACTTTATGCCTATCAATGTTTGCTATGGACTGCCAGCTCCACAATCACATTTGTACAACATACATATAACAGTCGCATATGCGTAAGTCAGGCAATAAATTTTCCTAGATGTAGGATTACGCACAACCAAAAGTTCATCTCGTTCCTTGTACCCAAACTTTACAACGCTCCACCTACCTCGTTGAGAGGCATAAAAAGTAAATCCAAATTCAAAATAGAATTATTTCAAAAATAATTATGGAATCCCAGAGGCGATACTAGAAAGATGATGATATATCAATCTTTCAGAGCTCATCTCAATCTCTGATATTTCTCTCTCCTCTCTCTTTCTCTCTCTCCCCTTCTCGCTCCCCTCTCCCTTTATCTCTCTCTCCCTTCGTTAGATAATTAACTCTTGTTATGTGAGGTTAGGAATACTATTCTTATTTGCTGGCTACAACACAAGTATGGCTTAGGTGGCCACAAACTAGATAGCTTTCCAGTAATTATTAAACCTGTTATCTCTGTTTTAGTTTTACTTTCAATGACTCAATGCGTCAGATTGTGATTTGAAAAGATATATCCCAAATTACTTGTTGTAAACCAATATGTAATTCTGAAATTCAACGTGGCTTTTCGTTGCAAATTTTTCGGGTATATCGCCCTTTTTCGATCTTTAAGCCCAGGGTCGAGTTTGTTCCGTACATCTAGGGAATTTATTGACTCGAACCAGAGTTTCTTTTTGCTGACACAATTATATCTAACGACTTCCCCTCCCAGTTCAAATAACCTGTTTTTTTTTCGTGTACCGATCATTGTTCATGGATAACAATTTCAATAGCCAGCTCAGAGTGTGCTTTAAAACCGTGTATTCAAGGTGAGTATGTAGTCTGGAGAGTTGGTAGGGAGCAGAAGGAATCTCTTGAAAAATTTGACTAGCACCCTCTCCATAATGTCAAAGTAGTTAGCACTTAAAATAGTTGAGCATGAAGAGGAGGTACTTATAATTATGGCATTGTATAATTTGATTCGCGCTTTCCAGGAATCAGTTCTCGACTTTGAGAGTAAGGAGATGACGGCTCAATTGAATCCATTGATAAATTCCTATGCGACAGAGGGTTAGGAGTTATTCGCAGAAACCTCGGCAAGTAACAAATTTTCTAGACAAATAAGCCAGTCTGGATCATGCAACCCAGAGGCGATAAGCTCGTCCATATTCGTTCCAATTCATCCAATTGAAATTATGTGTGTACCATATGACAGAGAATATACGATCGCCGCTAAACATAGTAAACGACTTCATTATTATGTGTATTTAAAGGTGGGTCTTGACTTGAACATTTCACTACGAACGATCAGAACAAGCAGAGCGGGCACGAAAGAACAAGGCGAGTAAATTTTCGTTGCGTTCAGGATGCTCGCGGTATTCGCGATATTCGTTGCGTTCCCAGGTGCTCAGACCATTCGTGGTGAAACTTTCGGAAGTACATATTCACGTACAAGAGGAGGCTAGAAGAAAATATAGGTACGATCTTGATGATAGCAATCAATTTCTTTTTCTTTAACTATAGGAACATTAACTGAAGGCACATTCTGAAAATAAGATACACAACTGAGTTCTAATTTTTTAAACAGCTAGCCCCCATTTTTGTTACATCTTTGGATTCACCACTAAATTGTCGATAAAATGCACCCGGGTTTCTTAGACGTATCTGCAATTATTTTTGTCTTATGTCAATTCAGGTGTCAAATAGCGTCGTGCATAGACCCATAGAAAAATTAATAACTTCAGAACTATTCAAGATAATTGAACCAACTTTTTTCCAGTCGATTCCATATGCTTCAACGCATGTTTTGCGTGATCTCGGAGTCGATGTTTCATCGCCTACTATGATTTTTTGAAAATGACAAATTACAATTGCCACTAACTCAACTCTTCCAAATGCAACACTCTATATTTTATGGCATGGCATTATTTGAAAGCTTTTTGACGAAATGGAGTTTGTGGGGTCTGCTTTCTGAAGTTTGTGAGATTTGTAGCAAAATAAGAAATGTTGATGGTTTTTTCGAAAAAAAAAAGGAATCGAGAAGTCCACTTTCAATAATTGTATTTGTCTCATTGTTGATAATGAATTTCACTTGCAAAGAATTAGTGAATATGGTCTACTTTATTGGCGAAGCTGACAGAAATCCTTTATTGGCAAGCAGAATCTATTATCAGAAATATGCAGAAGCCAGAACTACACGAGCGTCCGCACTCTGAAAGTTAGACTCCCTGGTAGTGTGTCTTATACCAAGTAGGAAATTATTGGTGGTCGGATCAGGAAAAGGAGTTGCAAGTTTCATTGATGCTACAGGAAAATTCTCACTCAAGCACTAGAAGAATAGCAGTGGAAACGGATATTTCACAAAGTAGTGTGAACAGAATAATATTGAAATCATTACCATACATCAAGAAGTGCATGGTAATTACTTTGCAACTAAATTTGCGTTTTGTATTCAAATGAATGGCATGATTGACGAGGATTAAAATACTTCAAACAAAATTATATTCTCTCATGACGCAAAGTTCAAGAACAACGGGTCGGTCAACAGTCATGATATGCATTATCATGCAGTCAAATATCCTCACATGATGGAGCCCTATTCAAGCATTTATATTGCATTTCCTCAAAAAATTTACATTGTTTTCTGTTAATCATCCTCTCCTGTTCATATAAAGACTAGAATTGTTTCCTTCGTAATGTACTCCTGTTTCTATTACAATTCCATTTCGTATTCTTTTCAGAATTGTATGTGTCAAATTTTACGACAGCGGCCTACCCGAACCCGTGTCTTTTAAACATTTCTTATTTTGCAACAAACCTCGAAAATTTCACAAAGTAGACCCCACAAACCCTATTTGGGCAAGAAGCTCTTGAAACATGCCATCCAATGAAAATTCGAGTTATTGCCTTCATATCAAAAGATGCGCTATAGCCTAAGAGATGGAAAAATGTTGGTTGAGTTAAATTGAATAATTCTGAAGGTATGAATTTTTCTGAGGGTCTTGACAGATAAATTGACATCAGTCAGAATCTTTTGCAGATAAGTCTAACAAACCCGGGTGTGTTGTATCGAAAATTTTATACCAGTCATTTTCAACCAATCAGATGCTTTATTTCGACATTGTTACTATGGTAACCTGCAAATTTTCTGAAAATATTTCATCCACATCAGCATGTAGACGTAAAATTAATAAGTGGAAATTTCCCGGCACATGACAGCTATCATATAATTGGACAAAAATAATATTGAAATAATACTGACAATATTTTTTATTTACTTACTTTATAAATTGGAAATATTACAACAATTTATCAAGGTATTCTATAATATCATCAATTCATTTTAAATTCTTCAAAAATTCCACTTTTATCTCCTCTTTCCTAAGTGGTGAATAAAATACAGAACCGGTGTTCTTTTTAACAATATGCCTGTGTTTCATAAAATAAAAATAATACTGAGACACCAGTTTATTTCTTTAAGTATTGGATTTGTGTCCAAAAGAAGGCACAATATCACGCAGAATGTTGCCAATCTCTTTAAATAAGTTTTCTTGCTCAGGATTTAATCCAGATCCTTCCACTAGGTATGTTAGATATTTCACATTTTCATGGTACATTTTAATGTGCTGTGATTCTTTGCAAAAGGAACACAATTCATACGATTGAAAGTTCAATTCATCATCACTTTTTTACTAACTTATGATTGTATACAATGTTATGAGGAACTTATAATGCCATAAATAAAATATTTATTGACAGGAGTAGTGAATGTCAAATCCATGGCTAACTTTACAAAATATGTATTTAACCGGCAACATACGCCATCACCATTTTATTTAGAATAATGAATAAAATATCCCGATTTCCTGAATTATTTGAAAAACAAATTATTACCGCTAATATTGATTTTTCTTAGAATTAAACCTAAGAGAATATGAAAAATATTTAAGTATATATGTATAGGTATAGTTATATATTTTTTGCTGTATACCACCTTTGTTTGTAGTCAATATTGAAATTTTCCTGAAACCTAGTGAGAAAATTATATGAAATCAATTATTTTTATATAATAATGTATCTGAAATTATAATATTTTATGTTACTAGGGCACGGGAAAAATAAAAAAAAATTCCCGCAATACGAAGATCCACTTTAATTTTATCAATATTACATTTCCCTGAAACCCAGTAAAAAATTTATAAAAACAATCAATTTTATATAAAAATTTATCTGATATTAAATATTTTATTTTACTAGGGCACGGGGAAAATGAAAGAATATCTCCCGCAATACGAACGTATCCACTTTCATTTTTAGTCAATATTAACATTTCCCTGAAACCCAGTAAGAAAATTGTATGAAATCAATTAATTTCACATGATAGTTTATATGATATTATATATTTTAAATCAGAAAAAATCTCCCCCAAAACTCCCATTACACACAGCCTTCTATTTATTTGTGAATAACCTCAAAATGAATATTTACTTAATGTTTTCCATTTAAATATAATTCTGGTATACAATTTTCTTACCGAATTCCCCACGTGCTTGAATTAATTGTGGGAAATTTGTCTCGTACATGAATCTTTGAAGTAAATTTTCCCTCGTCGCTCTGCAACTCGTGATAATTTTCAAAAAATTCGTGTACTCAAAAAATTTCCGGCAATAATTCATGCTCTAGGGACATTATAAGTGATAATTTAATGGCGAATCCGAAAATGTAACAAAAATGGAGGTTGATATTTGAAAAAACATAACTTAGTTGTGTATATTATTTTGGGACATCCTGTATGTTAATATAAATGTGCCTCATTGTCGGACCTATCGTTTAGAAAAATCAAGTCGATAGCTTGATCATCCTGTTTGTATAATATAAAAAGGGCAAAAGGACCCACAAAAAATGTCTCTCCTAAAACTCTCCAAAATATTTTAATTTTTCACCTTCACATAATCACACCCCATAACTTTTGATATATCCACCCAAGCATCATGTTTTTTCAGTTTATTATAATAAAAACCACGCTTTGGGTTATAAAGTGTCCGCCAAAATCTTGGAACCATCTGGGATTTTTTTTTTATTGTTTCTCAGAAAATGTCATTCTTTATAAAAGTTGGTGCATTCAATTACTAAATACTAAATACGCGCATAGCCATTATTATCAATGGCGTGCGGCTAAGCGGGAATCGGCCGATATTCTGAATTCACTATAGAGTAAAGTGACATTATTAAGGAAAATATCGAAATATAAAGAAAAAGTTGTTTGCAGTTGAAAGATAATCCCAGTTATCCAGGTTAGACTACCAATTACTAATTTCAATAACTGCTTGATGAGTTGACTTCTCGATGAGGCCAACCCATTAAGCAATTATTGAAATTGGTAATTGGTAGACTAAAGTGGAAAACTGGGAATATCTTTCAAATTGCAAACAACTTTTTCCAATAATATTTTTCGATATTTTCCATAGTAATGTCACTTTACTCTATAGCGAATTTAGAATAACGGCCGATTCCCGCTTAGCCGCACGCCACTGATAATAACGGCTATGCGCGCATTTAGTCTAAATGAACGAAATTTTCTGAGAAACTGTTAATGAAAAAAATTCCCATATGGTTCTAAGATTTTGGCGGACACTGTATGGAATAGGATATTGTCCGAAAACATTTATTAATTTTAGACACTGTTCCCTATCCCATTCCATTTTGAACAGTAGATTTGGGAAAACACTACGAATACTCCGAACACTCTGAACACTCAGAACGCAACGAATGGCAAGAAAACCTGTCCAGTTCTTTATTCGGCTAACGAATAATCTCTTTGAGCAAATTCGATTTACCGACAAGCGTTTGTTCTGTTCGTTCGTGGTGAAATGTCCAAGTCAGGGCGCACCTTTACAATAAAATAGTCTATACGTATTTTCACATAATTCCCTAATCATATTGTCGTTCATGAACTGCTGTAGTTCGCTTACCAAAAAATCCAGCATCGAACTTGTTTATCTCCGGTAGAGTCCCTGTACAAGGTGGAATTTCAGAGTGAACATTTCCCCATCTTCGATTGGGTGTTAACATGGGAATACTGTTAAAAAGATTATCAGCGAACTCTTTGATATTGTCGGAATTGGGAAAAGCACCGGCAGCACCTGAAAAGGGTTAGCGTGTTATCGGAATTATTTTTGCACAAGCCAAAGACGAAAGTTGATCAAGAAATGAATAAATAAAATGGTGTTCAGAGTTATAGAAGGAGACCACGATGAATGCGAACATGTAACTAAAATACCTTGAATAAGTTAACGTTCACCTATGTCTTAACTGAAAATTTATCATAGAATTCTGAGAGATTTATATTCCTTTTTCCCAAGATATTCGAAAATAACCGGTCTCCATGAACGACCCTCAATATTCACCTGATATGACGATTTCATCTCCTGGAGCAGGACTAGCCAACAGTTTTCCTTGAATTAAATTATATCTTGTTTCCTCATCCGGTTTTTCCGTATTCTCATTCGTTTTGCGCATCATCCTGATGGTTTGTGATATTCTAAACTGAAATAGAAACAACATTTCACATAAAACATACAAGTCATTCTTTGAGCGAAATTATATATCAAGAAATCTTGCGGGGGCCCTCAGTTTTCTGTTAATACCCGTTTTTTTCAACAAAGTATGTAATTGGAACAAATCAACGGACCAAAAAAGTAAAGAGGTGAATTGAGAAATATGTGGCAATATCGTTCGTCACAACAGGGTTAAGGTACCCATTCACGTACAGTCGGCTGCAATCTCAGGACTGTACGATCTGAACAGACGAACTGGAATATTGCGCGCCATACATGATTCAGTTCATATGAACCATCAGATCGTCAAGCCTGGAACTGACAGTCCTGGAACTCTCGACGACCTCAGATTCCAACATACACGCACAGCTGTCCATCAGTTTTCAGTCATCAACGCGGTGAGATAGTGGAGACAATGGTCAGTAACGGAAATAGGAATAAAAAAATGCTGCATTTCTGTTGCTACTATTGCAAGAACCAATGTCATGATCTCCTATCACTGTAACTTGAAAACGAGTGTAACCCTTAGGCTCTTACTCTTGCGACTAAAATAAGTGGGCAACAGCCATTCATGAATTTAGAATTTTGACTGAACAAGGACTCGAGACCGGTCTCCATCCATTGCTATGATAATAGTTCTCAAAAATGTTCGAGAAGAGAATTTTGGATCAGAATTTGGAAAAAAGTAAGCGTAAGCCGTAAGCGAGTTAGGCTCGTTATGAAAACTTCTCGCACGTGCAAGAACGTATCCCCTTAAATTCTTGTTGAATAAATAACTATTCCCAACTATTGCCATAGATATCCTTGATCGTTCTAGCTGAATATCAAATCTTATAGAACTTCATCTATACAAAGTGAGTGAGTTTTCGTAATTGATCAGTTCTTTTTGTAGTATGAAGAAGCAACTCCGCGTCCTTAGGCGAAATACATTCTTGTCTGCATTTGTAGGGTCAGTTTGTTCCAGTAATTCCAAGTAAGTAGCTACTTAATTAGGATAATTGGACAGTACCATTTCCACAGGAAGCTTGTGAGCGGTCGATACAATCAGGAAATGAAACAGGGGTGCCACAAGGCTATATTCTTTTTCTGACTCTCCCTCCGAAATCTTTTTTTTGGTGCTGGTGAAAATCCATTATGGACGCCTTATGATACCTAGTTGAGTTTCAGCACTCCTCTGTTGTGTCACCACACTAGGAAAGCATACGTTATGGCTGGTTTCACCACCATGTTTCACAGCCAGTGTACCATGTGTGGTTTTGCCCCCATTTCTTGCCATATACCTCAACACGGGAGCCAACGCTTGGTGTTGGTATGGTATGAGTCATCAATTTTCCATCAACTGGAATCCATCGCTTGAAAACAGATGGATGGATGGAATATGTCAGCAAAATATTACGATTATTAATATACAAAAATACTACGAATTATTCCAAACCCAAAACACCTGCAAGACCAAAATGCAACATATGCCTATGGCCGGGCTTCCGTTCCTGGTTTTGTTAGCAAATAAATTTACTCGAGATGACGCGTTGGCGGATAGCAGTATGTAGGCGAGCTAATGAAGTGAATGAATATCAAAGGACAGAAAATTACCCCAAGACTGGAATAATTGACACTTTTCCTCCGCGAATATTCCAAAGTTACAGCTGATAATTATACAAAGAATTAAAATTGAAGGTTATGCGGATGGTTCTCTACCACAAGAAGATCAAGCAGGTATTGCAATTTACTTACGTATTCCTCACAAGTACTGGACACTCTTCCACGAATTTATCAATCTTTCAACAATATTCCACAACTTACAACAAACTTTGAACGACTAAAGCTCAGAAGACACAAGACCTCGATTCTAAATAATTTTTTTATTTATATTTTCCGGAATTCTTCAACAAGAACGGCATAGTTTCTGTCCTACTCGAATAAGAACGGGCCAAAAAGTCGGCTCGACTTTTTGTATCGCGGAGCAAAAATTAATATTTCTTTTTCACTGTGGCGCTTGCAATTTATTTTGTCATTTTGATAAACAACGACGAAAAGAAATTATTTCTTATGCAACGTTTTTCTTATCGTCCTACTAGCTGTGGGCATTCACAAACATTTTTAAATATTTCGTTTTTGGCCAGACCGTTATAATTAAGCTTAAATTAAACCCGAATACTCAGGAGCGTAGCGAAATCCATTCAACATAACCAAAATAGTAATTTACACAAGGAACACCCCGACTGGCTATTTCCAGCTAGTATTTCAGTATTAGTAATGGGGCTATAAAAAATGCTTCTTTACAATAAGAAAATGTATATGTGTGTGTATTGATTGGGTAATCGAAAGATTGTGTCATCCATGATGTCATTGTTATTTCGGACAACAACTGAAAAACAATAGATTTTTGATCAGATTCTTCGAACAGTTGGAATCAATTATTCACTCAGAATGAAAGCTATCAAATGTAACAATGTAAGAGACCGGAAAAAAACTGATGAAGAGATCCAAATTTTTCTTATGGATGGGTCCAAGTCTCGAACTGTCACTCTTCATCTCTGTCGTCTTAAAGTGGGACTGAGACTTAAGATCCTTCATTGGATCTATACATCTCTCCTACGTGACGTACTGGGCATTGTTTGGTCAAAGTTTTATCTGGATGGGATTACAAAAATTGCTTGCTTAGCGATGACGACTGCGATGTAACGTCGCCTCCTCTGCATCTCTCCATTGGACACGAGGCATAAAAGGTAAAAACGCATCTTAGAACCTTCGACCAGTGGAGGAGCGAGGAGTTTAATGGGAATTCTTGACTATAGAATGAGATGCTAACTGAATCTCCACGATATGTTGAGAGAAAATTCAGCTACCGTCTTCAGATTCAAGAAAACGCCGCGTCAACATATCCCAAAACAAGACGAGTGGGAGCCAAACACACCACGAAAACTGGAGTTATCTGGTACTCATACGGCTCCAAATTCGAGGATTCTGCTGGTGCCAGTGCACCAAAATATCAATAGAGGCTAGTGCGGTCAGAAAACCACTAGGTGAATTGTTGAACACAACTCACCAAAAATTCATAGACCGCGTCTCCAAAATTTCAAGATCCCAAATTGGATAAAAAAATACAAAACTCTTTTGCTATCTTTGTTCGGCCATTTTGAACTGTAATCATAATCTGTCTGAATATACTGTCATATACATTCCAAATTTAAAATACATCTGAAAATTGATATATTCAAACACAGGGACGCACAAGTGAAGTTCAATCAGAAATTGTTAATTTATTTAGAAAAAAGAAATCGCATGCCGCATGCCAATAATTCAAGATACTCACAAGTCGGCTATCAAAGGAAATAATACTTCGCCCAATTTCTTTTCAACTCAATTCAAAAGAGATGCAGGCACTTCAGAAAGTTGTGGATGGAAAAATATCCGACTTCCTTGAATTATTCAGAGAAGCGTGGACAGGATCGAACGTAATGCAGAAAAGCATGAATGAACACTGACAGTAGAAGAGCAATTACTGATTATTGTTGATATATTCAATGAATCCAAATATTCGAATAAATTAACTCATGACACTAGGAACTGGAACCTGAGCAGGTGGTGTAGCAGTTTATAGTCCGGTCAGTTTTAAATGAGTTGAGTTATAGCCTCAGTTCTATAAATGAGTATGAACATTCATTTGAAGAGAATTTAGAGAATAAAAAAATTGTTAATTATGAAAAATTCAAGACGGACCTTGGCAGAACTTCTACAATTGTAATGAAGTAGAAGAATCCACAAAAAAATTTCTCGAAAAAATACAAATAGCCCTGGAAAAGAACACAAAAGAAATCAAAATTAAAGGAATGAAAAAAAAAAGAAATGGATAACCGAAGCGATTATTGTTGAAGTACTTTTAACAGATCTTATCTGGTTTCAAAGTAAGGAAAAACAATGGCCTTATTGACAGTTTTAATTATCAATAATGTATAATTCCGTCAAACTACAACCATAATATATAGGGTGTCCCATATAAAACTCCGCGGGCAAATATCTGGGAAATGAAAGATGATATCCATATTTCGTGAAAGCAGATGATTTTGATGTCGAAGGATCCTCTTATTTACGAAGAAATCCATCACTAGGCGTCATCCGTTAGGGCGTCGCGACACCGACGCTAATTTTTTTAAATGGCATACCAGATTTTTCAATTATTTTTGCCATTCTGCATCAAATTCTGAATTCAGCCATATAGCACACTCATAGTTTCCCTTGAATACTGATGAAAAACAGCAACTTGCATATTACATAGAGGGCCATGAATAAGTAACAGTAAAAAGCAATAACACGAGTTTAGTATAATTGATCTATCAGTTATAATTGCATTGCGTGTTCAGTTTCATCTAGTTGTGTGTTTCTGTAAAATCGTAGACAATACAAACTAAAGTAAATGTTTCAAATTACCAAAAAATCATTTATTTTGACCAAACCTCTACCAACATAATGGTAATATCGAAAAAATTAAAGTGATAACATGAATTATTTTAGTAAGTGTTCGAACTGCCTCCCTTCACGTATACACATATTGTACCTTTTTAATATTTCTCGATTCGTGACAGCTAAAAACGTCGCTCGCGATATGGAAGCACAAACATTTGTGATACTTTTTTTAAAATCATCTACATTTTGTGGACGTCGCATATAAACTAAGTCTTTAATTTATCCCCACAAAAATAAAGTTGAGTAATTCTGGACTTTGAGCTGGCCATGGTGTTGGACCCTTATTTCCAATCCATTTCTCATTAAAAGTGTCATCCGAATATTGGGTAATTATTCTATTATTATACGGAGGTGCCCCATTTTGTTAAAACCACATATTCAATCGGTTGTATTGGTAAATTTTCCAAGAAATTCGGGAACACATGTTGGAGGAAAAGCAAGTACCTCTCTCCATTGAGAATTCCTTCGTCAAAATGAGGTCCTATCAAATAACCATCGATGATTCCGCACCAAACATTAACACCCCACACAGACTAATATTTCGTTTCTTGAATCTAATGAGGGTTCACGTCAGCCCAATAGTGACAATTATGTTTGTTAATTATAGGGCTTTATCGAAACGGCTTTGATCATTCCATAATATTTTGTTCAAAAACTGATCATCATCATGAATACAGGTGGACAACCATGCAATAAAGTTCAATCTCCTACCAGCATCTCCTAACTATGGGAATAGATTTTAGTTATGAACATTAAACAAAAATATTATATTCTTCAACGAGTGTATAATGATAGCTATCATCCTCGAGGATAATCGCTATCAGTATACGCGAGTAGAAGTCTATACTTTCACTACGACTATACGATAGTCAGAGTTTTAATGCAATCTGAATATTATTTATGAAAATAATAGATAGTTCATTCATTCATTTTGAATTTCAGATTTATTTGATGGAATGATATATCTTCATTTTCCGAGAATGAATGTGCCTTGTTCAAGTTTCGCCAATCCATGCGAATATTGCTTTTTTGATTTTTCCGGCAATAAAATCAGAGTTGGTGTTTTCGTCGTTTCCAATAAATCCGGTGGTGTACAGATCTCATTATTTTCACTATAACTGCTTCCCCAATCACAATTATTTATTTTATATTTTGATCGTGACAGATCAAAGTTAAAGCTAAGGAAACAGTCAATCTGACATCCGTGGAATCCAAGCCGTGACACGTCGAATGAAGCAAAGCCTTCTTGAGAAATTTGTTTGGTAGATTTGCTGTTTTGTCATTAGTCTAAATCTCTCAGTTCCCGTGGATCCTGAAAATTCTGAATCTGTGATTGGTCGAGTGGTTGAATAATGAGTTAGGATCCACGGTGTCTTGCAATCATCTTCATTCATCAATTAATAACCAATCAATATATAATCAATGTAGAATACGATAGTCGTAGAGAAAGATTATTACCTGGCTGTAGTCCTTGAACCAGATGTATTTTGTAGGGATTCAATTTGTTTTTTGACATAATACGTTATATTGACGATTTTGAAATATTATAATCCATTGCCACTTGTCTGGTAGAACTATGTGGTTCCAAAACCATTTGACCTAGCACTGCAACAGTGTGATTCTCATCTGTAGCCGTTTTTTGTTTTTTTTTGCTTCTTTTCATCAAAACATCCATTTTGTGCCAAAGATTTGGCTTAGCTAGTGAATGTTTTGTCTGAAAGGAATGTTCTGTCGGGTTACCGATTAGCGTATATTCTCACTGCTTCTTTGCATTCCTTCTTGCTTCGCCATAAATACATATCATATCCAACTTTTCTGCATTCGAAAAACCAATACAAACTGGATACTCGTATTATTGTATTTATATTGACGCTTTCATAGCCCTCTTTATAATATGCAATAAAGTTGCTGTTTTTCATCAGTATTCAAGGGGAACAATGAGTGTGCTATACGGCTGAATTCAGAATTTGATGCAGGATCGCAAAAAGCATTGAAAAATCTAAGATGTCATTTAAAAAATTGGCGTCGTTGTCGCGACGCCCTAACGAAATACGCCTTGTGATGGATCTCTACGTGAATGAGAGGACCCTCCGACATCAAGATCATCTGCTTTACGAAATATGGATATCATCTTTCATTCCCCAGACATCTGCCCACGGAGTTTTATATGGGACACCCTGTATATACAGTGTTGACTAAGAAAAATGTTTTATGCCCTTCTGGAAAGTCTTCAGGATTCAACATGTTATAGGCGTACAGGGTGTGTCTTATCGAAAAACCACACACCTGACCACCAAATGTTATAGGCGGCCATATACAGGGTGTTATTTATTGATACACCACTCCTGCAACCAAAAACTGTGGCTGCTGGGACGTTGGGGATCAATAATTACCCCACATCTGACCTACCAAATGTTGTGGCTGCTCGTTAGTTCTTTTAATAGGTAAGCCTCAACCGTACTGAGTGTTATTAGTCTATTGACCAATAACGGAACAATATCTCAGAGCGGCTTGAGATATTGTTTCACACAGTATGTAATGAAGGGTGGGACTTAATTTGACAGTACAATAACCAATCTCAGATTGTTTTGAAATAATAATACAGTTAGGACTTGTAAAAATATATATGTATTTTCTAAAATATAAAAGCAACAATTGATACACCTGGTATAATTTACTGAGAAAATGTATAGAAAGACAAAATGTATTTTGATATAAAATAAACTCAAATGGGAAACAAATATGACTGACAATTAAAATAACTGTTATTCAGTTATTTTAAACATTTGATAATGTCTTTACTTTTGTTAAATCAATAATTTCTTCTACTATGAAATCAATACTGAAACATATTTCTATTACACTTTACATATGTACCTTGCCAAATAAACAGTTTTATTCGCTTACCCTCACTGAAGAAATACACTATGTTATAGGGGTTATTACCGAGTTGTATTACGCGTTCACTTGTTATAATATGATTATTCAGCTTCTTGATAAATATTAATTCCATGCATTCGGTTATTACTGAGATGCTTTCTGATGGTAACACTTCCACTATGATTCTGCATATGTTTGATTTATTGGCTACTTTGGATAAACTTTACGGAGTCTACGTTTACGTTGCGTAGGAAGATGGGAATGCATCTTCTCCAATTGAAATTAAACTTCACTTTAATTCGCTTCATAATTATGAAGAATGAAGCAGAACTTGCTCTGTACTCGATGAGTCTCGATCGTCGACTGAATTCTGAATGAATGACTTTCTGTTAGGGAGAATCTTATATATATATATATATATATATATATATATATAGCTCTCGGTACTCATACGAAAACCGCAGAGTCTATAAATTATTCTTTATGTGTCGGCGAGTACCCCGTCTCGGCTTTGAGTTGACACGCCGCCCTGATATATCACCATAATGGGCCGATACTTTTTATAGTTTACGTAAGCCCTTAGTCCCTTCCCGATATCACCACGCTTATTATCGCTTTCCAGAAACCGCGGGTCATTCATCTGTCGCGACGCACTATAAGATTAGTTATGAATGTCTGAAAATATGGTTGGAGATTTGTTTGATGTCCGATGCAAGTGATAGGGGAAGTGTCGACTTTATGAGCGGTTATTATACATTCTGTCACTCTTAATGCGGCCGCCTTTGATTTCGAACGAAAATAAAACGTTGATTTATTATATTGGCATTCTTGAGCTACATTTATAATACTTGATGTAGTGTGCTCATCATAAACACATTCCCTCATTGAATTATTCTGGTCAACCCCATTGCGTTTCTTAACATTTGTAGTCTGTTTTGTCATAATGTCTGCTGTTCTGATGATACTTTCTCAACTCGAATGAAACACTCCAGCCCCAGCTCACGGACGAAGAAATGTCGGATGTGAATATGTTTCGTGCGACGGTCAACCATCAATGTTGGGACTGCTCTCAAAACGATAATTTCTTCAAATAGTCGTTCGAGCCAAACAATTTATCTTGCAGCTCCACTAGCAGCAACTATTTCTGCCTCTGTTGTAGAAATTGCAACTGGAGTTTGACGTTGACTGTACCAGGATATTGCTTCTTCTGCGTACATACTCAAAACTCATGTAGTTGATCTGCCTGCAGTATAATCACCACCATGACCTGCATCACTGAAGGTCTTCAACTCTTCTTTGGCTTCTGGTTTGTAAATTATTCCGAGATCAGTGGAGCCTTTTAGATAGCGGAATATCCGTTTTACTTTAGAGCAGTCAGAATTTAAGGGATTTTCTTGAAACTACACTCACTGCATATGCAATGTCTGGTCGAATGCCAGTCATTAGGTACATTAAAGCACCGACTGCCTCTCTATAAAGGAAAGTGCTGTTCAATTAATCCTCATCTTCTTTCCCTAATCGAATGCCTTCTTTAAGTATGGGCTTTGATACTGGTCTACAGTCTTGCATACCAAATCGCTCTAAAATATTTCTGGTGTAAGCAGAGTGATTAATTTGAATTGTTCCAGCTCATTTCTTCCCAATTTCCAGACCTAGAAGGTAAGATACTGGTTTGACCGTGATCTTGAGTTCTCTTTGTAGACTGTGTATAGAGGTGTCTTTCATTGTCTCACTGGTAGAAGCTAATAACCCATCATCAACATAAAGTGCTAGTAGCAGCATATCTTCTCCATCTTTCTTCATGTACAAGCATGGGTCCGCATCAGATTTTTTGAAATTTAGTCTCCGAATTCAATTACTAAATCTTTGATTCCAACACCTTGGTGCCTGTTTCAACCCATGAAGACTGCGTTGAAGTTTGCATACTATGTCGCTACCATTTTCATAACCCTGAGGTTGCTTCATGTAGACTTCCTCATTGAGTTCACCATAGAGAGAGGATGTACATATGTCAAATTGGATCAGAGACATATTTTTGTTCGCGGCAATACTCAACAATGACCTTATAGTTCCACCTTAGGCTACTGGGCTGTATGTTGGGTCTCTAGGTCCAATAATATCTACTGCAATTGTCATTATATAGTTTTCAAAATGTTTTGGCATTCTCATTTCTCTTCTGTGTCTTAGCTGTCTCCTCAATTCAATGTTGTCTTCTCCTATCGTATCATGGTCAATTTCTTCGATATTATCTGAGTCTTCTGCTGTATCATGCTCTGTTCCTGTATTCTCTCGCTATCTGTTTCTCATTTCTGGGTTTACATGGATATCTCCTGAATATCCTGAGATTTCTTGTTCTGATTGATCTTCAACTTCTTCATTTTTCAAGGAATCTTTACTTTTTGCATAATCAAGAACATTATCTTGTGGAGGTGGAGGAAAATACTTGTTCTTGTTCACATTCACTATTTTTGGAGGTTTGCATTCATCGTAAATGACGTCTCTTGATCTGACAAGTGACCAAATTCTATACCCATCGTCATTATCGTATCCCATGAGAACACCTTTAATCGCTTCCTTGTCCATTTTGTCGCGATTCTGCTTTGGAATATGAGCATAGCAAATGACTCTCAGATGTTTTAGTTTGGGCTTCTTCTTGTGCCATACCTCAAAAGGAGGCTGTTTATCGATTCCTGAATTGCTTGTTTGGTTTAAAATGTATGTCGCTGTATTCACCATCTCTGCCCAAAATGTCTGATCAAATAGTTCTGCTCGTGCGTGCATCAAAGCTCTTGCAGACTCCACAACTATTCTATTATTTCTTTCTGAACAACTGTTCTGTTGAGGCGTATATGGCATAATCATTCTTTGCCTACTTCCTTGATGGTTAAGAATTCTTCGTACTTGTTCATTGTCGAATTCACCACCGTTCACCGACAAAATCTCTCGAACACCATATTCTGTAGCTTTGATTTCAGCAATTACTGTGTTTAGCTTGTCTACGACTTTAGATTCGTGCTTGATGAAATAGACAACACGGTATCTACAATAGTTCTCTTTGAAGAGCACATAGTGAAAGTAACCTTACCTCAACTTACTTTCAAATGGTCCACAAATATCAGTATGGATCAGCAAACCAGAAGAGTTGACTCATTCTCTAGTACCAAACTTGAGTACACGAGCTTTTCCATAGATGAAACCCTCGCATAATAACTTCTATGTCTAATTAACGCTTCAAAACCGTTTTCACATGCCTTTTATTCTAATGGTTAAATCTTTCGTGGTAAAGCTGTAACACATTTTCGTTTTTGACTAAATTGACTCTTCTTGATATTTCTAGTCTTATGGCTTTCATATCAAGTTTGTATAAGCCTCCTGAGCGACTTCTCGATCCCACAAGCAATTTTTCCTCAGATAATTTGAAATGACATTCCTTGGAAAGAAACTCACTGTCAAGATTCTCATCTTGAGCAGACAATGTTGAGAACAAATTCTTTATTATTCTAGAAACATACCATACTTGGGATAGAAAAAATTAGTATTACCTGGTGCTCTGATCAAATGGCTCAAAGTTCTCAAACAATTCACTTTGGTTGTTGATGTGGTTTGTTGCCCCATTGTCAACGTACCAATTGTCTTTATCACTCTCGCAAAACAATACACCACTTGAGACTACCAGCAAAGTAACGTTTTTTGTTTTTACTATTGTCTTTCATTTGTTTCTCAGGCTTTAGTGGCCTGCCATCTGTCTTCCATTCGACACAATCTCTTACTTTGTGTTCTTACAATTTGCAATAATTACAGGTTAAGTTGCTTCTTCTACTTGCTGTTGTCTCTGGAACCTCTTGTCTGCTTTCACACTTCATTGTTAGTGTAGTTCATTTTTTCTTATGCACATAACTAGCGGGTCAAATTGTCAACATTTTTGTCTGTATCTGACATCGAATTCCATCTAGACTTGGGAGGAAATTACTCAGCTGGCAATATTTCTAATATTTTACAAATTAAAAGAATTTCAGGAGAATCACAATAACATGTCCTTCCATAAGTTACCTTATCTTTGGAGATTTTTTCTGTAAACTATTCCACAAATTGTTCAGCTTGGAAGTATGCGTTGCGATATCATCATCTGCTTGTTCCATATGACTGACAAATTGCATACACTCATCATACGTGCATACACACATATCCATCCAAAAGTCTGTGCAATTCCAGCAACATATCTCTCGTAGTCGAAAAACGCATAACTTTATCAGCCTGATTGAAGACCACCAAAAATTTCTAGGGAATAACTTCTTTGCAACACTTCACCTACTCTTGGGACTTTTTTTCTTACTTTATATTACTTCCAGATGTAGAACTCGTTTTTTTAGTCTGGTAACCACGGACTCCTACCATGTTGAAGTACTTTCAACAGATCTTATCTGATTTTAAAGTAAGGAAAAACGATGACTATATTGACAGTTTTAATTATCAATAATGTACCTTTCTGTCAAACTACAACATATATATATATATATATATATATATATATATATATATATATATATATGAATATATATATATATATATATATATATATATATTGTCCCAAAATATCATAAAAAGGGGGGGGTGGGTTGTTGTGTATATTAAACCCCTTGGATGAGTCTACCAACTACGCCACTGTCTGACACTTGTTTTTCCGTCGTGCAGATCGGTAAACAAGAAAAATGTACAAAGTGTACTGTCATGTGTACCACCTTATATGACACCTGCAGCCGCTAGGGTCCTAATAATTACTAAGTCCGGTCCGGTCAGCGGAATCGCGACTCGCAATCATCAAACCAAACGCAAAAATGAATATATGACCAACTTCCCATCTCGACCCGATAGAAAAATTGTCCATATAAACCGCTGCGCTCACGCATGTATTTCATCAGGGATTTCGACTTCCTACATACGACTAGTGCTGTCTGGGGTTCGTTTGCTCCGGCCTGAGACAATTTGAACTACCTAAGACTTGCGAATGAATTTACCAGAATGAGATAAAAACCCATTATCCCACCCCGAGTACTGAGCCCAGCCCTGAAAGAATCTCTGTGCTCCATCAGCTAATGAAATTCTAACGAGGCTTCAAAGCCACCACCCCCGACACTCTGGTCGGTCCTCAGTAACCTTTCGTTTAAAAATTATAGTATTCTAAATTTTGAAAAGTTCTGAAAAGTGTTAGCTGAAAATATTCAATTAAATTTGGAAAACCCCACGAACAAAGTTTTGTTAAACGCGAGAGGATTCCCCACCGTAGGACATCTGAAGTCCTCTGGAAACGAGAAAAGCCGATTCCAGCCGGTCCAAGGAGAGAGCGTTCTTTCTCAACGCAAAATCATAGCTCCGATCGGCTATTTCAAAACAATTTTATTCCAAAATTTCCCTTTAGAAAATTTTGAAAATCCAAGCTATGGAAATTCTGAGAAAACAACACCTCACGGTTATTTTATCCCTAATCTGAATTTCGAAATATTTCCTAGCCTTTATTTTCGAGTGGGCGACGACTCGTTTAAAATCCCAAAACGACACACTACCGAATATGTACGTTCAAATTCACGCTCCTCGGAAATTATGCAAGTACTTACAATTACTTGAGAACGAATTCCAAAGTAAAAAATAGATTCAATCAGAATCGATTAAAAGTGTGAAAACCGTACCAAGGTCTGATTGCCACTTCACAACGAAAACGAACACAACTCGCCCGTGAGTTTTAATCGCGATACGCTTTCTTGCAAGAGAATAAATCTCAGAAAAATCCCGATCTTGGAATTTGGAAATTTAATTGAACAAGTGAGGTGTGATATTGAACGTAATATTTTCCCTTTCACGAGATTTCACAGGTGCCCTGATCCATCTATACTACCTTTACAAGAGCAAGTCCAGGAGCGACTTGAAAAGGAGAGGTTTAAAACTAAATTTGATAGAGAGCGTAAAAAAACGTAGACCGACCTAACTCAGGAAATTTACATTTAACTTCTATCCGCAAAGAAAAATAGGAAAAGGTAACCTACGTGCAGGAAAGTTTTGGGAGGGACACATGGACCAAGGAACCTCTTCCGGGAGCCGGAAAATCGGTTTGAGAATCCTTTCTCTTACGCGCAGCTAATTAGTCAAGCCCTCGTACTTGAGATAGACTCCAAGTTCAACGAGGACCATTTAGACCATTCTCGTGATCTCACTTAAGAAAATCCACCGAGATACGTCCGAAGAGCGCATGCCTTGTTTGTGCGTGCAGCAGTCCCAGATCTGAAAACTTCCAAAACACGAAAAGATTAACACCTGTAAAAGAAGGCATGATTAGTAACCCTGATATACTTATCGCAGGACTCTGAAGTAACTTCTCGTAACACATCAGGAGAAGAAAATCGCCTACGTCCATCCTAGGAACCATAATTCCATCCAACGAACGACCCAACTGAGAACTGCCAGCCGAAATCATCCCTTGTCGTGACACCGAATCCGAATCCAAAAATCCATGGTCCACATCCGATGTACGATCTCGATTCGGAATCTGCACCAGTCTCATCGTCCGTGAAAAAGATCCATCCAAAAATCCATGCAGGAATTCTCCATACTCAGGAGAAATACCCGCGAAAACCCTCAGCAGGCCGAGGTCCGCACGACGTGAGCGTCGAACCCAGACTCCCTCTCTTCACAAATCTATTTTTTTTTCGGCATTGAATCCGAAACAAAAAAAGCTTCCTTGTCTGAATCAGCCCAGCGTCGACCGTTAAAAAAAACGCTGACTTTTGCAACAGACACTTGCACGACATCAATGGACAACGGCGCCGCTAATATTCAAAACAATCTCTCGACATAAGACTGGAAATAAAAATTTCCAAATCTAAACAAATCGTGCCCAATTTCGTTCGGAAGAATCTGCTTTGTTCCTATGAAACCCACTGATTTCTGGTTCGAAATATTTTTACTAAAATATTCGCGTTTACTATCTACCTGTACAGGCTGTCTCCAGGGAACAATTGGAAATGTATATGGGGGCCACTCGTGAAAGTTGTGGATTTAAAAATACCAAGGGTGAACTGGATTTGAAAATGACGTGTTCCATACTGAACAAAAATTAACCTTGCTTTCACGAATGTACCGGGTGTCCCATTACAATAGTCCAAAAACCAAGAAACGTATTTCGTCTAAAATAGGCGATTTTCATAACACCCCCCCACTTAAAAGAAGTAACTTTGTTGGAGTTGCCTGAATCCGAGAAATTTAACACGAGCTGCAAATCTCTTCCCCGAAACACTACGAATTTGTAAAAATACCCAAAGTCAACCCTCTAGCATAGGTTTGCGCATTCCTGGGCACTTCCTTAACCATACTACGTGTATGGCAATTTAGTTAGGACAGTCATACAAAGTCTTAGCTCACAAGAGTATCATTGTGTATCCCCACAATCCACGTGGATCTGGGCCGAGCAGAGACAAGTCAAGATTACGGGGTAATTTGGGGTGACCCTCATGTCCCGCAATCCACACGAGATATGCACTGCGCCTTGGTTAGAAGAATAACAATATTTCCACATTGTGGCGATATTGCCATTACGACCGGTCCAGCCTGCAGACTCCTGCAACAAAGTGGCGGTATCATGAAGCCCCATTTTCACTTTACATACTACGATTCCTTAGGGCCTCTCGGTGTACCTGACGGGCTCCAGCGAGAGTGTGGCTTCGAGCATCACCATAAGGAGGATCACTCTAGGCCCTAAAACTACCCTAGAAAGGAAAAGGTATAGTAGACAGGTTCCTGACGTCGATACTAATTACGCTCTTCCACCTGAAACAAATACCTATGACGAAAGAGATCCATACCAAGGAGATTTCGCCAACAACGAAGAATTGAGAGCTTGGTTCAGGAAGGTGACCCATGTTGAAATGATTTCAAAAATCTCTTGGGAACAGACGATGTTCCATAAACCCAAATCGAGAATGACCAGCAGAATTGAACTCTCTGGATCCCGATTGGGTGGTTTGATCGTTGCCCTAGACGGTTTAACTACCACCATAGTGTTGAAAACTCTGACAGGGAACCCGACGAATACGATGAGACGAAGATGGTTATGCTGTCCTTTTCTATTCTTGGAGGTGCACGGCAGATTCTCTGGAATCCGTGTAACCTCTTGACTTCAAAATCTGAGAATTATACAGGTTCTCGGGGAGCATGTTCGACTTTGAAAAGTTATTCTTCCTGAATACTTAAATAAAATACTCGACTTCCATCCTCAACGACAGAGGTCTTTGGGCATACGTTGATCAAATCACAGTTTTATGGGAACGTCTTGAGAAAGACGTCCCTATCGCATTGGTCTAACGGCAACACTCCCTTGTGTTCCGAAAGTTCGCAAAATCCTTGAATCGGGGCTGCCATTGCAATTCCCTCGATTAATTCATTACGTCTTATGCCCGCCGGCTACTTTGGAATCCGAGCTGCATTTGCAGTGTCTCGGCCTCCTCCTAATTGCTTTTGTTCAAATTCGGATTGAGTTAGGACTAGGTACTGACGCTCGGAGCTACTAAGTAGAGTCTTCACGCTTCCTTTCCTATCACGCTTCTCAATATTGCCCGAATTCGAACCATCCCTCCGCAATCCATTCTGCTTACTAGTCACTCCCATCGCATTTTCTCCCAGAGGCGACACGCTCGTCGTGCTCCAAAGAAACGCCTTCACCAGCACTCATTCCCCATCGTACTGCTCAAAAACACCGTTTTGACCCAGCCGAAAAACCATCATCAATCTGGGGTTCCGCCCCGTCTTTCCATCAGTGGGTTTCGCACCTGCTACTCCCCGTCTCCTCTAAATACGCATTCCTTGATGAAGGGTTGCAGTCTGACTTGACCTCCAAGTCTACTTGCAGAGCCTCTTCCCTCGTTGGATCAACCGTACCCCTGGTCCCTACCGTGTTTCGAATGGCAAGTCTATTCTCAACAATGGCCAATTGCCAACACTGTAGGCCAAGTGCCTGTAAAAAAAAAACTCTCATGTCACCCCCTATATAATTCCCGTATGGCAAGGACCTATAACGATAATTGTTCTAGAACGAATTAAAGTTGTCCTGTAAAAACTGCTTACAAAAACTGTGAACCCTGTTCACTGAAACTGTAGAACCTTTCTACTTGAAAAATAACTTGAAGTTATAAGACTGAAACTGAAAAGTTATTAAAAAAAATCTACTTTTCGCTACGAAGTGTGGGGGCTTCCTGAACTCTCAAAACTCATAAAACGACTGGAATAGGAATACGTTTAACGTCCGCCGACGAAAGAAGATCTAATTCCAGTTAATCATTTCCGAGGTGTATAGTACTATGAATTAAATATGTTTCCATCTGAAACTTTGCCCAGTTATCTCTAATAACTCAAAACTCCGAATTTCCAAATGTCCGCCAGAAAAATCCCTGAACTCCATTGAGTTCCCTCAAAACGGCACATTTGAAAATCCTCCAATCCGGTCCATTGACCAATACTGAATTTTTAACAAAATTCCAAAGTACAAAACTTTTATACACCCCGTATAATGATCAACCATTCACGATTTCATTAAATGATAGAGGAAGAAAAAGCTCCATGAAGCATACAGTCCTTGAGAAGGCAAAGCATGTTCAAGAAAACATTCGAAAGAATCTACCAAGTCAATGCCAGTTCCGAAAACTGCAAGCTTGTAGATTTGTAACTGCGTACAGAAAAAAAACTTTTGAAAAATTTTCAGAAAAATTTTCAAAGTCTATTCGATTCTAAAAAAATCCAGAAAACACATGAAGTTACGTTTTACGCCCGCCGGCGAGGATGAAAAACCAACTTTTCAACCTCGAAACACGTTTAACGCCCGCCGGCGAAAAATCCACAAACCTTGTGTCTGAAGATGAAAACGAAACTTTTATCTTCCGAATACGTTTACGCCCGCCGGCGAAAAAAGCAAAGCGAAACAAGAATTTCTACCCGAAAATCTTGAACCATAGAACCTATAACGAAGAAGAAAAACAGCTTTCTATCTTCTAGGTGGCTTGGAACACAAACGTTCATTTACGAATTGTGAGAATTTCCATATTCAACTAAGTGCAGGTACGTAACACTGTTTTACGATATCCCAACTTGCACTTGATATCTTTACCTGATAATTATTTGGGCGCCAGACAGCTTCTGCGGAAGTCTGTCAAATTTATATTTCAGAAAAACGCTTTTTGAGAAAGAACAACACTCGTACATTACTTTTGAGCTTCTCCCGAGAGAACAGATATTTCCAATTGAAATTCTCAGCTCCTAAAGTTATGTTGCATGATCCTCAATGCAAGTCCAGAAAAGATCATGTTTTGCGTGGATTCGAAAATTTCATCCAAAATTTTTCAAGCCCCTAAGGTTGGGCGACATGTCCCAAAATATCATAAAAAGGGGGGGGGTTGTTGTTGTGTATATTAAACCCCTTGGATGAGTCTACCAACTACGCCACTGTCTGACACTTGTTTTTCCGTCGTGCAGATCGGTAAACAAGAAAAATGTACAAAGTGTACTGTCATGTGTACCACCTTATATGACACCTGCAGCCGCTAGGGTCCTAATAATTACTAAGTCCGGTCCGGTCAGCGGAATCGCGACTCGCAATCATCAAACCAAACGCAAAAATGAATATATGACCAACTTCCCATCTCGACCCGATAGAAAAATTGTCCATATAAACCGCTGCGCTCACGCATGTATTTCATCAGGGATTTCGACTTCCTACATACGACTAGTGCTGTCTGGGGTTCGTTTGCTCCGGCCTGAGACAATTTGAACTACCTAAGACTTGCGAATGAATTTACCAGAATGAGATAAAAACCCATTATCCCACCCCGAGTACTGAGCCCAGCCCTGAAAGAATCTCTGTGCTCCATCAGCTAATGAAATTCTAACGAGGCTTCAAAGCCACCACCCCCGACACTCTGGTCGGTCCTCAGTAACCTTTCGTTTGAAAATTATAGTATTCTAAATTTTGAAAAGTTCTGAAAAGTGTTAGCCGAAAATATTCAATTAAATTTGGAAAACCCCACGAACAAAGTTTTTGTTAAACGCGAGAGGATTCCCCACCGTAGGACATCTGGTAAGTCCTCTGGAAACGAGAAAAGCTCGATTCCAGCCGGTCCAAGGAGAGAGCGTTCTTTCTCAACGCAAAAATCATAGCCTCCGATCGGCTATTTCAAAAACAATTTTATTCCAAAAATTTCCCTTTAGAAAATTTTGAAAATACCAAGCTATGGAAATTCCCCTGGAGAAAACAACACCTCACGGTTATTTTATCCCTAATCTGAATTTCGAAATATTTCCCTAGCCTTTATTTTTCGAGTGGTCGACGACTCGTTTAAAATCCCAAAAAAAACGACACACTACCGAATATGTACGTTCAAATTCACGCTCCTCGGAAATTATGCAAAGTACTTACAATTACTTGAGAACGAATCTCCAAAGTAAAAAAATGATTCAATCAGAATCGAATTCAAAAGTGTGACAATCGTACCAAGGTCTCGATTGCCACTTCACAACGAAAAACGAACACAACTCGCCCCGTGAGTTTTAATCGCGATACGCTTTCGTTGCAAGAGAATAAATCTCAGAAAAATCCCGATCTTGGAATTTGGAAATTTAATTGAACAAGTGAGGTGTGATATTGAACGTAATATTTTTTCCTTTCACGAGATTTCACAGGTGCCCTGATCCATCTATACTACCTTTACAAGAGCAAGTCCAGGAGCGACTTGAAAAGGAGAGGTTTCAAAACTAAATTTGGATAGAGAGCGTAGAAAAACGTAGACCGACCTAACTCAGGAAATTTACATTTAACTCTCTATCCGCAAAGAAAAATAGGAAAAAGGTAACCTACGTGCAGGAAAGTTTTTGGGAGGGACACATGGACCAAGGAACCCCCTTCCGGGAGCCGGAAACTCGGTTTGAGAATCCCTTTCTCTTCTTACGCGCAGCTAATTAAGCTCAAGCCCTCGTACTTGAGATAGACTCCAAGTTCAACGAGGACCATTTAGACCATTCTCGTGATCTCACTTAAGAAAATCTACCGATATACGTCCGAAGAGCCGCATGCCTTGTTTGTGCGTGTCAGCAGTCCCAGATCTGAAAAACTTCCAAAAACACGAAAAGATTAACACCCTGTAAAAGAAGGCATGATTAGTAACCCTGTATATACTTATCGCAGGCGACTCCCTGAAGTAACTTCTCGTAACACATCAGGAGAAGAAAATCGCCTACGTCCATCCTAGAAACCATAATTCCATCCAACGAACGACCCATCTGAGAACTGCCAGCCGAAATCATCCCTTGTCGTGACACCGAATCCGAATCCAAAAATCCATGGTCCACATCCGATGTACGATCTCGATTTGGAAACTGCACCAGTCTCATCGTCCGTGGAAAAGATCCATCCAAAAATCCATGCAGGAATTCTCCATACTCGGGAGAAATACCCGCGAAAACCCTCAGCAGGCCGAGGTCCGCACGACGTGAGCGTCGAACCCAGACTCCCTCTCTTCACAAATCTATTTTTTTTTTCGGCATTGAATCCGAAACAAAAAAAGCTTCCTTGTCTGAATCAGCCCAGCGTCGACCGTTAAAAAAAACGCTGACTTTTGCAACAGACACTTGCACGACATCAATGGACAACGGCGCCGCTAATATTCAAAACAATCTCTCGACATAAGACTGGAAATAAAAATTTCCAAATCTAAACAAATCGTGCCCAATTTCGTTCGGAAGAATCTGCTTTGTTCCTATGAAACCCACTGATTTCTGGTTCGAAATATTTTTACTAAAATATTCGCGTTTACTATCTACCTGTACAGGCTGTCTCCAGGGAACAATTGGAAATGTATATGGGGACCACTCGTGAAAGTTGTGGATTTAAAAATACCAAGGGTGAACTGGATTTAAAAATGACGTGTTCCATACTGAACAAAAATTAACCTTGCTTTCACGAATGTACCGGGTGTCCCATTACAATAGTCCAAAAACCAAGAAACGTATTTCGTCTAAAATAGGCGATTTTCATAACAATATATATATATAAATATATATATATATATATATATATATATATATATATATATATATATATATAATATATATATATATATATATATATATATATATATATATATATATATATACAATGTAGACTGAGAAAAATTAAACAGACGAAATCACATGTACAAAAACTGGCTCAGTCAGAAAGATAACTAAGACTTTCTAATTGAATTCAAAAATCACAGGAATAAGCGAAACAACATCATAAAAGGTGTAAAACACAAATATTGGTAAACCTGCAGCAAAGTGAAATGTCACAGATTTTGACAAAATTCACAGATGCTTCAGAACACGATAATAAAAGTGAACCCATCGAAATTTTCCTGAGGAAACAGTTATTTCCGGAATTATGGCCCATGAAAGATTCAAAAAGGTCTATTTCCACTTAATTTCTTTATTTTTTCTGCAACACCCTGTAGGGAACCCTCAATTCCTATTCGATACCTTCTTCAATGCAATTAATAACCATTTTTTTTCGGGTTTAGTATACTAGTTAGTTTACTTTCAGAAAATAAAAAATCGTTTGACATTTCACGTTATACATCTCATCTGTCAAAGAGATAATTATAATTTGCTACATTGTTGCCAATTATTCAATTCTTGATGAATCTTCATATATCCGGTAAGAGCACTCCTGCTCACCTAAAATAGCTGAAAGACTTTTCTCACGTGTTTTTGTCCCCTGAACACGAATCCGAGATAAAAACTCGGCGCTCTCTTTCTTTCTTTCTGATTTAGAGAACTTTCTTTGGTCCAGAACACAAGTTTTTCTAACACGTTTTCTCGCACAAAAATCCTCATAATACCTCTTCCTTTTTACAATGTTAAAACATTCTCGATTTTGGTGATAGCGAAATGTCCCTAAACTCCAAATTTGCTGAAATGTCTGCTCTCATTGAAACCTAATTCAGTGAACTTGCATCCCGCGACTGACTGTCACTATTGTGCCCAAATAATAATTCGTAAAAAAACGAGAAAATCACCCCCACCGCTACCGAAAAAATTGAGTCCAATAGAGCTAACACAAAGCAACTCTGAGGAACTGTTGAAGAGGCTTGTACCAATGAAACGACCAAAATTGACAAAATAAATAGTGATAGATAAAGGTGAAATATCAACTGATCCGAAAGAAATAGCGGACGATGAACACTTCACACCTATTAAAAAAAATTGGCCAAAAAAAGGAACTAAAAGACAACTTTAGAATACAAAATACCATGTCCCTAGAAGAAATTAGTGAAATAGAGGTATATAACACAATAATGCGTTTAAAAAATGGCAAGGCGCCATGAATTGACAACATCACTGCCGAAACTGTGAAATATTCTGTAATCATAATCTCTCGTCCACTGACTCACCTCTATGATGAAATACTGGCAACAGGGATTTGGCCAAAGTTACTGAAAATTTCAGAGATAAAACCAATATTTGAAACTGGTTATAAACTCGACTGCAATAATTACAGGCCAATATCATTCATCTCAAACATCGGAAAAATACTTGAATGAGCAATAAAAACTAGACTATCGAATTTGTCCAATAGTTGTCACTGTCACCCTTTCAGAGTCAACCGATGATGGAGTGGAAATTTTGACCACAAAAATATATGAATTCCTAGAAAGAAGTTATCCATCACTCTGCAATTTTGTAGACCTCGCAAAGGCGTTCGATACAGTAAGCCATCAAAAAGTGTTAGAAACACTCGGATATATGGGACTGAAAGGTAGTATTTTGTCTTTATTGAATAGCTATATGGAAGAGAGACGACAATGCGTGAACATAGGTGGACAATAGAGCGAATTCCATACTATTGAATACGGTGGTGCCCATAATATAAAATATTGTCTAAAGGAAAAATAATCAGCTGAGAAGGACTTCCTGAAAATTTTAACATGGTTTGACTCGAGACGTCTCACAATAAATTTCGTGAAAACCAAATGTGTCCTTTTCGCTGCGAATAAAAATAAAATACCCACCTCTAATAAGGAAAAATGATAACGTCAAAGAATTTTCTGTCGTGTAGAATATTAAATATCTGAGTGTCTATTTGGACAGCCTCATGAAATGGGATGTTCATATTGGTAAACTGCTACAAAAACTTAGAAGCCTAGTTTCAAAATTCAAACATATGAAAAACATTCTTCAAACAAAGGACTCAAAACCATCATATTTTGCCATGGTGAACTCTCAGCTCCGATATGGCATAATTGCATGGGGTGGAGCTTATAATAACTGTTAAAAAATCTTAAGAGTCAGCCTGTAAGAATATATCCCCGGTTTCCAAAAGTAGATTTTTATACCCCGGTCTGAAATAACTTTCCTTTTTCTCTTAGAAAAACGACGCCATAAATGGATGGATTTGAATGAGTTTAAACAATTATAGTTTTGGGAAAAGATAACATCTGTGAGGCAGCTTAGCTGTGCAATAATTCTGGGTCGATTAAAAAATTCTTGAAAACCAATTTCGACATCTGCGAGAAATAACCTCACCGGTAGCCTTGATCCCTGCAAGCATTGGTTTTGTATAAGTCAGGAACTCCCATAAAAAAATCTTGTAATCAACCCTGACCAGCCATAAATTGGGGATTTCTTAGTAGACAAGTTTATGGTTGGAATAAAATATTGAATTTTCATAGAACAAACTAGATTACATACGAACATGCGCGATATCTGGATTCTTTAGCGAATGGATCGACACCCATAAGATTATATGTTCTTTAGTATTTAGTGGCTCGTAAAGGCAGTTTTTTTGTCATTTTCTCCCAAGAAGTTGATTTTTCGAAGGCTCTCTTTGTGAAGCATGACCACTAATTCAGAGGAAATTAGGAATAATTGTACAAAAACACTAAAGTATCACGCATAATTCCATAATTACATTCTTCTTTGCCTCATTCATCTATATGAGTTCTTAATTAGGACTGGAATAGAAAATCAAATAACTATCTGAATGAAAATGCAAATTTTCAATTTCAGATTTTTTCGTTTGAGTTAGGATTCTTTCAGAATATCTATCAGATGTAGTTCAATATCCAAATAACTTCAGTTTTGTCGTGGATTTTTCAATTCACAGAAAAATCTTTCTATTCAATATTCAGTTGAGAATGTTTCTCTTTTCTACAAATAGTAATGCTCAAATTCGTGGGAGCGCCAGTTTTCGGATGGCGGAGATTTGAGGCAACCTCCTCCTCCCGACTAGAATCGTGATTGGTCGACTGGGTCATTACCAACATGCTTTTTTCAAAATCCCACCCCATTCGTTAGATAACTCATACGGAGTTGTAAATAGGGGTCGAAATTGTTGATATTTGTCGAGATTTAACTTAAGTGGGGTGTTCTCAAAGACCGATAGTAAGGAAAATTTCACGTGGAAAATTTTCGCAGAAACATCGTCAGTTGATATTTCGTGCCACGGGTTATGATAAATATCAGAAATGTTATTCAAGTCCTTTTGAATTCATTAGTTCCGTATCGAGATAAAGTATATAACGTTCGAGTGAGTGATCCGATCATTTGAACTCGTCTGTTTCGCGAGGGTTCTTTCAGATAATTACAAAATTTCATTCACTATAAATTGTGGAATTCTTTGTTCTGAGTAGAATTTTCCAACTGTCGAAAGTTTAGCTGAGTTTCGTGTTGTTTAATACCATATATTATTGTTTCACTCAATTTATTTTCTAAGCATTTACTTATTCATTTCATCAGCATAATTATTCTCCTCAATAAAAGCCAATTATAGAAATCATTTCGTTTCCAAAAGCTATTGAGGAAAACTATTGTGATACGTGGAATCCCGGTGATAGCAAATACAGAATGTATTGAAGGCGACGTCGCCATCCCAGGACAACAGAAAGAGCCAAGGCGATTGAGAGGAGGTATGTCAGCGTATATGTTATTAAAAGGTCTTTGGGGTATAAGTTGAGATAACTACCTACCATTCACACATATTTAATGCATTTTGAAAATTATCTATTCAAACAATCCGAGTGATGCATTTTATGAGTTGGCGAAGGTCTTAGACGTCAAACAAATATTCTTGAGTAACCTGATCCTAAAACAGAAGAAAAGCACTGATAAAGAGGGTCTTGCTCATAGTTTCGATACCAGACAAGGTGCTATTCACCTTACAGTTCCATTTGTTTCAAAAACGATCTCTCAAAGTTCCGCCTCATTCCCGAAACCCAGAATGTATAATGCTGTAGATATCGAATTAAAAACAATTAATTCAATCTCGTTATCCAAATAAAGTCTGAAAAAGGGGAGATCAAGAAAAACACGCACCTCTTCACACAAGATGATCGACATCAAAAATTTTCACTACAATACAAATCAAATGAAATTGTACTTTAGTTTGATTAACTATGAACCTTCGAATAGCAGTCCCGTATAACTGTAGCTCGAATTGGGAATGGTCGGCACAAGTAACACTTTTCAGACAGTTCCCAAAACGAGTTCGGGAATATGAGAAATGGCTATCTTCAGGCTTTATATATATATATATATATATATATATATATATATACATTTTAAATATGATTTAAATAAAGAGACACCACTGTAATCGCAAACCTGAAGATAGAAATTGAAAAGGCACCACTTACTTAAAATAAGGATGATTTGACCCAAAACCTCAACAGTTTCTGGAACTTTGTTGAAACCAAAAAGAATAAAAATAGGGCAGCAACCCATTTTGTCGTGAATAATGAGGAAGTCTCTGACAAGAAAATAATATCTAAAGCGTTTGCTAACCATTTCAGCTCGGTTTACGAACATAAATCAACCTATAATTAAAAAAATTATTTGAGAATTACAGAAAAACCTCCCAAATATTGACTCTTAATATCCATTTTGATACAATTTCACACAATGAGCTAGAAAACGCTCTAAAAAAACTCAAACCTAAGCGTTCTGCAGGTACAGATAATGTGCCATGCCATATCTTTAAGGACTGTGAAAATCACTTGATATACCCATTGCTTACCATTTTTCAGTTGGCGCTGAAAACGGGAGTTTTTCCAGAAGAATAAAAAAAACAAATTAACCCCTAAGCACAAAAGGGGTGACATACACCGAGTTGACAACTACAGGCCCATTCTAAACTGTATCGCAAAACTTTTCGAATTTGTTATATATGAGAAACTTAATGGTACTTCAAAAATATTATATCAGACGAGCAGCATGGATTCTGTAAGAAAAAGTCATTTATAAATATAATCATGAAAGATTTATATGGGGAAGGCTAAGTGCACTCTTTTGGCCAAACTTGGATTAAGTGATCACTTGATATCATTTCTCATAACCTATCTTGAACACAGAATGCAGTATGTAGTTCACTGTGAAATGTACTCTCATTTGTTAATGGCGAAATTGGGTATTCCACAAGGATCTTCTCTATGCAGATGTTTTCAAAATGTAAAAAAATACATGATATAAATGACTTTATAGTTCTCCAGAATGACATTGATCTAATATATACCTAGTCTCAGGTAAATGAACTATACTTCAACTTAGATAAATGAAAAGTTCTAACCTACTCCAATAATCGACACAATTGTATTTAAACTATCAGATAAAACACTTGAGAATACCGTTTCAGCAGTATTCTAGGTTCAATACTCATATCCTCGAAGTAACTTAACAAGCCAGAAAACTACTGGGGTTTGTCAACAAAATTGATTCAAATATTCATCTGTTCAGTACACTTGTTCGTAACAAATCAAAATATGGATCCACAATTTGAAATCCCGTACAACAAAATTTGTGTAACACTTCGGAAGGGATTCAAAATAACTTCATTAAATATATTTACTACAAAAAAAAGGTGTGATTCCACGTTATGTCCAGAGCACAGAAGGATACAACGTAAACTAATTCTCCTGTTTAACTTGCTAAACCATAAACTCACCAGTCAATACCTACTAAACGAATTGAAGTACTATGCCCCATTGAATGGTATGCGACCCTAACAATTTGTTTTTGTTTAACAACCGCTGATACTACCCAACTTGACGGTATGTGTTTCCTCTTTAACAAATACTCAAACTTAATTACTACTGGAATATTTTATATAACCGCAGGTAACTTTAGATCTCAATTAATTGACATCATCAAACAAAACCATTGATGAGTTATGAAGCCAGTATATCAAGGCTTATTTATTTTGAACTCCTTCTCGGGCTCCCCTCTTTGATGGTGCACTCTCCCCCCATCTAACTTCAATCGAGGTCATTTGAATGCTCAGTTGCCCCCGCATATCTGCTATTCATTATACCCTGCAATTGTATCTTTGCATGCTCATAAAGCTGAGCGCTCTGTTATAAATATACTGTAGTTATTATTAATTATTGAGAAATATGTTGTATGGTTACACACCTATTTTTTGTTTCTTAGAATAAAATAAAAATAAAATAAAAAATAATGAACTGAACCACCACAAACAAGTAGTCCCTCCTACTTCTGTGGTATTACTGTTTATCTTGAAAATAACGATATTCAAATTGAAGAACTTCACTTAACTGTTATACAATACTGATAGCAAAAATAATAAAATGACAACTACAATCTTCAACATATGTAGATATGGTAACTGTTGATATACTGGATGAACAAAATCAAATCATTACATTTATTCACATTTCAACACTTCCCCTTGAACTAAAATGTGGTTTGTATTTCAAAACACCCAGTAGTATCTCAAATCGAGGTCTGCATAGTGGTTTGGTAAGGATGTCCGCTATCTGGTTTTCTCCTGCGATATGTTTGACTTTGAAAATCCCCTCTTCTACCTTTTCTGTGATTGATTGGTAACACACGTCTATATGTTTCGAGCATTTGTGAAATTCTGGATGTGGACCAACTTTTTGTATGAGACGACATAACCAAGATATTTCTTTTGCAGCTTCACTTCCAGCTATGTACTCTGCCTCCATCGTTGATAATGAAACATAGCGTTGATTTTGGCTGAACCATGTTATTGCACCTTGGTTCATCTTGCAGATGAATCTAGAAGTTGATTTACGTGCGGATAAATCATCTGCATAATTCGAATCACTGAAAGCTTGAAGGGAAAATTCCCCAGGTTCATAAACAATGCCATAACCCAAGGTTCCTCGAAGATACTTTAGTATTCTCTTAACTATTTCCCAGTGATGATATCTAGGTTTGGAAACAGCTTGTGCTGCAAAATGTACTACAAACGTGATATCAGGTCTCGTGGCAACCGATAAATACATTGAGCTTCCAACAGCTTACCGAAAAGAAATATTTGGGGAGATTTCTTCTTCATCTTCGAAACCTTCATTTATCTGACATTTTTCGATTGGAGTTCCAACACGATTAGAATCATACATGTTAAATTTTCTAAAACATTTTATTTGTATAAAACTCCTGGCTTATGAAAATGTTACCATTCAAAGTTTTTTCGATTTTCATTCCAGGATACCTTCGTGAGGAACACACTGTTATTTGGAATTCTTCCTTTAATTTTTCAAGAAATTTCTCATTCAAACCGTCATCCACATAAAACATCACGATGAGTTCAATGGGATGATTCCTGATGAATAGACAGGCATCTGATGAGCTCTGCTGCAATCCACACTTCTTGAGAAATTCTGTGAACCGTCGATTCCAACAACGAGGTGTTTGTTTCAAGCCATACAAACTTCGCAGCAGTTTACACAACCTATTGGTGCCATCTTGGTAACTCTTTGGCTGCTCCATGTAGATTTCTTCCTCTAGCAACTGGTAATGCAGTCTTCACGTCAAATTGTGACAGATGCAAATTTTCAGAGGCGGAAACTGATGAAACGGTTTTGATTGTATCAAACCTTGCAACTGGCGAGAAAGTATCGTCAAGATCAATACCAGCTTCTTGAGAAAAACCTTTAGCTACCAGTTGAGCCTAATATTTGATTTCTTCGAGTTGATTATCTCTGATTGTGAATACCCAGCGATTCTTAATAACTTTCCTCTTAGGTGGCAAATCTACAAACTCCCAGGTATCATTTCCAAATAAAGTCTGCATTTTTTTCATCCATCGCTTGTTTCCACATTCCTGCCTCAGTGGATGCCAAGGCCTTTTCAATAGTGTTCGGCTCGTCTGCAGCAAACATAGCAAAAGCATCATATTTCTCACGCTTATGAAGCTTGGCTCTATCTCGCAGCTTGTTTTCAAGCAATTCAGATTCTGGATCTTCATTTAATCCTGAAGTGGCTTGAGTTCTACATACTTCCAACATGACTAGGAAACTGGGACCTAGTCCCACCATGTGGCTAGGTCGCCAAGAGGGGAGTATCTGCGACGATCCCAGACACCTCTGAGCAAAGTCCAGGTCCCTCTCTCAGTAACATGGTAGAGTGCTTAGTAGCTTCGGCGAACTCTCACTCGAACGGTTACTCTTCACACGTTACACGAGTAATATCAGGCCGAAAGTCTGATATGGCGGTGACCCATCAAACGCTGACAGGAGGAGTCTTGTTAACATGGGTACCCAGGTGGAGGAGGATAGCCCTACCGGTTCGCCGGTGCCTCTCCACATGGTGTTGGACTCTGGGGGGCGTGGGCTAGATAGTGGACCAATGGAAAACAATACCGTAATTCGGTAGAGACGGGGGACTCCTTCCCCTATGAGTTGAGGTGATTGTATTCCCTGCTGACTCGGCGGGGAGCGGCGCATTAACCCGCTCGGGTACTGACATCCCATAGCCTATCCTATCAAGCGGCCCCACCGTGGCTGAGCTATAACGGTAGCTAGGATTACCTAGCGCGCTGATTGGGCGTACCTCAATTACAGAATCCCCCCTCATGTTGTGTATTAGTCAGCACAGTTCGAAACCGGAAGGTAGGTACTGTGCTTCTAATGGGGCGAGGAAGAGCAGAAGCCCTCGTCGATCGTGGGGAGGGTGGAGCTTGCGATATCTCAACTTCTGCTCGCAGAATCATTGATGTCTAGGAAACTAATGTGTGCAAGTGGAACATTGGTGACAGTTTCATAAAAAATTGCAATATTTTATTTGACACTTACTTCATTTTGGAAAAAGATTCCAAATTCACAGATATCAAGCTTATTCCATGTTGAGGATTGACCAATGCAAATATATTATTTTTGTATTCAATGATTCAATATTACAAGCATTTTATTACAGCATTATTGTTTCAATATTCCAATATTCTATCATAATTATTCACTTACTGCCGGACAACTCATCCATAATCCTTTCTGGAGGGGACGCAGTACCTACCGATTGTTTTTGACAAGAACTCTTTGCAAATCTTCACCAACATCATTACTGGGTTTTCCTGCTTTCCGGTTATAGTACTTTTGCGATTCGGCGATTTGTAAGCTTAGCTCCGACAGAAGTCTTTGCGGCACAGTTTCCCAGTACAAGGCAGTCCAGAGGATTTAATGTTAGGGAGACAGTTGGGGGCAGTTTTTGATCTGATAAGACCTGGTATGGAGAAGTACATGGAGAGGAAACAAGAATTACAGATTAAAAATAGTAGATCAAGACTCAGGGATAATTCTGAAAAGGAAAACAAGGTAATTGTGGGGGAATATCGAGATAGAAATGAAAAAGCTTGAGTTGAGGCTGAAATACTAGAAGTGTTGGTAAACCAATATCATATTGGTTGACTTAGAGATAGAACAAAATTGATTCATCTAAGTGATTCGATGAATTATACATCATAACCAATACTACAATTACCATGGCAACAAAACAATTTTTGTATTGTTATGGTTCTTGTTCAATTTATTCCAATAAAACTTATTTTCTTAAGGTCGCCATGAGCAACAATTTCGAAACATTATAATCGAGATGCAAGTGCAGGAATTCCACGAAGAAAGAGCTCATAGAAAATGTTTTTGTTATTGTGGAAAAATACAAAATTAAACATTCAGTGAATATTATTGAATAATGGAAAGTATTATATCGAAAACCTATTTGAATACAATGATTTCAGATATGCACAGACTACACTAACGTAATGATATGCTGGAACAACAAAAATTGTCTGGAAAGTTAAATACAAGCATACGATTAGGAAATGACTATTATTAAGGTGCGTCATGTTGGGAACCCACACCAATAATTTTGGTATCAAAATGTTATGGGTATTTTGTGCCCGCCCCTTTTATTTTTTGAACGGGTCAACTCAAAAAATTGAAACTTGGGATAATGAAATTGATGCATGAATACTATATTTTGGAGTAAAATTGATAGATGAAACTTTCAAGATGGCGACTGGGCGCCACCTGGGAAAAAAATTTAATTGCCCCCTTTCAATTCTTGTGTCTTGTGACACATTCTTTTGAAGCTCCTGACGAATACTTCACAACCCTAGAATATAAAGTCAATATCTTCACCTTCTACAAAATGGCGGAACATTTAATAATTGCCTGAATACATCGACGTTTAACTTCATAATTTGAGGAAAGAAGCTGAGTTCAGTTCATAAGAGGATCGGAATGGTTGCGTTGAACTGCTTGACATAATAACAGCCCATCCGATATTTCACGCCGAACATTTTCGAACATAGCAACGTCTACAAATATTTAGTATTCTCGGTCGTATATCCAATATTGAAGCAGGTTCAGTTTCATACACCTTTTGCTTCAAAAAGCCCCATAAAAAAAGTCTACAGGTGTCAAATCTGGCGAGCGGGCTGGCCATTCCGTAGGACCTCGACGGCCAATCCAAGGACCGGGGAAACTATTATCCAAATAGTTCCTTACTTGTCCGTAGTAATGTGGTGGTGCTCCACCCTGTTGGAATACAATATCCATATCGAATTCATTAGGATTCGCTTCGACGATTTCGGTGATTAGAGAGTCAACAGTATTTTCCAGCATATTCAAATACAGTTCCCCTGTTGAATTTTGTTCGATGAATAGAGATCCTACAATATGGTTTCCCAATATTCCTGCCCAGACGTTAATTTTTTCTGGATATTGAGTATGAGCTTCCCGGAAAATGTGAGGGTTGGTGTCACTCCAATAACGGCAATTTTGTCTGTGAACCTTGCCGTTGAGATAAAATGTAGATTCGTCACTGAAACAAATATTGTGGAGATAGGTAGGATGCCTTGCAATGGTTTCCTTCATAATTTCGCAGAATTCTGTTCTCCGATTAGGGTCATCTTCAGCTAACTGGTGTACCATTTTGATTTTGTATGGATGATACTCATTCCCCTTCAAAAGTCTTCACACAGTAGAAGGACACACCTCACAAACATTCGCGACGGAGGAAGTAGACTGTTGAGGATTTACTATCATCTCACCAATTATTTGAACTTGCTGTTCTTTCGGAATAAATAATAATAATAATAATAAAATATGTTTATTCATTAGGTAACGAACAAAAAAATTTTCAGGGCAAAATATGTATAAATACCAAGTAAATAAACAGAAACGTCATGTAATCCTGGGGAGGACTGTCTATGGAGAGGTTTATGTTTATTTGCTTTTATGAATTTATGTGCAATATTCAAATTGCTGATTTATTTCCTAACTCATAAGTATGTTCCTATAACTATATAAAATATAGGATAGAGAAAACAACTAAGTCTACGTGATATACATAATCAATGAGATGTATAATATAATGAATAGGATGATTTGAATTCATTTTATTTCATTCATTTAATAAATAATTGAACGAAAGTATTCCCTTCCACGTTGCAAGATCCATTTTTTCAAAGTTTTTTTATAAAACAGTTTTGATTTGATGCATCTTATATTTTCCGGAAGGTTATTATATAGTTTTGGCGCATTATATGTAATAGATCGTTGCCCTAACGCTTTGTTGGCTCTCGGCAGATATGCGGATGACCTCGGGGCTTTTTGTTCTGTACACTACCGGTAGTTGTAAATTTGGTTACAAGTTCCCTTAAATATTTTCTACAGATAGGACGATTCGAGAAACGATCATTTAAAATTCTTTCTGTTTCATGAAAGTTACGCGTCGCACCGTAAATAAAAATCGCTTCGATTTTTTCTTCCAATGGACGAGAATTGACCATTTTAGAGATAGTTCACGTGGTACCTATTTACTAGTAAACCGAAAAACTAAATGAGAATTTTTCAACTGAACAATGATGTTCGTTGTCACTGACATTTCTTTATTTTTGTTTAAACAAAAATAATCTATCGAACCCTTATCGGGTTGTTGGGATTGCCATGGTAGAGAAAATCAAATAAATATTTAGATGTTTTGTATTCAAGAATTTTTAAAAATGTTCCGCCATTTTGTGAGGTGAAGATATTGACTTTATATTCTAGGGTTGTGAAGTTATTCGTCGGGAGCTTCAAACGGATGTGTCACAAGACACCCCTTTCAATTTAATTTTTTTCTCAGGTGGCGCTCCAGTCGCCATCTTGAAAGTTTCATGTGTCAATTTTCACCCAAAATGAAGTATTCATTATCAACTTCATTATCCCAAGATTCAATTTTTTGAGTTGACCTGTTCAAAAAAATAAAAAAAAAGCACTGTATAATTGACCAATAATCAGATATGTTCTGGTACTATGGCCTACAGAGTATTTTTAGGCCCGGCTTTTTCACCTCCAGTTAATTGATAAGAAAAAGCACATTCTAACCATTGGTTGATTTATTTCTGGTATAACCGGAGGTGAAAATATCGGGATTTTTAGTGTAATAAAATCTCAAAACTATCTATAACAAAAAAAAAAATAAAATGTAAAAAAATTCATAAGTAAAGTAACAAAGAAATAAATAAAAAATCGTTTGATGAGATACTTTAACAAAGAAGAAATTAGTTCTAAATCAACCTTTCTTTTTTTTTAAGTTTTTCCAATACATTCCTAGTTCTTCGTAATGTCTACCGATAGTTTATTGTGTTGTTGCACCTTCATAGATGATATTTTTTTGTCTCATGTATTTTTATTTCAGTCTTGTGGCATTTCGTGTGTTGTGATTATGTGTTTCTCCTACTATTTCCATCTTGGTATTACATAATTTATATTCGTTCAAGATTAAAGGATAATGATTTGCTCAATTTTACAATTTTTGGGAACTCATTAGTTTTGAATTTCGATCCTAAATTTACAACCCCCAATGAACCCAAAAATATTCCAAAATGGGAATTTAAACCTATATCTGATTATATATAGCTGTAATGTAACGCTTTTAACATTGTGGTTTCAATATTTTCCACATCGTATTGGGGCACTCATTGAGGCTATTATCGTTATCACTTCAATAATATAATCTGTCCACTGAAGCTTATTATCAATTAGTAGTACTAAGTATCTGTAGATGACATACACCAGTTTGTTTTTTGATTTTTTATCATGTAAGTATTATTCAAATAAATTCCTTTATTGACTTTTCCCGGGGTTATTACCTTCCACAACCTGGAAAAATCATAGAATTAGTCTAGACAATCTTTTACAATTGTAGAAAGACAGACTATTCAGTCTACCCAAGAATTTACTGCGTTCACTGAACCCTATATTTTTTTGAAGAAAATATATTCAATTTGTCAGTTATTTCCGCTCTATGAACGGATTTAGCAAAAACTGGGAAAAAAAAACTAAACTAAGTTCAGTTCACAGTTATATCATAATCATTATCATCACCATTAAATGAAGTTGAACTATTCCTGATGAACTGCGAACTTTCAAGGACTCATCAAAATTGATATTATTTGCACGTAACAAAGCCTGAATATCCGATGGTAGGAATGACACATTGTCTGAAATAATCGCGAATTTTCATCTAGTTTCTGTTTTTGACAACCAATTTTCAAAATGATCCACCGTTCATTTCTAAAGTGTTAATCCAATTTTTCTCAGATTTTTAAAAGCCCATAAAGCACCAGAAATTTGATTGCCCAAATGATGTTTTTGTGAGTTTTTCAACGACAGCTAATCCTACATTCCTTTGCTATTATTTATTGTATTTTTTGTTTTAAATCTTTTTATACCTATTGAAAAATTCACAATCACAAATTTTCAGGACAATCTGTATGGAATTAGGGAAAATGTATGGAGTTATAAATGAGTATGGGCTAGGATAAATTATTTTTTTTTTTTTTCAAAACCGTGGATATTGAAAAAATTAATTATTTTGCGCGTCTGAAATTTTTAATCGATCCGCCATTCTGTTTTATATGTATCAAACTATTTCTAATGTATTGTTCGGAATTTTGAATACAACCACCACTAAATATCAAGTTTATTGACGATTAAACTGGTTCAAATTTGACTTGCGAAATTTGTACCGACCTGGCAAGAAAGGAAATGGTGAAATGTCACACATATTCCTAATAATTTTATAAAATCATTCATGAGAGGGTTTAATTTGAAGTATTCAAAACAATGTTAGGCAAGAAAGGAGAAGAGACCATCAAAATGTTGACCAATGGTATATCTCGAATTTGAACGACAAAATTCATAACATACGGCACAAATTGGCACAAAATAGGCACCATTTATCGAAAGAATACATTTTCCAATTTCTATATAGTCCGCGTCAAGGATTACAGGAAAAAAAATCGAAATATCTCGAGTTTTTTATAACATAACACAAATTGACAAAATAGGCACAAAAAATTTTGGAGTGGGTCACCCGAATTGCACGCATAACCTATCGCAAAATAATAAACTTAGAATTTACGAGCAAATAATAAGGCCGGCGATGACATACGCCAGTCCAGTTTTCTGCAGTCTACCCATAACTCAGTTATCGAGGCTGGAGAGACTGCAGAATAAAGCGCTTCGTATCGCTACAAATAGTAGCAGATACATCAGACTGGATGATCTGCGCGAACTGTCTAAGGTGGAAAAAATTACGGACTTCATCAGAAAAATATCAGACAAATTTTATAGATTCCACATCCCTAAGAGCCCGCTGACGGCGGACATTACAAACGTCAGAGCCAATATGGCAAGAAAACACGGGGTCATTTTTCAGAGTCTCGCACTGTACAATGAAATGATGAGTAATCATCCAACGGTCAATGTTCCGAGTAGCAAACCTCGGCATCGACCTAATGCTAACATCGCATGGAATTATTTAAAGCAGGTTTTTATTAATTTTCCTGTCAAAGATTGGAATTGGTAGCAAAATTTGAATGATATAAACACTACAATTGTCGAAATCAAAATAATAGGAAAATAGACCCATAAGCAAAGGCAGGAGGGGTCTCAAAAAAATATAAGTACCTAAAAATCCTTCCCTAATATGTCCCAAAGAATTGCCCAACAACAGCAAGCCCATTCCCTTCGCTCCACCTGGAAAGCAAGCAGAATGGTCCACCCCCTGGATGAAGCCAGGAAGAACCAAAATGAATATCTTTTAAAATTGTATAGAGTAGGTTAAGTTTTTAATGACATGTACATACAATAGCAATAAATCTTTTTGATTGATTGATAAAAATGTTGCTAATCCTGGAATGTGCCCCGTAAGATTATTTAAGAAATTGATGGAAAAACGTAGTATGTGTTTAATAACAACATATCGTCTCTTTTTAACACCAAATTTAAAATGGAAGGTGTCCAACAAATGGTACAAAAATTCTCCAGTAGGCAAAAGTACAATCTCTACATGGTTCAAACAGTCAGCAGCAAAGATTGGGATCGATACTAAAAGAATAAAAGTGACAAATCATTCAGCCAGAGCCACAGAAGTCACTAGCCTAGCACAGTTTGGAGTTGGAAGAACAACAACTCATTAAAATAACAGGCCATTCTAGTAGTCAATCTATTAAGCCTTACCTACAAATGAATAGTTCTCACCACAAAAAGATTATTGAGTCTATGACAGTTCAGCAAGTGAAACTACAACGTCTGCCTTTGTAGAGCAATCGAATAATGCCAGTATTTCCGACACTTCTTCCAGAGTTGTCTACAACAACTGCGTGTTTAATATTAATACAAAAAATTAGGTATAATCTTAAAGTTTTACGTTAAATCACTTTAATAAGTAGTGTTATACTAAATAGGCAATAAAAAGTTAATGTATTATGAATGTTTTAGCTTTTCTTTCCTGCTTTATTTCTGAAATATACATTGTTGGACATAATATATAATTTTTTCTTATTGTAATTTTTTTGCTAAAATGCTACAAAAACATATTTCCGGCGGCTTTAGTTAATTGAAACTAATTAGAGTTCTAGAAATGAAGTTCATTTTAGCCGTTAGTAACTCGTTTTTATTACTAAAATGTGAGAAACATTAAATAACAAATTCTGAAATTTTCGGCGGTGTGTATCATGTGTAAGCTTTGGCTTTACGTTTTACTTTACCACACTAGTAGCAAACTTTTTTTGGTGTCACCTCTATATATATATATATATATATATATAAATAAATATATATATATATATATATATATATATATATATATATATATATATATATATATATATATATATATATATATATATATATATATATATATAAAAGTGTGTGGGAAGTATTTTCTGACTAGTTAGGTGCAAAACTAGGGATATTGGGGTGTCACTTGGAAACAGTTACAATGGTGACATCTGTTAGATTAGTACCAACTGATGTTACCAGGTGGCGGTAATGTTAAATAGAACTGTTATTTTCTATTACTTGTCTAAAACCAATAAATAAGAGATCACACACAAATGGTTAGTATCTGTTTTTTTTATATTTATATATATATATATATGAATTTAAAAAAAATATATATTTTTTTATATTTTATATTACATTGTCAATTTTGATTAGTATCTCAAGACAATAAATAAGAGTAGATCTCACTCAAATGGTTAATATATTTTTTTTATTTATACAATTGTTTTCTTGGGAAATGAAAGTCATTTCCGAAAATGTTCTCTTAATGTGACTCTGTCGCTAGCACTTTCACTGAATCGTAATTCATCTGGTGGTCAAATTTATTCACATGTTCTGCCAGAGCACATCTTTTAGGATGCAATCTGCAGTCATTTTTATGAGAAATTATTCTGTTCGATAATGAACTTTGCGTTTGACCAATATATTGTTTATTACAATCATGACAAGGAATACTATAAACTAACTTGACATTGAGAGTAATGGAGTTTTATCTTTAAAGGGTTGTTCCAATTTTTCCGGTATTCTACTGAGCATCTGCTTTATGCTGCCACCTTATGTCTCTTCCTGAGGTGGTTCGATAGTTACCGCTCTCACTATCGGCCTTAAGGTGTTGAAAACTGCTTCCTTCATAATCTCTCAATAAATATCTGAACCGCCAACTGTTCTTTGAAATCACTTAGGGCCTCTGGGTAGGTAAGCTGGATGAATCCTTACATGTCTGCTTCAAACTCGAAGGCTTTCAGCCAATTTCTGCTTTCGTCTTTTCAACTGTGCTCTGTTGTCGATGTTGGTCGGTGTATTTTAATTCTAGACCAGCAATCCGGTCTCCATACTTGCGCTGCTGGTTTTCAAAGATGGTCTGTAACATTTTTAAAGCAGATCCTTTCAAGATAAGTGCAGTAGCCTTCACTTCGTCGTTCCATCCATTTGCTGTTGCCGCAGCCTCGATACGATATAGGGACTGCCCATGAAAAGTCGGTGTTTTTACGGAATTGTGCAACCCTGTTACGGTGGGTCTTGAATTTTTAGTGAAGCAAATTTCTTTTTCCATTTTCGTAACTAAAATGTTACATATTTCAACTCAAATTAGTGAGAGAAGTTGTACTTTCAATCACTGGTGATTAAAAATCTTTTTTTCACAAGTGATTAAAAGTTGAAAAGGGAAACATTCTCAATTGAATATTGAACAGAAAGATTTTTCTGTGAATTGTAAAATCCACGATAAAAATGAAGTTTATCTTTCAGTCGCAGATGATTCCACATCTGATTTTATGAACATCCTGTTCATATTTTCAAAAAATCAATTTGATTAAAAGTGTTACCTAGGTTACCAATAAACAACCATCATACAGCCATTGCTCATAGCGCAGCAACGGTGTCGAATTATTCGTATCGGGTAGGCTGGTTTCCAAATTAAATGCAACAGAAGCAAAGGTAGCGCAGATTTTTATTCTTAGTAGGCTGGTTGCAATTTTGTTTCGACGAGTCAATGACACAATAGTTATTTATGCAACAATTGCAAAATAACTTCTTTTAATTTCTGCGAAATTGGAAAAAATCATATTTAAACCACCTCGTTTTACTCAAACAACTCGAATGAATGAATCCACGCTACGCGCGGCTGTTTATATAGTCAACAGACAAGTTAAGAATTTACTGTTTTGTTGAAAATATAAACAGAATGTTCATAAAATCAGATGGGGAATCATCTGCGACTGAAAGATAAACTTATATTCCATCGTGGATTTTCCAATTCACAAAAAATATATTTCTATTCAATATTTAATTGAGAATGTTTCCCTTTACTAGACTGTCTTTTCGTGAATTTTCTCTAACTTCTTAGAATTCACCATTGTTCGGTTGGAAAGTCCAGTGTAACGTCCTACCAGTCGACCTCGCTGCATTCTTGGGATAAACAACAGGTAGTGGCGTTGTGGATTCGTAACATTATTATTGTTGGTTCAGATGTGAGGACCAACCTAGAAGAAAATACCGTCTTTTGAAAATGAATTCAATTATATTGCCAGAAATTAAAATGAAATATATTCTTCTAAAGTAGAAATGGATATTAATAAATAATGATTTATCAATAACCTCCTTCAGAAAGATCTTTTGCTTTGCAATACTATTTACTGCAAGTTTGTTCAAATTATCTGTCTTGAAATAGATAATTTGCATTAACATTCACTTTGAAAATACGAGAAAAATACGATGATTTGATAAAACGTCTATGTTATCTATTATCTGAATCACAGTTTTCTCACAGTTTACTGATGCAAATTACTCCAGAAATAAAAGTGACTGAGACCGCATTTTTATTGGGCCTGGCCGATTTGACGTCATAATTGCAAATTTTCATTATTTAAAATAGATTTAGGGACCACAGGGGCCGCGCTTAGTGCTGACGGTTGTCGTTCGCCACCATTACCAAGAATTGATGCGTTATATTTCACATACCTCTTTTTTTTTTGTATGCATATATTTTACATTTTGGTAGCATTATTCCACTTCTATTCATCAGTGCTTTCAATTTTTCTGAGGTGAATTTCTTGTTTCAAAACTACAATTCAACATTATTTTTCCTTCGTGATATTTCTGTATATAAAAAATCAATGAATATATCAGTTACTACAACTTGGTAAGATGCCCGAATTAAAGCAAGGAAAAAAAAACGGTGAATACCTACCTTATTTGATCACCTTTTTGGAAAATGTAATTTTGAATCTATCTGTCCCATTAACGGCAAATATTGATTCTGTTCGCAGTCCCTTGTTCAATTAACTCTCTCTAGTATAATCAGTGTTCATATCGGAAATTTCGAGTAATTGGTGAATGCATACATATTTAAAATAGGTCCATAGCGAATAGAACTGACAATTGATTTTGTCTGGGCAGGAAATATCCCGAAGGAAAAATAATGATGAACGATTTTTCAGTTTTTACACAAGAAATTCAACTGAGAACCATGACTTTCCATGAATGCGCCTTATTTTGACATGTGAGCAGTTATGAAATTCAGGGAGAGCTTTTGAATTAATTATCTTGTTTGAATCATACGAATTTCAAGAATTGTTTTGAGAAAGTGTTTGGGTTCTTGAAAAATAAGTTTATAATGTGCTAATTTACAATAATACAATGCAAATTTACAGTTAAAATAGCTGTAGCTCTTCTACTCCCTCTGAACTCCATAGACACATTTCCCAATTGACTGATTCGCTAATTGACTGACTATAAGTGACACGTAACAATACAACAATGTGCTGTGAAGATATTTTTTACCGGCGCATTCATTTTGATTAATATCAATTTGGTGAAGATAAAAATAGTTCGAAAGTTCGAAAAATAATACAATGGGCTATCCTATAAATATATACATGTACCTTCACGTACTTTTGTGCGGTCTTTTTAAGATGTATAATATTTACTTGAATTTGAAATTGAACATCCCATTGAATTGAAATAACTTTCTATTAGTGAAAAAAATTTCATTAGTTTACTGACTACAAAAACAAAATCGCAGTATCTATTATACTTTGGGTCGGAATTTGAATGCAGGACTTGATCGAAAAGAACATAAGAACGAATGAAGGTTGTTGAAACAGTGTGGATATAAACATGAAAAAAAAATTTGGTTAATATAGTATTCCTGCAAATATACGGACAAATGATGTAATTTACTCGGGAACTCCAAAAGTAACTTACCCTAGATGTACTATAAACCGTTTCCTGACTTGCAATCTTGCAACGATAGAGGAACGTAAAGTGTACCGCTTAAATGAAATAATGAGCTACAAAGAGAAAAAAAATCCATATCTTCCTACAGGGAAATTCCAAGCTCAACAATACAGCATAACAGTAGTGTACTTGATGGCTTTTGTTTATCAACTTGTCGATGTTTCTAGGGCCCATTGTTCTCTCTCGGCGCAAGACGACGAATCCTTTTCTAGACTCTCAACACAAAAGGTAGATATTTCTGTTTTCTAGGTTTTAAAATGAGGAAATGTCGGAAACATTTGACGGGGAATTTATCGATTGTCAAATCATATATATATATATATATATATATATACTGTCCCAAACTCGATGGCCTATTAGACGTTTCTGGAGTACGAAATACAGAATTATTTTGAAAATTTGGTTTCTTGGGTAATTAGCTCTGCTCTATCGATCTAAAATATTTTCTACGCTGCGGCGTTGCCGCTTATATTGAAAAGTAGCAACAACTTTGATATTTTAAATGAGACACCATGTATAGTATTGCACTTTTTGCTGTGCTATTGCTTTACGATCATTTTTGTATAATATTTTCCTATACCTATCGCATGCGGTTTTCGAAAAATAGCCACCATTAATACACTAGTTGATTAAATAACTATAAACATATATGAAAAATGATCCGAAAAAAGGTTCATTTCCGTTAGTTCATTCCAATTAAACCTGACCATATTGAAATAATGGAAAATAAAATAGAAATGATATGAAAAATAGTTTCGATTTGTTCCTCCAAACAGGTACTACTTACTTCATGTAATCGATAATGGCACATCCATTTCAGTAACATCAAATCATTTCAAAGAATTTGATTAGTGTGCACTGAAATATGTACAAGGTATAGAAGTATTTTTTTTAATCAGCTGGGCTGAATCCTGACTGCATAATTTCCGAAGTTAAATTGAAATCTCCTTTCATATGCTTTCCTTGCCGTTTTGCGATAAGTACATTTTATTAAACTCGTTCGTGCCAACTCCAGAAACTTCATTCGAAACCGCTCCGATTTTCGAATCATTGCACAAACTATTTGACAAAGTGGTTTAATGCAGTACAAATATAGGGAACGAAATCATTCAATTGGAACATGGAAGACAGTTTGGATATGAGAAGAAATAGTCTTTGGAAAATCACTGAACGACTTTTCTCATTTCCTGGAACTCCTTTCCTAATGTTACGGGGTAACTTCATGAAGCAAATCAGTTCCTAAACTACAGAACCGACAACAAATAAATCTTGTTGGAGGAAATTTGTTTTTCTTTCTGTTTAAAATAAAGCTTCGGCTCATGCAATCGAGAAGATCAAGTAGTCCTTTTATACATATATATATATATATATATATATACATATACATATATATAAATATATATTTCTATATATATATATATATATATATATATATATATATATATATATATATATATTTACAGGGTGTAACATAAGTACGTTAAAATATTCAAGTGACGTATTCCTGAGACAATTTTAGGAAAAAAAGTCTATAGAAACTTGTGTCCGGAAATGCTTTGTTTCGGAGATACAGGGTGTTGAAATTGAATTTTTTTGTTCGCTTTTTAAAAATAACTTTTGCAAAAAATAAGTTATTTGCACGAAATTTGGTACCCAGGGTTTTTCTGACGTGGGAAATCATAATTTCGTATTAATTTTCATGTAACATTAGAGGGCGCTGTGTACGCTGTCATTATTTATTTCAAATTGCCCTAACATTTTTGACAGTAAACTTTTGATACTTTTCATGAAAACACCTTGTTCCCACACCTTTTCCAAGTAAAAAGGTACACTTCTTCAACAACAACGTGATCGTTTTCGAGATATGTATTTACAATTTTCTATATCGATGCATGTTACTTAGCTCCTAGGGCGCTGGTGAAGTTGCTGAGAACGTTACAAAAACTAAGGATGTGGTAGGTCTCGTCAAAATAAACTACTTTTTTCTTATGAAATGTTTATCGAAAAATGATTTGTTTTCGAGATACAGAATGTTGACATTTTTAAAAACATGGTTGGTGTTTGTCATAAGTTTTTTGCAATTTCATTCATTTTCATCAAACTTTATACGCAGTATACCCGGACAGACTTCTTCTAAACTGAGCATTATCAAACTGCTTAATCAGTATAGCCAAATTTGATTTCAATAATTTTTGTCACTCTCCGCTTGCAAATTAAGTTAATTAAATCGAGTAGGCTATGAACGTTCGTTTATAAAAATAGAAGTTCGCTGTCACATTTTTAACTATTCATTTACAAATTCACAGTTCGGAGTTTATAAAGTGATTTTTTGGTACCATGCCCGACTTTACGAATGCTGAAATGGCTGATATGGTTTTTGTATACGGCTTGGCTGACGGAAATTCAACCGAGGCCAGACGCATCTATCAGGAAAGGTATCCCAACGCGTCACTCTTTGTGCAGCGACATTTGTGAATCTTTTCCGGCGACTTTCCGAATCTGGAAGCTTTGAAAGAAATTCTGCAGTAGGACGGCCACGGACTACAAGAACTGTGGAATTGGAGGAGGCGATCCTCGAAGAAATTAGTGAACATCCAGAGACAAGTACAAAAAAAAAATAGTCAAACTTTAAATGTGAGTCACATGACCGTTTACAGAATTTTAAAGGAACGGCAATTATATCCTTATCATATTCAGCGTGTCCAGGCACTTACGCTACGTGATCCTCAACCACGTATCGAATTTGCTAAATGGCTTCAAAGAAAAGTCGTACAACATCCCCAAATTTTATCGAAAATCCTCTTCACAGATGAGGCAAATTTTCCAAGAAATGGTATCATGAACTTCCATAACAACCACATCTGGGCGGAAGATAACCCACATGCGATAACGCAAACTCATTTCCAAGACAGCTTCTCTTTTAATGTATGGGTAGGCATAATTGGGGATTATTTAATTGGGCCCTATTTTCTCCCCTTACGTTTGAATGGACATGCTTACCAAAATTTTTTGGAACACGAGCTTTCCCAGCTCATGGAAGATGTTCCCATTGGTCTTCAAAATCACTCTTGGTTTATGCACGATGGAGTCCCTGGTCATTTTAGTCTGATAGCAAGAAACTTCTTAGACGTAGCATATCCCCAACGATGGATAAGAAGAGGAGGCACTCAGCATTGGCCCCCGAGGTCACCGGACCTGAATCCCGTCGATTTTTTCTTTTGGGGACACCTAAAATCACTAGTTTTGCTAGTACCATTGAAAACGAGGAAATGTTAAGGGATCGCATCATAGCTTGCTGCGAAACGATAAGAAACACTCCCGGCATTTTTCAACGGGTACGGAATTCTTTGATGGGGGTCGTCACTTTGAACAGTTGTTGTAATAGTTGTTTCGTTCAATTTTTATATGTTTAATTGCCTAATAAATAACATAGTACTTCTCCGAATTGTTTTTTTACAAACTCCGAAATGTAGCATTTTTTAATTGAATAATTAAACCTGACAATTTTTTTTAATTTGGATTGATTAAGCAGTTTGATAATGCTTAGTTTGAAAGAAGTCTGTGTTTAAAGTTTGATGAAAATAACTGCAGTTGCAAATAACTTAAGACAAAAACCAACCATGTTTTGAAAAATTTCAACAATCTGTATCTCGAAAACAAATCATTATTCGATAAACATTTCATAGGAAAAAAAGTAGTTTATTTTGACGAGACCTACCACATACTTAGTTTTTGTAATGTTCTCAGCAACTGCACTTAGCGCCCTAGGAGCTAAGTAACATGCATCGATATAGAAAATTGTAAATACATATCTCGAAAACGATCACCTCCAGCGTTGTTGAGGATGTGTACCTTTTTACTTGGAAAAGGTGTGGGAATAAGGTTTTTTCATGAAAAGTAATAAAAGTTCACTGTCAAAAATGTTAGGGCAATTTGAAATAAATAATGACAGCTTACGCAGCGCCTCTAGATGTTACATGAAAATTAATACGAAATTATGATTTTTCACGTCAAAAAAACCCCGGGTACCAAATTTCGTGCAAATAACTTATTTTTTGCAAAAGTTATTTTTAAAAAGCGAACAAAAAAAATCAATTTCAACACCCTGTATCTCCGAAACGAAGCATTTCCGGACAAAAGTTTATATATACTTTTTTTCTTAAAATTGTCACAGGAATACGTCACTCGAATATTTTAACGTACTTATGTTATATATATATATATATATATATATATATATATATATATATATATATATATATATATATATATATTAATGGGCATGTGTGTCAACGTTTGGGAGAACTTGCTGTATATCAGAATATAACATTTCCTTGTTCAGCAATTTTGATGTACACATATGGATATGTGATATTCAGCAAGTGTGAGAGGTCTAGAGTGATTCATTTTCTAGCATTAGCTTTATAAGAAATTAAAGATTTATTTATCATTTGTTGCTCAACATTTTATACTTTTTTGGAAATCAATCAAAATTTTGTCTATGGACCAGGGAAACATTAAAACATTAACAAATATGCGAATCTGGCACCTGTGGCCTTTATCATAATATTCAGGAGTGAGTAGTTGGGGAATGAAGAGCGGACTCTAGGATTATATTTCATAAATATTTATACTCCGTTCATTCCTCAGTTGATAAATTCCGCTTCCCAGCAATTCTCAATTCCTCAGTTTTGTTATGATGCATCAACCTTATGATACCGGCCCCTGTATATAAGTTGAATGTGAAGATTAGATCCTGTATCATAATTGTTTTCCACTACATTGTTGATGAATAGCACTCCTGATCTCTTCAGCTTCCCAATTTTGTTATGATACAGAAATTTGTCGAACTATACTCTTCACTCACCATCTCTTGATTATGATACATGCCCCTAGCAAAGAGGACAAAGTGGTAAAAACCGGATAATCAGACAAACTGATTTGATCATAAAAGGATTCGTAAGGCTTGTATGATTGAAAAGTGATGTGTTTTCGTATAAATACAAAATTTCGGTAGTATAATTCTGGGAATTATGACGATTGAGAAAACGATTTCTGCGATCTAGTATTCTTTATTATTCTTTTTTAAGGAATGCGATCTCAGCGTTGCAAAAGGTTTCTGATATGGCGTAACAAGTGTAACATGTGATTATAATATATTTAGGTATTGTATAAATTCAATATGTTTCTAATATCATTGGAAACTTTGTTGAATGTTCCAGAAAAAAAAAGGACGGTTTAATGATTTGGTCATATGCCGATGATGAAGTTTGTTCAACGGGTGCGGAGAATATTGTTGATAGATATTTGTTTGATTATTTTAAGCTCCTTATTGACAGAAATCAGTTTTTCTTCAAATCCAATATAGAAAGAAGTGTTTTGAAAAATGAATATTTAGAACACCCATAAAAAAAATTTGTTGTTGAGAATTTTCCACTAATTACAGTACAGAAAGGGAAACATTCTCAATTGAATATTGAATAGAAATATTTTTCATCTATATGAATTCTTAATTAAGACAGGAACAAAAAATCAACTAACTGGAAATGCAAACTCTCAGTTCTTTTCTTTTGAGTTAGGGTCCCTTCGCAATATTTATCAGATGTATGTAGTTCAATGTCCAGCGGGGCTTTAGACGGGGAAGTAGTTGTTTTCTGTTAGATATTATAAAAAGTAACTTCATTATTGTCATAGATTTTTGAATTTTCAGAAAAATATTTTTGTTCAAACGAGAGTGTTTTCCTTTTCAACATGAATATCTCCCAAGAGGTTATCTTGAACGATGGAAGATAGTGACTGAAGTTTATCTTTGATGATTTCACATCTGATTTGAACACCCTGTTCATATTTTAAAACAAATTCATATCCCATGATAGGTTTAAATGCCAAAAATCACTGATTTCACAGAGTCACTTCAAAAGAAATGTTTCTAACCGGTCTTCCTGATGATCCTGGGAACGTGAAATAGATTTTCGTCGGCAAAAATATAATGAAAACCTAGCGAATGCGATGCCATTCTTGCGTTAATGTAACAGGTGATTTCTGGTGAGTACTCCTAATTGGAAAACATTCTTCTTTGCCTCATTCATCTATATGAGACTGGAATAGAAAATCAAATAACTTTCAGGGAGACTACAATAGATGAAAAAAAAACCAATAGTAATACATATTCAAGTTCGAAACATGCTACTTACAACTTTGTTGAGGTTGGTTTCAATGATTTCAAACATATTCATCTAACATAGTGATAGAAAAAAACGTAAATCAAGGAATAAAACGAAGTTCAAAGTTACTACAACCACATTAGAGTTGTTTAAGATTATATATATATATATATATATATATATATATATATATATATATATAAATATAAAGTGTACTCTATGTGGTGTGACAAGTGAATCTGACTGGTTAGGAATAAATCTCGCAATTATATTTAAGCCAACGACACCTGACGGTTATATTAGTACCAACTGATGTTACCAGGTGGTGGTAATGTTAAAAAGAACTATTACCATTGTCTAAAGATACATAGTCAGTCAATCTCTATGGAAAAAGTATTGGATGCAATTTGCGATCGCCATCTATTAAACTTTCAGGGAAACTGTGAAAATTGTATACCGTAAAGTGGCGGCACCACTGGATGGCAAACAAAACTGAACTTCTTTTTCATTTTAGAAAAAGAGAATCGGTAACAAAATATAATTCTTGCTAATAATCTTGAAATAATGAAAAGTTGTGTTCTCCAGTATCTCATATTTGACATGTGACGTTTATTTGTCGGATAATAAATAAATCCTATTGATAAATTTGAATTCATGGGAGAATGGAGCAATTATTATCATCAGATGCAAATCTTCTGACTTAAATGAAAAATATATATAATTAAGAAGAAATGTGCCTTTCAGTTGAGATATTTTTTAATTTCTATTAGTGATGAGGTTAAGTGGTTTTGAAAGGTCAATAGCCTTTTATTCCACTTTTTGTTTTCGTGCCCGGTTACAGAATTTGAATAAGTCGATAAAATAAAAAATATCAAGAACAAAAGCAGCACACAAGAATCGATGTACCTACCCACCACATATTGTAAAATTGTGCACATGTCAGTATTTTGACTTTCCTGGTCGAAGGATCCTGCTCAAAAATTAAGGAAAAGAGATCTATCTGGGAATTGTTTAGAGGAAGTCTTCCTGATTAAAAGTTACCATTACGCTAAAGTCCAATAACCAATAGTTTCGGAGATATTGGCCAATGATACTGAAAAATAAATATTTATATTTGGGTAAGAGTGTCGCATTTCTGTTTTGTTCACGGGACCTTTGCTATTGCGCTATGCAAGTTGTTCCATGTAGACAACCCCTATTTGAATATTTCAATATAGGTAATTTGAAAATATTTCTGGAGTAGGTAATTTATTTCGTAACTTTTAAGCTATATAAAATACACAACAGGTTTCTCCCTCCTTTATTGAAGGAGTACTTGAATAAATACACTCTTGTTACAGTTTAACCTATTGGAGACCTGTGGTACTATTGCGCTGGCTGATAAGAACCTTTAGAACGCTATGAAGAAAGTTAGACGTACCGAATTTCAGATTCATGGTGCGCATATCCCAAGTACCATAATATGGATGCAATACGACTGCAATATCTCAGAAACTATTGATTATTGGACTTTAGCATAATGGTAGCTTTTAATCAGGACAAATTCTTCTGAACAATATGAAAATTCAAGCAATTCCCACATAGAGCACTTTTCCATAACGTTTGAGCAGGGTCCTTTGACGAGATAATTTTTCTAGGTGAACTGCTGTTGTAAAACCTCTTCCTAAAAAAGGCAATAAGCTAGATATATGAATTTTGAACCAATCAGTGAAGTATTTATCAAACATTTTTGAAATATCAATGACTAAACAATTAGTATCCCTTTTGGTTACTGAATGTTTTCCAATCTTTAGTATGATTATTTGAATAATTTTGTGCATTCCACCAAAAAAAAGGAGATCTATCCTATGGGATTATCGTGAATTCATCTGAGGCCTTCGACTGTAAGGATAATATTTTATTAGGGAAACTTAATATGGAATTTGTGGAAATTCTTATGACAGGTTTGAGTCATATTCGAAAAAAAAAATCATAAGTAGAACTCGAAAAGAAACGATAGAAAGATCCATTGCCTTGAGAAAGTCCATGGGAGTCCCATAATAGGGTAGTATTCTTGGTCTAATTTTGTTTATTATATTTATTAATATAAATAAAAATATTACAGATATATCATATAGACAAGCTTTGCACTAAACTATCTAGAGTAACATATGCCATAAGAGTTATCAAAAAGTGTTGATCCTGAAATACTGATAACTGAGAATAGTCATTTGAGGCCGAAGTGAACAGAATTTTTCTATCGCAAAAAAATGCATAAGAGATTCCTGCAGAGATCTCCAAGTCATATAGAAAGTACTGGCCATACTAGCAATCTATATTTTTGAATTAATTTCTTTTGAATCATCCAGATCATTTTGAAATACACCGTTTAACTCATATTTATGAAACAATATATTTTTTTATCTCATTCATAAGAAATCCCTATATGAATGGAGCACCGTCTACAGTAAGATAACATTTTATCTTCCGGAAAATATAAGGAATATTGAAGTTTCAATCAGATTTCTGAAGTCTGTAAAATAATTATGTAATATGGAGCCCTATGATATCAAGCAATATTTTCTGACTTGTAGAAAATTTAAAATTTTATTTTTGTTTGTTGCATTGAGAAGTAATTTGAGAAAAATTTATTATTTCAAAATATTTTTAAAATGTGTGTTAATCTTTAAAATTATTCCTCGCACTATCCAATCACTTTGAATACAATAATTTGCATGGTACTCTCACAGACACAGAGAAAAGTCATATGCAATTTTTTTATGTATAATATATTGAATTTTTGAAGATTGTAATGGAAACCTCACTATAGATTTTACATTTTGGGTTGTAGAAGTGATAAAATGATGGCAGAAAAATATCACCATATCGCAATTGATACAAGAGATGAATTAGATATTTTTCATGTATGGTAGTTACAATCATGGATCCAAAATTTTTTCATAGTTTTATTCAATTTTTTTGTACACTTGGTCTATATCAACTTATTTTTATGCAATTTATAAAAACAGTTCTTGTTCTGAGTTACAAAAGATCTGGTTACACTTCTCACAGAAAAATTAGTTTTCTTGCTGCACTTCGAATTTGGACAGAATTTTTGAGGTCCGAGACTTCAGTAGCGGTAGGTGTTGCCTCTTCCTCGCACAATTTTCATGGCTCATTGGTGGTGGGGTAGAACGAGAAGATGATGCCAATGGAAGTGAAAAACCTCTTGTGTTTTTTTCTGGTATGCATACTGAAAGAAATAGATTATTATGATAAAACTCAATACATGGGATAAGGGAACAATTATTAGATGCAAATTTTCTTCCAAATATGGTGAAAAAAATCTATAATGAAAGAAAAAATATGCCAATTAGTTGAGATATTTTTGAATATTTATTAGTGAGTACTTGAATTCAAAAGTCATCAGACATATTTATTCCTCTATTAGTAAAAAAAGAAACAATACGTTTTCCAATTATTCCACCAAAACTACAAATTTACATAAATCATTTCTGCCATATCTATCAGTACTACCCAGTTGTTCAGAATGAAATAAAGAGAGAGAAAACCATTTTAATCGACTTACAAAAGAAGGAGATTAATTCAATTTAGGTGAAAAATTGTAGTTTTTACCGTTTCACAAACATTAGCATTTTGAATTATAACTGGCTATATTTCTTAATAATTCGTTAATGTTGAAAAGGGAAACATTCTCAATTGAATATTGATAGAAAGATTTTATGAACATCCTGTTTATATTTTCAACAAATCAATTCGTTAATGTTGGTAATACATTCAATTTTGTTAACATCATTTTGCAGCTCTTCGCCTTTCTAAAATTTATATGAACCCCCGTCCACTGGATATGGACAAAATAAATTCAAGATTCTTTATTAACTAACAGAATGGAAAGTGTACTAGACAGGTTGTGGGAATAAATAAATTCAGTAAATTTCTTATGCAAATAGCTCAATATTTAAACTTGCCTGATCCCCATAAATATACTGGGCATTGTTTGCGTAGAACTTCAGCAACGCTATTAGTGGATGCAAGAGGTAATTTACTTCAATTAAAAAAGCATGGAGGCTGGTAGTAACGTTGCGGAGGGATATGTTGATCAATCAGTTAGCAGCAAAAATCAAATACAAACAAAAATTTTATAATCCATACAAAATTCAACCCTATCTGATTACGGCGCATCTTCATCTGGAGTGACATCAGTTAACATCATAACAGATGTGGCATCGTCTACCTCAATACATAAAAATCCTGATTGTAATACTCCTATAATTTTCAATAATTGCTCAAATGTAACAATTAACTAATATTTAAATCATAAGTAACGTTTAAAAAAATTCTGTTATTTTTAATTTAAAATAAAATATTTATTCATCGTCCTTTTTTAGCATATTATTATGGTATAAACAGGGTTGTAGAAAAAGTATAGTGTTTCACTCGTCAAAAATATTTTTCGAAACTCGTGAAATTACCAGCCTTGGCTAGTAAACTGTTCTCTCGCTTAAAAAAATGTTACTTTTGTCACTTGTAAAACAATATACTATTAATCACTAGTGATTAAAAGTACAACTTCTCTCACTAATTTGAGTTGAAATATGTGTCACATTTTAGACATAAAAATGGAAGTATAAATATTTGAGATACGGAAAATTTTTAATAAATAATGAAATAAAAGTAAGTTATGATAAAATATGGTGGAAAAATAAAAAAAGGCAGCCCGAAAGTGATCTCGTTGTCACCCGGTATAGTATGAAGGCACAGTCAACTTGATTCGAGTAGTTTGGAGTACTGCAATTTTTTTCAAGATAAAAAGTGACTTTTTGTGTGGCATAGAGAATGATGAACGACCCATTGGGGAGTCTGCTAACTATGCAAACCACCCAAATACAGCTTTACACTAGTATCACACAAATGCCGGTATCAAATGTTCCATACCTTCAACTATTGAGAATTTAATTCTACAATCATCAACATTTCTGATAAACTTCCAGCAATCCTATTTTTTTGCAAAGAAAGTTACTTGAGATTTATAATAGTATATTAAAGTATAAGTGGATAAAAAGGGCTTTAAAACACGCGCGATTTTTCGAGCACGACGGCGCAGCCGGAGTGCTCGAAATAGAGCAAGTGTTTTTAAGACCAGTTATCCACGAATACTTTACGTTATTTTTTTTTATTGGTGCACTTTGAAATCATATATACTGGTATTATTACTACAAAAAATAGAAATAAGAACTAATAATGCAAGAAGGTTGAATTGGTGATGTGACATCAGTATACCTTTCGTTGTCATGGAAATGAGAAAAACTAATTTGCAATTTGTTACCAAAGATCAATATTTGTTGTCACCAGAGCTCAAAAATGAATGATTCTAATATCTATTTTTTGAATAGTGAGGCAGAATCGCGGTTAATACCGCGAAAATCCAGTGATATATATAAAAAAGAATATGAAAAGTTCATCAAATGGATGGAGGAGCACATATAAATGAACGAATTGTGAGTAATATTTTATCTGACGTTACAAGGTACTCCTGTCAGATCAATAATCAAAAATTTGTCATTTAGACTTCACGTTTCTCGATTTGTTGATGTTGTCATGGTTACCTTTAAAAAACGCGCGTTTTTTAAAGTTCGATTTAAACACGCTGAGGCGTGCTTTAAATGGGTAAAAAGGGGCACCAATAAAAAAAAATCTTTTTCAATAAGTAAATGCTTTTGTTTGAAGGTTGTAGGCAATGTGGTAACTTGATTACTTTCGTTTCGGACGTCCATCGTCTTAATGGATTTGAAAGGTTTTCCCGACATTTCGAATGCATGTATCTGCAATCGTGAATACAGTATTCACCTGAAGACGATTGCAGATACATGCATTCGAAATGTCGGGAAAACCTTTCAAATCCATTAAGACGATGGACGTCCGAAACGAGAGTAATCAAGTAAATGCTTCTTGGAAGGCTTCAATATATTTCTACAATAATATTACTCAAAATTGGAAAAGGGAGATATAATACCTGAGTGTAATATCCAACGTTTACATCTAGCGGTATCTTTCACTGGAAAATGGGATAGTCTCAACGAAGGATTATTCCGGGCTGAAAGCCCACAATTGTAGTAAGCACATTTATTCCCAGACATCTGAAACATACATGTATAAAATAGTCATTTACCTACAAATATTGTTAAGATAATATACACTACACTCCATAAGAAAAAGTATGAATGACCACTGGAAGGGAATCTTTATTGAAAGTTTCTTTTGCTTGGGCTGACACCAATAAAAATTGTATTCTCAGAACTTAGCTTACACAGCAGATTTATTGGCAATAACTATTTGAAAATTCATTAATTTTGGGTCGTATCTCAAGAAGCCATTGGTTTGTCCAACAGGTATCAACTTATTTGGAATGAAAATGTTTTATAGCACAAGTCAATATTATCTGAGTATAAAGAGAACATCAGTGTTTGGAAACTCAATGAATATATATTGAATATAAATTATTAGAAATAATATATCCATTCTTCTACAACATAACCTTACTTTTCGTTATTACTATTTTTGTTACTAAACATATTAGTGGATATTAAATCATACTCAACTTCACAATATAACTTTCTAAAGGGACACAGTAATTCCCTAATATCTCAAATAAATGAATATTTCGTTCTTACCTTCTTTTCCAATTTTTCTCACAAATGTAATTGTCTTATAAAAGTTTATACACTTGAATGTTCACAGAAAACACAGAACGACGATCACTCAATAATACCACAAAAAATTATCAAATCACTCCACGATTTCAAATTTCAAAATAAATACAAATGGCATGAGATATTGCGGAAAATAGAAACAAAATATTGTTATTCCAGTTTAACGTTTAACCCCTCAAGGTCGGGTCGCTTGCCAATTGCCACTCCCACCTAAATTTCTTCTATCTCACTCGGATAAATCATTTTTGGAGATCATTAAACTAACGCCATCTACGAATGAAATCCATTTGTATCCAAAAAATTTCCCGTTTGGTTGCTGACTATATATCTTTAGACAATGCTATTAATTTTGTCAATTTTATTGATATCCAAAGAAAAAATAAAATTTAAATAATGGTCAATGTTGTTTTATATATATATATATATATATATATAATATATATATATATATTTTATTCATTTTATTTTTATATTTTATATTACATTGTTGTCAATTGATATCTAAAGACAATAAATAAGAGTAGATCTCACTCAAATGGTTAACATCTGTTTTTTTATTTATACAATTGTTTTCTAGGGAAATTAAAGCCATTTCTAAGAATGTTCTCGTAGATGTATGTGACTCTGTCGCTAGCACTTTCACTGAATCGTAATTCATCTGGTGGTCAAATTTATTCACATGTTCTGCCAGAGCACATTTTTCAGGATGCAATCTGCAGTCACTTTTATGAGAAATTATTCTGTTCGATAATGAACTTTGCGTTTGACCAATATATTATTTATTACAACCATGACAAGGAATTCTATAAATTACATTTGACATTGAAAGTAATGGAGTTTTATCTCTTAAACTTTGGAATAAATTGATCTGATTGTTAGAACTGTTTTATATTATATTTTTAATTTTTCAGGATTGTGAAATAATATGTAGAGTTTAGGAGTGATCACTCTTATATATGGTAATGACGTGAAAAAAGGTGGAGTAGGCGCATTGTTAGTTCCATCGTTGTTTGAGACAATGTTCGAGTTATTACTGTTCAAGGTTAGTACTTCTAAGTGAGACGAAGAATTATATATAATGTTATTAAGTAAAGTTTTCGGATATGAATTATCTAAGAAAAGGTTAAAGATAATGTTTAAATTCTGTTTATGGAATTTAGGATCTGAGATTTTCAGTACTATTAATTTCATTTGTTTTACCAAGTTCACTTTCATAGACTCTTTGTGATATGAATGGTAATTCAGGTATAGGAAACCATGCAGCTCAGGTAGATACTTCGTCTCACTTAGAAGTTCTAACCTTAAACAGTAATAACTCGAACATTGTCTCAAACAACGATGAAACTAACAATACGCTACTCCACCTTTTTTCACGTTATTACCATATACCTAAACTCTCCAGATTATTTCACAATCCTGAAAAATTTTAAATATCATATTAAACAGTTCTAACAATCAGATCAATTTATTCCAAAGTTATAGAAAAAACTCCATTACTTTCATTGTCAAATGTAATTTATAGTATTACTTATCATGGTTGTAATAAACAATATATTGGTGAAACGCAAAGATCATTATCGAACAGAATAATTTCTCATAAAAGTGACTGCAGATTCCATTCTGAAAGATGTGCTCTGGCAGAACATGTGAATGAATTTGACCACCAGATGAATTACGATTTAGTGAAAGTGCTAGCGACAGAGAACATACATCTAAGAGAACATTCTTAGAAATGGCCCAAGAAAACAATTGTATAAATAAAAAAACAGATATTAACCATTTGAGTGAGATCTACTCTTATTTATTGTCTAGATATCAATCAAAATTGACAACAATTTAATATATGATATAAAAAATATAAAAATTAAAATATAAACATGTATATATATATATATATATATATATATATATATATATATATATATATATATATATATATATATAAAAAAAGATATTAATCATTTGAGTGAGATCTCTTACTTATTGTCTTCAATATAATAAAATTGACAACAATGTAATATTTCTTTTCAACATTAGTAACATCAGTTGGTACTAATCTAACAGTTGGCACCACTATAATTATTTCCAAGTGACACCCGTCAGGTGTCGTGGCTTAAATATAATTGCCAGATTCATTCCTAACCTGTCAGTTCCACTTGTCACACCACATAGAGTACACATTTATATTTATATAATTTTAAACATCGCTAATGTGGTTGTAGTAACTTTGAACTTCGTTATATTCCTTGATCTACGTTTTTTTTTGTATCACTATGTTAGATGAATATGTTTAACATCATTGAAACCAACCTCAACAAAGTTGTAAGTAGCATAATGTTTCGAACTTGAATATGTATTACTATTGGTTTTTTCATCTATTGTAGCCTCCCTGATGATGGAAATAAACATTTCCGAAAGCTTGGATAAACCTCAAAGAGTTTACTTTCTCATATATATATATATATATATATATATTTGTATATATATATATATATATATATATATATATATATATATATGTATATATATATATATATGTATATATATATATATATATATATATATTTTCTTTCTTGGACATAAGGTTCATTTAAATAGCAGAGGTTGTTACCATTGACCCATTGAGAAAGGCCAAAACCCTGGCTGAAACGTCTGGATTTAATTAATAAATAACATGAAATAACAACCTCTGCTATTTAAAAAAAATATATATACAGTGGTTCAAGAAAATAAAAAACTAACTATAAATATATATATACATATATATATATATATATATATATATATATACAGAGTTTCCCATATAAAACTCCGCGGGCAAATATCTGGGAAATGAAAGATGATATCCATATTTCGTGAGAGCAGATGATCTTGATGTCGAAGGGTCCTCTTATTTACGTAGAGATCCATCACTAGGCGTTATTCGTTAGGAAATTGCGACACCGACGTCAATTTTTTCAAATGGCATCCCAGATTCTTCAATGTATTTTGCGATTCTGCATCAAATTCTGAATTCAGCTATATATCTCACTCACAGTTTCCCTTGAATACTGATGAAAATCAGCATTTTTACATATTATAAAGTTACCAAAGTGTATCCAGTTTTGTGTTGGTTTTTCGTAAAATTGAAAAATGGTTCAATTTTCGAATGAAAGTTGGATATATGTATTTATGACGAAGCAAGAAGGAATGCAAAAGAAGCAATGAGAATATACGCTAATCGGTATCAGACAAAACATTCACTAGCTTAGCCAAATCTTTTGATGAAAAGTAGCGAAAAAAATAAAAAAACGGCTACAGATGAGAATCACACTGTTGCAGTGCTAGGTCAAATGGTATTGGAACCACCTAGTTCTACCAGACAAGTAGCAATGGATTGTGATATTTCGAAATCGTCAATACAACGTATTTTGTCAAAAAACAAATTCCAGCCCTACAAAGTACATCTGGTTCAAGGTCTACAGCCAGGCAATAATCTTTATTGTTTATAGTTCATAACTATAATCTATTCCCATATTTAGGAGATGGTGATAGGAGATTGAACTTGAACAAAATATTATGGAGTGATGAAAGCCGTTTCCATAACAACGGTATGATAAACAAACATAATTGTCACTATTGGTCTGACGTGAACCCTCATTGGATTCAAGAAACGAGATATCAGTCTGTGTGGGGGGTTGATGTTTGGTGCGGAATCATTGATGGTTATTTGATAAGACCTCATTTTTACGAAGGAATTCTCTATGGAGAGAGGTACTTGCTTTTCCTCCAAAATGTATCACCGAATCTCTTGGAGAATTTCACATTACAAACTCGACTGAATATGTGGTTTCAACAAGATGGGGCACCTCCCCATAATAATAAAATAATTACCCAATATTTGGATGACACTTTTAATGAGAAATGGATTGAAAATAAGGGTTTAACATTATGGCCAGCTCGAAGTTCAGAAATGACTCCACCGGATTTTTTTCTGTGGGGATATATTAAAGACTTAGTTTATATGCGACGTCCACAAAATGTAGATGATTTAAAAAATAGTATCACAAATGTTTGTGCTTCCTTATCGCGGGCGACGATTTTAGCTGTCACGAATCGAGAAATATTAAAAAGGTACAATATGTGTATTCTACGTGAAGAAAGGCAGTTCGAACACTCACTAAAATAATTCATGTAATTACTTTAATTTTTTCATTATTACCATTATGTTGGTAGAGTGTTGGTCAAAGTAACATATTTTTTGGTAATTTGAAACATTTACTTTAGTTTGTATTGTCTGCGATTTTACAGAAACACACAACTAGATGAAACTCTACAGGCAATGCAATTATAACTGATAGATCAGTTTAATTAAACTCGAGTTAATGCTTTTTATTTTGACTTATTCATGCCCCTCTTTATAATATGCAATAAAGTTGCTGTTTTTCATCAGTATTCAAGGGAAACTATGAGTGTGCTATATGACTCTTGGTGTCGTGGATTGGTCTATACTGACATTGTTGGTGACCTATCAATATTGCACGAAATTTCGTGTCATTGAACTCCACTCCATTAGGTCTAAGCTTCACCCCACAAATTATAGGTGTCACATCAATAATTTTGTGCATTTCATATATCTATCGGGCAATCACAATGTCTTTCATTTCAAAAAGTAGTATCGGTGATATAATTTTTTCATTGTTCTACATCGAACCGTCCAAAAGTTAACAGGGGGGGACTATTAAAAGCCGCACTGTATACATATATAAAATATGAAGACGTCCTTAACCTACCGAATGAAGATCATTCGATAATAAGTAACCATGTTATTAGTTAGGACATTGCATTGAAAAAAAAATGGTAATTTTTTTGGTATTTATAAAAAAAAAGTTGAGAGGTGTCAAGGGACACCCGCAGCAAAATGAGAATAGACATTTTGTAGTACTATACTTCTAACTGCAATATATTTTAGAACATTTTTAATCGGATCACCTATGAGGCATCCAGACTTGCTCCAATAAAGTGCATTAAAACAAATCAAATTGCAATTATGCAAAAACTAATGTTTCGACATTGCCTGAATTTGTTACACATAAAGTACATATCAATCACTAATATCATTTTTTTCGCATTTTGATCCTCTACAATTCGTCCATTGACAATATTGATATTGCTTTATTGTAAAGCAAAAACGAAAAAAAGTTGAGAGGTGTCAAGGGACACCCGGATGGAACGAAGTTCCTTTCGATTAATTAGTGAAGGAATTGTAATAATTTTTTTTTTTTTTAGTTATAATAATATTTTTTTTATTATTAACAAATATAATGTAATATAAACTTAATCAGTAGGCTCAATTTTAGTACATACGCATTGATATTGTAATATTAAAATATAATTTGCTTTTAAATTCATTTAAGTTATGACGCGTACACTTGCTAAACACACGATAATGGAGAGATTATAACGCGTATGACTTGGTTAGCACAATAGTAAAGAGAGGTTATAATGCGTACTTGCTAAAAATACATAAGCATTTATTATTGTCTGTATAAAATCTCTACTTACCTAACTCCATCAGCAATATCCGGAACTTGTGCAGAAACACTGTCAGGTTTCATTATTGTTATTATTTTTTATTATTTATTATGTACAAAAAACCTGTATACACTCAACAATAATAATCGTCGCGACACCACACTGTTCAATGCGAAATAGAAAGACGAAACGAAAATAACTGGCTTGCTTTCTATGAGAGAGAGAGACAGACAGAGAAACACGCGCACGCCGCACGGCTTACAACTACAGCAAAAAGTGTCGTTACAACTTTTGGTCTTAATTTATTCCGTCTAGCCCCCTTTCGCAACGCGCGATAAGGAACTTCGTTCCAAAAGTTTTTTCATAATTCCAATTATTAGGCAGAAAATACATGAACAACAATTCTGATGGGTGTTCTAAATATTCATTTTCAAAATACTTCTTTCTAAATTATATTTGAAGAAACCTATATTCTTTCGATAAGGAGCTTGGCATAATCAAACAAATAGTTATCAACAATATTGCCCACACCTGTTGAATAAACTTAATAATGGGCATATGACCAAATCATTAAAACGTCCTTTTTATTTATTTTTTCTGGAATATTCAACAATTCTATTCGCTTAGATCCCTTTCCTAGACAAAGTTTACAATTATATTAGAAACATTTAATATATGCAATAAAGATATTATAATCTCATTTTACACTTATCCCACCATATCAGAAACCTTTTTGCAACGCCTTAAAAAATGGTAAGAGTGGGATAAATATCATTACCAAAGTTATGGAACATATCAAGATCATTGAAAAACATCCTGGATCTAATATTCACCAATCCAATACAAATAGTGCATTCGCTAATCACGTCATTAATTGGAAACACAATTTTGAAATAGATGAGGACCCTAAATATGTTACACGTTTGTGAAAAAGGCAACAAACGTAATCTTCTAGAGATTTTCGAAATTGATTCCTTCATCAATAATAGAAATATATTTTCGTGGAATGAACAGATTTCGATTGTCTTGGTTTCTTCAACTAACTTGTTTTCAATCAATAAAATATCCTATTTTCTAATTTCCAACTCTGTTTCATCAATTTGGATTTCTGGATATCTAACATGTGTTTTGTTTTGATTTTTTTCTTGTGTTTATGCTCAATGTGATCATAAAAAAAGTCGCTATATCAAACATTAATAGCTTTTAACGTTCTACATTTTTACACTTTCCAATTTTTATACCCCGTCTGAGTAACAACCTTCATTTGATTTGGCCGATTTTTTTAAATTTTCATCCATTTAATCTCTGCCTAGATGTAACCTCCTCATAACGCTAGTACTATCCCCATTTGAGACGGTAATTCGAACAATTCATATCCAGTTAAACATGACAGTGCATGCAGTGGCAGTTCAAGTATGGATTGATACTGTTAAAATTCAGTGTATAAGTTAAGCAAATTCTGGTTTCTATGGTAGAGTACTATAATGAGGCGAACATTTAATGGACAAAAAGAATTAGAACTTTTTGTCGTGAGTCGGCAGCTTATAGAGATTTTTTTCAACAGTAGATAGAGCAACCTGCATGAGGGCCGACTCTGATATATGTGTATCTTCACCTTTTAATCACTTTAGGGGTGGGATATCACCTTTCTTAGTGGTTATCTATGTCATCATAGAAATACTCTGTCAAAATTTCAGCTCTTTAGGTCCAACGGTGTGGGCGCGTTGATCGTATGTCAGTCAGTCAGGACATGTAATTATATATGTATAGCTGGTACCCGCGACTTCGTCCTATGTTTTTCTTTGTGTTGTACCATCTAGCTTATGCATTTGGCTTCCCGTTTTCCGTTATCTCATTATCCCAATTCACTAACCTCTTTTCACCCCTTTAGGGACGGAATTTTCAAATTAGGTTGAACACGATTACCTTATTTTGTAATAGAGAGCCAGAACACCAATTTTCATGGCCCTATCTTAAAAACTAATGGAACCCCCATACAAACTTTCACCCCTTTAGGGATGAATTTCAAAAAACACTGGAACACGTGTTTGTTTATTTGAAACAACAAAGACCTCAAATACCAATGTTTATGACTCTAACTTAAAAACTAACGCCCCCCCTATTTTTCACCTTTTTAAGAGATTTGATAGTGGCCAGGTTAACAATTCTTTTCAATGCCTGTATAGTGCCGGTGTTTTCCCAGAAATTTTCAAACACGGTAAAGGGATCCCAATACATAAGAGTGCTGATTCCGATTTACCAGATAATTTTAGACCTATTTCTCTTATTCCGTTTTTGGAAAAAATATTCGAGATAATTTTGAAAACTTGTTTTAATTCCGGAGAAAGACATCCACTATAAAAGCTATAGCTAAAGCAGATGAAAGCATAGTAGAGGGCTACGAAGACGGCTGGCAATATCCACTTAACAAAAGCGTTTGACTGAGTAAATCACGATTTGTTACTAGAAAAATTGAACCTATACGGTGTAAGAGGTGTTCGCTTAACTCCTCTCGATTCATATCTTAAGAATCAGGGAAATACGTCAGAAACAATAGTAATGAAATGGGGTACTGAATGGATATGTCCTTTGGCCTCCTTTATTTATCATATACGTTAGCGACTTATTATACCATCTAATTAACCTTTTGGAACTCGCGGCGCGGAGCCACACTCCACACGGATGATAATACCCCCACCACACTTAACGTGTGTTCTGCCTTCTGGGTCGGCCTGATATTTTTAGTAGCTGCTTCATTTTAGGCATCGATAGTCAAGTAGTGAGGGTATGTCGTTAGCTTTCATAGATTACAGTAAACTGACCACTGCGGAGTGACGCTCCGAGAGTGAGTTATAGCGGATCAAAGTCAAGTAAGTATTTTACTTCATTTTTGGTAATTTTGGTACTGATGTACAATATTTCAGAATGAATTCTTACGAGGAGGAAGATTGCGGAGGTTGATGGAAGAATGTCTGAACGACAGTAATGATGAAGAATGTACAGTACGATGATAAATCAGATGAAAAGGAAGAACTAGAAACTTGTGAGTTGGATACTGATACAGAATCGAGAGCTTAAGATGAAGATATTGTTATGGAGGAGAATGCATCATATTATATTGGAAGAGGTGGACAAACAAAATGGAATAAACATATGCCAACACAAAATACTAGAGAAGACAACAAAATCTCATAAAGCACTTAACAGGTGTCAAACAACCAGCTAAAAATCTGGAACAGTTCCATTGAGATCTGGAAGGTTTTTTTCACGGATGCCATGATACGAGATATAGTTATCCTCACGAACAAGCACATTGAACAAGGGAGATACAGATACGGAAGAGAAAGGGATGCAAAAGTTACAGATAATTGTGAATTGCAAGCAGTATTCAGTTTGTTGTATCTCACTGGTGTACACAAATCTGGTCGTGTAAATGTGAAAGACTTGTGATTTCAGGTATGGGTGTAGAGATATTTCGACTCAGATCATCTGAGAGTTGATGATATCGACACTCGCGAAGAAAGAAAAGCCAGTGACAAACTATAAGGGACTTGTTCGATCTTTTTGTGAAGAACTGCCAGAGTGCATATACACCATTTGAATACTTACTGTAGACGAAAAACTTCCGTAGAAGATGTAGTTTTTCACAGTATATTGCATCCAAACCAAATAAATATGGTCTGAAAATATTTTATGCACTGAACCTAGAAGTTTATTTAGGAAAACAACCAGATGGTGAATATTTTCTCAGTAACAGACCATGCGATGTTGTTTAAAGACTATATAAACCATGTAAACCCGTACTCAAGAGTGGAAGGAACATAACTCTTGATACTTGGTTCAACAACAACTATATATATATATATATATATATATATATATATATATATATATATATATATTTAAGAAAAAACAGAATAGAAATTCATATAGAATTTTCTAAACCCATCCGTCGTCCAGCTGGATGATAAAGCTACATTAGTATCATATATTCCGAAGAAGAATAAAAATGTTCTCATATTATAACGACGATAAAATAAATAGCGAAACTAACAAACCACATATTATAATGGACTACAATAATACCAAAGGTGGTGTAGACTGCTCGGATAAATTTTGCGCTGCCTACACAGAATGAAACAAATTGTTGAATCAAATAAAATTTATTTGAATCGTATATGCACTACAAAATATAATCTCACAATGAGTAAAATTATTTCTTGGTTTTGGATCAAATTTAAAGTTTCAATCAACTGAAACTAATTTGCATGAACCAAATATCTTATTCGACCAACTCTATTCATAACTCGTTTTGGCAGAATGTTGTTTCAACCCTGTAATTATTTTGTTGAATCAGATCTACAAGATTTGCTCATTGCTTTAACAAAAATATTCATTCAAACAAGTATATATGTCGAATTGATGAATTCAATAAAATGTCAATTCAACAAAATAGGCTGAAAATATTTATTCAAATGAGTAATCATTTTGTTAATCCTCTGAACCGACAAATATGGCAACCGAGCATGAGAGCTCATTCCAGACAATTAGGTCCAGACGTCGCAACGATGATAAGTTTACTTTGTTATTCGGTAACATTATCTAAGTCAAGGTCAATTATGTGAAAGCTTCTCCATCTAACGCATGTAATTCAACCAATATAATATTCTTTAATCTATTTCTGTTGTTTTATTCAAATAAATATTGTTGTTGAAACAAATGTTCATTCAATATGAGTTGGAGATTGTTTCGATTGATTAACATATATTGATTTGGATAGAAAAATCGAATTAAACGGAATATATTGATTTAGTGTTGTCGAATTGTGACATCGCTATACAGGTATTGGATTTACCTAGGATTAGTAATCATAGAAATATAATGGTAAATCTTGATTATCATGCAATCAATGAGAGACTAGAAAGTGTAGAATGGGTCTATAGAACCTATGATAATAATTATAAATATAAGTGTTTGGTTAACACAATATTAGAAGCCGTGGATATAGTTGCCCCCAAGAAGCAGATAAAAATATTTTTCTACGGCTATAATACTAAACTGCCTTTTTCAAACTGTTTTTGACTAAACAATGAAGTACATTGTATGTTTTCAATTTCATTTCCTTATCTGATAACACAATGAAGTCATTGTGTTATTGTTGGTCATTAAATCACGTCTCCCATGGAAAGCAAGGAAAACTGAAGACATTTGTCAATTCAAATTCATCAAAACTTGTCAAAGTTTAAAGGTATGATGAGCAGTGAAATTGACGAACTAACTCCTCCAGACATAATTGCAGCCGCAAATCAGGCATGTATAAACTTGATTCCGGAAGTATCGAAAGAGAAATATGAAAAAGCCTACAAATCCTTCACATATTGGCTAAAGGAAAAGGTCACCGCGTCAACTTCAGAAAATGTATTACTTGCATACTTTGATGAATTGTCTCAGAAATTTAAATCCTCAACTTTATGGGCGCAATATTCCATGTTAAGGACCATGATAAATATCAACAGAACTGTAGACATTGGCAACTATTCAAAACTTAGAGCATTCCTAAAGAGAAAATCAAACGGATACAGGCCGAAGAAATCGAAAATTTTCTCCACTGATGAAATCGATAAGTTTATAAAAAACGTCTGGACGTGATATCGTTTAATCACCTCACTTAAGCGACATGGAGGTTGGAAATCAACCACAGTTGCGGAGAGTTATATTGACGAGTCAATGAAAAATAAATATGACATCGCCAATAAAATTGTGAGTTCGATTAATAAATCTGAAAACCTGTCATCTACTTCAATGTCATATAATTTTGAAAATGAAGAAATATCAAATGTGCCATGCAATGCCCAAATGCTTCACAGATCACATTTAATCATTGTAACAATATAACTGTAAATATTGCGAATAAGTCAATTTAAAAAAATGTGAATCAGAACATTGTGCAGTTATTCAATATGTTTCCAATTGTAAATGAAAATGTTCCATACAATTAAAATTGAAGTTCAAGTATCTGTTGTAAATTCATTTCACTATTTTATGTTAAAGCCGTAGAAAAAGTATAGTGTATAACTCACACGGAATGTTCATTTCCCACTCGTATGATTTGCAGCACTCGCCTACGGCTCATGCTGCAAACATCATACTCGTGGGAAATGAGTATCATTCCGTGCTTGTTAAACAATATACTATTCCTCACTATCAAGAATGGTGGAATATCATAGTTAAAACTGCGACAGCAGAGAGAGACGAAAGCTATAAGATATATGTCAATAATCGTGTAGCAGAGAACTGGGAATCATAGCGACAGAAACGTAATACTGCTGTGAAGGTGATAAGACAAGAAAAAAAGAAATATTTAGAGAATAAAATAAATGGTAACGTTGGTAATCCTAGTAAAATGTGGCAGACTTTGAAGAAATACGTACCAAATAACAATTTTCCAGCGTGTATGCAAGTATTGAATTTGATGAAAATGATAATATTAAAATGTCGAATACTCTTGATGAATACTATGTCAAAAGCATTAACCAGATCACCAATTCAATTAATGTACCCCAAATCCAAACTCCTATCATAGTTAGTCATGTTTCACACAAATTGAGATACTTCAGAATGATTACCATTGTGAATCTCAAGTAAATCATATTTTCAATGACCAATAAAAATAGTACAGATGAAATATCAACAAAATTGTTGAAGGAATGTTTCTCAACTATCTCTAAGCCACTATTGAATATTATAAATTATTCTTTTGAAACTAATAAAGTATCTGACGAAATTAAAACTGCTACAATCATACCAATCCCTAAAGTCGCAAATACGAATAAAGCATGTGAGCTGAGACCAATAAATATGACGTCAGTTATAGGCAAAGTACTGGAAAAATCGGTCTACAATCAAATTGTGGATCACTTGGAACGCAATAAGGCTATCACATGTGTTCAGTCAGGGTTCCGTAATAAGCATAGTTGTGAAACCGCTTTGCAATGTGTCCTCCATGATTGGAAGAACACTTTGGAAAAAAATTTAATGACAGTGACAGTTTTTCTTGATTTGCAAAGGGCTTTCGAGACTATTGACAGAACCAGATTATTGAAAAAATTGGAAGCTGTCGGAATTGTAGATGCAGCATTACAATGGATTGCGTACTATTTGGATAATCGGAAACAAAAGTTACGACCTAACCATGTTACATCTAGCATAATCGATATCAATATAGATGTACCTCAAGGTAGTGTTCTGGGTCCTTTATTGTTTCTAGTGTATATAAATGATATGGTTGAGGTAGTGAATGGATGTTGTATACACCTATTTGCTGATGACGCTGTTATTTATTGTACTGGAAATAACCGTTCGATATGCTTCAATACAATTAATGAGAATTTAGAAGCTATACACAATTATTGCTGTTGAAATTTGTTGAAAATAAATCAAAACCGAATGGATGTTGATCAGTAGAGACAAAATGTATAAGGAAGTGATGAAGACAGCACCGAAATTGTCTATTGGCAGTGGTAGTGTCCAGATAGAGTTGGTTGAGAAATTTAAATATTTAGGGGTATTAGTTGATCGTCAACTGTACTTTAATGATCATGCAAAAAATGTGATAAAAATAATTGCCATGAAAATCAACTATTTGACGAGATGTTCTCAGCATCTCACCCAATGGAGTAAAATTATAATTTACAATACTCTTATACTCCCTCATTTCAACTACTGTGCCACTGTGCTTTATCTGGTGAATCAAAATGTGCTAAATCGATTACAGAAATTACAAAAACGAGCCATGCGAATTATTCTTTGTTGTGCACGAGATACGTCGATAAATTCAATGCTAGATACCCTCAATTGGTTACCGGTTAGGAATTATCTATTATATCACTCCCTCATATTCATTCATAAGATTAAAACCGGTATGACGCCTGAGTATTTGCAGAATATTTTAATCCTCAATCAGGAAGTTCATGAGCACCACACTAGATATAGAGGCAATCTTCGTGCTCCCCTGGTTAACAGAACATATAACCAGAATTATATTTTTGTCAAAGGTGTAACCATGTACAACATAATTCCAATTGATGTTAAAAATTCTGGAAGTCTTGATATTTTTTAAATTAGGCTGAAGAAGCACCTCTGTACAAACATATTGTAACATAATTTTTTTTTATGTTGTGTATGTTCTGAATGTTTGTTTATTTTGCTTCATATGTTCCTTTGTGAGTACCTATATACATATTTTTTACGAATTTCATATTTTTATATTATTATATTTTTTTTGTTACACATTGTACTTGATATTAGTTATATGACTAAATAAACGATTTATATATATATATTAGGGTGTTCATTTTTGGGCAACATTTTTTTTCTTCAAGTCCCGCCTGCAAATCTTGTAATTTATAGAAAAACAAAATTTTTGAGCATATTGCGTACCCTTAATTCGAATTTCAACCCATTGCTAGAGAATTTTGAATTTTATCCATTAAAATAACATTAAAAAATGATTTTTTATACGTTTTTCCTTCCGCTCACCCATGGATTCTTGGATTCCTACAAAAAAGCCCATTGCGTCGAGTTTGTAACTCCAACGGGTTCGACGAAAAATGTCATTTAAGCTTTTAACTTTTCTTTGATAATTAATTAAGTCTTTCTAAAAAATTATTTGAAAAAATATTTCAATAAATTACATATCTTATCTAATCTAAAGAGGCTTTTTTCTCAACATAATTATAGTATACATCACAAGCATAACCAATACGTATTACTGAAAAATGATAATAAGTGTGTTGTACATAAATATAAATTCTAACATGAATAATCTATCTGTGAAAATCGTATAATTTTTTTAAAAAATGTTTTAAACTCCAAAAAGTAGTAATCGTTGTGAAATTACTGATTCAAAACATTTTTGATGCCATCAAATTTCAAAAAATACAATGACAAAAAAAAATTCATTCAATTTTTTAACTTGGATTTCATAAATTAGTTTTTATTGAAAAAAATTGATTTTTTCGTTAATTTTAAGTTTTAAGTGGCTTTAACAGCTGAACTATGAGAGCTACAAAAAAATATCTCACAGCAAAATTGTTGGGCATAAACCCCCCTACAAATTTTCTTTCTATCTCCAATAGCTTAGCAAATAAACGCAATTTACTGCTATTTTCATGAAAATTCAGCTTAAATGACATTTTTTGCCGAACCCGTTGGAGTTACAAACTCGACGCTATCAGCTTTTTTGTAGGAAATTATACCTATAACAAGAATCCATGAGTCAAAATTCCCAAAAAAAATATTTTCTGGGTGAGCGGAAGGGAAAACGTATAAAAAATCATTTTTCAAAGTTATTTTAATGGATAAAATTCAAAATTCTCTAGCAGTGGGTTGAAATTCGAATTAAGGGTTCGCAATATTCAAAAAAATTTTGTTTTTCTATAAATTACAAGATTTTCAGGCGGGACTGAAGAAAAAAAATGTTGCCCAAAAATGAAGCATCCTAATATATATATATATATATATATATATATATATATATATATATATATATATATATATATATATATATATATATATATATATATATATATATATATATATATATATATATATATATATATATATATTTATATATATAATCAAAGAAATGTTAGCATTGCATTGAGAAATCCATCATTGCCTTCCATCAATCAAATACACCTGTGTTTTGGAATGAATTTTGATTAGTCGGGTCAAGCCAATAAGAGTGACCAAATAATAGGTTGAATTAACAAATCCTTTTTTCCGTATATAATTGTGAGAGAAATACGAGAAGATGGCCCTTGGTGATTTTTTACTCAATTCTAAATTATGGGTACGATAAATTCATATGTTATCTATGGTATGAATAACAAGATTCAGACCAAGCCAAGAAAGACATTTCTGAAGGAACTCGGATATTAGCTCAATGATGGATGGTTACGAAGACTGTTAGAAAGTCCTACAATGAATTTCGTTAATGCTACAAGAATTCGTCAGGTTCTAGGATTAGATGTACCGCGAGAACGAGATAGTCCTGCTACTGGTCGCTGTAGGTACTGCGACTGGAAGAAAAATCGGCCAACCAGATATTCCTGTGGACTATGTGTCGAATGGATGTGTTTGCAACATTGTGATTTCATATGCAGGGAATGCAAGGAACCGACAAACGAAAAAGACTGATTTTTTTCTTTTGTATTCATTCGGCCAATAATATTACTATAATTTTAAACATATTTTTCTCTTTTATTCATGTTTTTGTATATTTTATCATATCCAGAAATATATTATTACACATTTATCCAAATAAATTTTATTATGATCGCAGTAAACCTGCATAGGTGGGTGCGTAGTATCACTCCGCGCGCGAGTGTCGTAACAAAAACATGCGCGAACTATATCATGTTTGCAGACGATACCACTATACTTCATTGAAATATAAACGATAAATCAAAAAATGAAACAGCTGAAGAAAATGCCGAATATTGGTTAGCAGCAAACGGAAACTTAACGCAAGTAAAACGAATCATATCACCATTTCCTCCTATGCAACAAAAACCAATGAGCACACAAACTTCTAGGAATTTTCTTAGATTCCTCTCTAAACTGGCCAGGTCATATCGAGAAGAACAACTATCCAGCTCGATTTTCATTCTGAGATAACTAAGGTATCTATAACGCTTCCTTCAACTCGCACATTTCTCATGGAATAATTTTATGGGGTAATGCATCGGACTCTTTCAAAATATTCAAGCCTAAAAAAAGCCATACGAATTATAGCTAAGTTGGCTGCTTCAGGGGCCATTGCAGACCTTTATTTCAGAAATTTACAGTTTTAACCCTACCTGCTCTTCATATATATCATCAATTACTAGAAAAGAAGAATGAACTAAGTGAAAACTCAACTGTTCACCTGTAGTGAGCAGCTCAGACCAGAAAGGTATAGGTATAGTATATTGCCATTTATTATAAATTACCCCCCAGTTGGAAGATTTTCAATATGCCCTACTTAAAAAAAAACTGAAAAGATATCTTTCTGAACACACGTTCTATTCAACCCAGGAATATAAGTGATATGCAAAATTATAATAATAATTGAGAAAGGTCGAATATATGTTCTAATTCTACACTGCTAAACTGCCAGCTGAAAAAATACTTTTCATTCCTCGACGTTTTGACCTACAACATATAATACCTGTAAACATAGTCAATAAAATATGTCTGTCTATTATATAATGTGCTTTTGTTTATTTTTCATGAATTTTGTAATATCAGTTACTAGTTTGTCATCTACAATACTATTCTTATGACGTGCTACAAAATGTATTCTCTACATATCGTGGTCAATAAACTTCTATCTATATATATAAGTATATAAGTATAAGCAATTTAACATTAATTATTTCACATTCTGCGGTTCTGCGACTCAGTTCATTTCACCATGTCAAACTCTCTGCCTCCAAATATGGCCTGAGACTGAACCGTCGCTGAATTTGCCTAATGGAGAATTGTTTAACCTCATCTTCCACAACATATATAAATTTGGTCGCGACATCGCGGTCGAAGGGTTTAATTTATGTGAGAATTATGAATGATATAGGAGAAGGGCCATAAAGTATAGTTTTGCATAGTTGTCGAGCCTCAAACCGAAGTTTCAAAATGACAAGCGCAGTGGCGTATTCAGGACCTTTTCTCTCTCATAAACACTATACGATGTGAAAAATAAAACAATAGTTAATTATGAATATTTTATGATTCTGTTTTCACTACGTAGTCAGTATGGGCTGAATTATTACGCTTACCCAATGAATCTTTTTCAATAATGCCAATTCGTCATTTTTACCTACAGTTTCCTTGATTGGATAATTGGAATGAGTTTGCACAATTTTACGGTTATATCGAAAATTTAGTGAGGAATCCAAAAATGTAACAAAAGACCATTTAAAAAACAGATACTTAGTTGTTTATCTTTAATAATTTTGGGACATCCTGTATATAAATAGAAATATTTTTAGAAAATGCCTCATTATTGTCGCACCTATAATCAAAGCGATAGCTTGGATAGAAAAAAAGTTATGCTTGCGCGCACTCCTGGGTCACCCTGTATCCTTCTACTTTAAATCCATAGACATGGGGTTCTACCAGACCATCTGGACTACGGTGAAGAACTACAAACTTTGGTCCAGAACCAAAATTAACCTTTGTAAATTTTTCTAGCAAACAACAAATTTCTTATAATAAATTGTTCAATAAAGTCAAATTCAAAAATTTAACAAAGATTTAAAAATTAAAAGAACTTCAAGTAGAATCATTATTAAAAACTAATCCAAACTGGATGTGGTTCAATTTCTGGCATTAGGCATTCAGTATCGAACCAATCATACTGAAAGATATATCTATAAAAAATATTTGGGCAGATGTTGACTACCTCATTTCCACTATTACTGAACCCCTTCAGAGAAATATCACGATAGCAAGAGCCACTAACATTATCACTAATCACTTTCAAAGTTCACGTCAAAAATCAATTTTTCGAAATCTCATGAAATCAAAAAATTTTGAAAGACAACCCCAATCTGATTTTAATAAGGTAACGTTACAGTCATCATGGAAAAAGATCAATATATGAGGTTGTCGAATGACATCATTTTAAATAATAACTCGTATGTTGAATTACCAGAAGATCCTCTGTATAGAAGAGGTGGATCTTCTATACAGAGGAAAAGGAATGAATTAATCAAATCACTTTATCATGATAACCAACTAAATGAAACAATGAAAAAGAAGCTTACAAACTATAATGGTATTTCTCCAAAATTTTATTCATTACCAAAAATTCACAAACCCACCCTTTCAGTAAGACCTATAGTAGCTTCTATAGGAGTACCTACTGAAAACATTGCACAATTTTTGACAGGGATTTGAACTAGTGCCTACAATTTTGACCACGAATATTTTATAAAAGTTTCATTTGAAGTAGCAGAACAATTTGACAATAAAAAAATTCCAGACAACTTTGTGATGGCTAGTTTAGATGTTGTCTCACTTTTCAGCAATGTTTACTTGGAAGCTTGCTTAAGAGCAATAGATGAAAAGTGGGACCTTATCACTAATCATTGTTGCAACCAGAAAGAGGCCTTTTTGAATTTGACAATTTTTCTTTTCGACAACACATACTTTTCTTTTAACAATAAAATCTATAAACAGACTTTTGGTAGCCCAATGGCGGCATCCATTTCACCCATTCTAGCAGCGTACGTAATGGACGATGTGCTAGATACAGTTATTCCTGTTTTATCTTTTAACTTTCATTTCATAAAAAAATACGTTGATGACATCATAGTCAAAAGAAGGGCTGAATGAGATTCTAAATACTTTTAACAGCTATGATCCACATATCCAGTTCACAATAGAGACTGAAAATAACGAGAATTCCGTACTATTTCTGGACACAAAATTTATCCGAACTTTGGATAACACAATAGTGATAGATTGGTACAGGAAACCATGCAGTTCAGGAAGATATTTGAGTAATAACTTGTATCACAAGCACTCTATGAAAGTGAAACTGGTAAAACAAATGAAAAACAGAGTAATTAGAGTTTCAAACGCCATTTTTCACATTAAAAATTTAAATATACTTTCAAAACTTTTTCTAAATAACTCATATCCAAAATCATTACTTTGCAAAATTCTTTTGATACATCGGCCACCATTGATGTACATGCTAATGATAACGTAGTCAATACAGCCTTGATCAATAATGAAATTGACACGGTTCCAACTCAACCTATTTTCACCTCAATTCCATACATAAGAGAGATCACTCCTAAACTCACCAGATTATTCAATTCTCTAGACAATTTCAAAATTGCAAATAAAACTGTGTTAACAATCAGATCAATCTTTTCGAAAGTGAAAGACAAAAATTCTCTAACCTCACAAATGTCATTTACAGTATTCCTTGTCAAGGTTGCGACAAACAATACATATGCCAAACCCTTAGATCATTGTCCAATAGAATCATTTCACACAAAAGTGTGCAGATTGCATCCTGAAAGATGCGCTCTAGCAGAACACGTAAACAGTTTGGATCACCGAATGAATTTTGAAGCAGTAAAAGTGTTAGCGACTGAGTCACATAGATCAAAAATAACTTTCTTAGAAATAGCTTTCATTTCACAATCAAATAATTGCATGAACAAAAAGTGAGATCTACTTCTTTTTACTGTCACTAGACTCTAAACCAAATTTTCAAAGTTTTCATAATGAAACCAACACGGCCTAAAGACCAACCACAATCCGGTCATATATTGAATTTTATTGTAAAAAAATTCAACAGTTGGTAACACCTAACCTCAAACGTCATAGTTGACGTGTGTCATATGTCAATAGTCTCTATAAAATGACATGTACCAGTACCACTTTATACACCACATGGTGAGATTAACTTTAGTATAGTTTTTTACAATTTTAATGTGTTTTACAACTCTTAACTTAATTGATATTCTTCATTTTACCTAATTCACAATGTACGAACAATAGAAATTTTGTGTAACATCATGGAAGCTAACCTCAACATAGATGTAAGTTACAATATGAACTGTTATTACAAAATAAAATAACTCACTTGTATTGATTTGTTGAAAATATAAACAGGATGTTCATAAAATCAGATTGGAATCATCTGCGACTGAAAGATAAACCTTAGTCACTATCTTCCATCGTCAAGATAACCTCTTGTGGGGTATTCATGTTGAAAAGGGAAACATTCTCAATTGAATATTCAATTGAGAATGTTTCCCTTTTCACTTGTATTGTTCTTCGATTGTAGTCTCCCTGATGATGGGAATAAATACTCCCGAAAGCTTGGAATAATCTAAAAAGAGTTTTTTTTTCCTTTGCTGCAAACCCAATACATATATATATATATATATATATATAAAATATATATATATATATATATATATATATATATATATATATATATATGTATTGAAAATAATTATTTCAGTGCATGCAGTAACTTCAGTATCTATCCTTCTACGATGGGCGAGGACACCAAATTATCAAAATATTTCTAATGGATTCTACAGCTTGTAGAAAGTCTGTTCTTTCTGCAAAATGTAATCAACCAATCCCACAGTTGACAACTTCAATCTATTTTGCAACATTGCCATATTTTCAAGTCATAGGCCACGCCTATATTTATTTATTTATTTATCGTATGGTACAGTAGCACATGTATACAACAAAAAGAAATACAAAACATATTATTGCTCATAGGCTAACATCTAGTTGGCAAATGTACTCGATCGCTTCGTTGGTCGCCATCAGGAAGTCATTGAAGTTACCTCCGTAGGCCCTGTTCTGGCATTCGGTGATGATGTGGTGAACGGTTTGTCTGGCCGCTCTGCAGTCACATCTTGCAGATGGTGTTTTGTCCCACTTGTGGAGCGAGTCTGCGCACCTTCCGTGTCCGGTGCGTATTCTGTTTATAGGTGACCATATTTTGCGGGGCTGTTCTTAAGCAGGTGGCTTTTGGCTTATGCATGGTAGATTCTGGCATTGGGCTGGGCAGGCTTATAGTTTAAGAAACTTGGCAACATTGCCGTTTAACGTCACAATCAATCCGATTACGTCACAAAGAGCGCCAAAATTAGTAGCTTGAAAATTTGCTGATTTTCAAAAATAAATAGGAACTGCTGTAATTGAACTTTGATTCGAAAAATGCTTTATTGTGTCCTCGCCTATTGGATACATTTTCTTGATTTTTTCCAGATTTTGGAAGGTTACTCCCAGAAAAACGAGTCGCGATTGAATATTTTTCATCCAAAAAAAAAGTTTTAACCAGTTATTGTTAAATTTTCAATGTGACGTCATTTTCTCTAATTATCTTGTCTGGTCTCAAGACCGTTTCTCTTATTTCATCTTGATTTTTTTGACAGAAAAACCCCTCTTTATTTCGCACAAGATAATTCAAGACGGGACAAGACGGAATAATATTTTGTCTTGGCGGCATCACTACCAAATAACCAGATTTCTAATTATTAAAGTCTATTTTATGGAGTCATGTGAAAACTGAGAATGAGAACAGGTTCCGTTTTAAAGAAAATGGAAACCATTTGGAGTATCACTGGAAATGTTTTTCTTTCGATGTGTTAGGAGAGTCGAGAGTCCAAATCTGACGGAGTACCACAGGGATCGATTCATTTGGCTATGAATAATGGATGGTAAAATGGGGAACACCAAACTTAGATAAATCTTCAGATATGTTGTTGAGTGAATCAATAAAAAATCATGAAAATATTTTTATACCTTTGGATACAGAATTTTTGACGTGAAAAGATACATTTCATCTTGGAGTAACCACATCGATGAAGTACGAATAAAAACGCTTTCTTCGTAGGAGTTCTGTAGCGTATTTCGCACTTCATTTCCTTACGCATAAGAAAACAACCATGTTATTCATGTCTATAGCCACATATAGTATCTCAGATCCATATGGGGTACTTCCAATGACACTTTACTGGTTCCACTGAGAATTCTACAAAATATACACTTATTACCCAACTTTCCATCACAAAACTAGAATATGTATCGAATATCTATGGATATGAACACAGATCACCTACCCTATAGATGAGTCACGACAATGCTTTCTGCAGGGCTTGGCATCGGAACTAAATACAATAAGCAGGACATTTAAACGCAACAGCTAACCGGGATATGTAAATTTTTTATTGTATTAGTACTCATAGACCATGAAAAATGTCTTCCTACTAAGACTGCCCTTTACCACTACCTATACAATAGGTGTATGTTGAGTCGAATATCCATAAAAAATGACTACTCTCCTCGCTAATGCCTCGACTAACATTGTTACATCCGATGGATAATCGTGCAAAGTCCTACAAGGTTACTTTGCAACTGTTTGTTGCGAATTGGATAAATATTAACCAACTCATTCGGGCTGACTACCTGTAAACCGGTTTCGGGGTATTTGCCTCTCATCAGTACCGTAGGTCAAACAGACAGACAGTGATTAATGTCTGCGAAACCGAATGAGACGATCAAAATTCATCCATTCCTGGTTTTCGCTGGGATTTTGTCAAGCAAGTGGAAAACACCACTATACAGGGCTTTTCACGATGAACGTTAATTAGACGTTTCTGGCAAACCAGACAACGGATCAACCTGAAAATTTCACAGTATGCATAAATTAATATGATCTACACTCCTAAAATATTTGAGACGATGCGGCGTTGCCGCTTCTACTATAAAGTAGTGGCTACTTTGATTTTTCAAATGGAACACCCTGTATATAATACCATATTATGATTTCTTATTACTTTGTCAACAACTTCATGAACTATTTTCCTATACCTATCTGTTACCGTTTAGAAGATATAAATTAATTTCGATTTTTTTTTACCAAACGTACTTTTATAAACGCTGATAATCTTGAACTCTCTGGTACTAAGATGATCAAATTCGAAATGGAGTGGAGTGATACCATGAGGATCTCCACTTCGAGTCATATTTTTATTTGCCTCATACAGGGTCTTTAAAAAATGCAGATACTTCGTTCACATGAAAAAATGAGTAGAAGTCAATTTTTTCAAATGGAACACCCTGTATATTTCCACATTTTTGAGCTCTACATCCAATTTTAGATTGACTTTGTTCAGATAATCCTATTACGATTTCGAACCATTTTCGAGATAAACTGTTTCAAACAGAAACTGACGTGGTTTCCTTGTATTCATCACTTATTATTGAAATTTAACAGATTCCGTTCGATGTTCCTTCATCAGTCACATATAATACAATGAATAAATAATTATTAAAATACTCTTCAACCATCAAATGAAATTTCTCTTCAAACAATAGTTTTATTAACGCTGACACACGAACTGAAAATAATTTCATGAATTAGTAAGTTAATGCAATTGTCAGTGTATTTCAGAATATGTTCGAACACATCTCCACCTCTACTTAAACAAACATGTTATCTTTTCAAAAAACTTTCTTGTGTAGCGCTCCTGATTGAGTCTGGAGTTAAACTATTGGAAGCAGTTCTAACTCTCGATTTCATATCTTCCATTGTTGTTACTGGGTTGGTGTAAACCATATTTTTAATGAAACCGCACACAAAATAATCTAATGGATTGCCATCTGGTGTTCTAGGAGGCCAACGAATAGGTCCATTATTACCAATCCATCTGTCTTCGAAGATTTCAGTTAGAGCTTCGCTTACTGAACGAGAATTATGGGGTGGAGCACCATCCATTTGGTACCATACACGTTCTCTTCCTGGTCAGTTAAAATCATTTGAATTCCATTTCTCAGTAAATCTTCATATTTTGTTGCATTCAAATTATCATCATAAAACTCGATATAAAAAATTAACCCATTCTTTATGGCGCAAAATACATTAAATTGCCATCCTTGTTGAAAATCCCTTTGGCGAACGACATGGGGATTTTCTGGCGCCCAATAATAACTGTTGTGTCTATTGAAAACTCCATTTTTCGTAAACTTGGCTTCATCTGTCCATATGATATTGTCAAGGAAATGTTCATCCTCTTGAGTCTTGACAAGTAACCATCCAAAGAATTCCACTCTACGAGGCAAATCAGTCTCTTTCAGATGTTGGACACAGTAGAATTTATAGGGATGCCATTTGTGCTTATTAAGAATGCGATAAATTGTCACGTAGGGTATACCCATCTCCCTTTCAGTCTCGTGTAGAGAAGCATTAGGAAATGCATGAAAAAATCCCAAAACTGTTATGCCATTGTCATCATCATCCACTTCAGGCTTTCTACGAATGATTTTTGGACAAAAGGTTCCATTCAACCTACAGTTTTCAGTAGTCGATACATTATTATTCGGCTTCGGAAGTTGTGGATATCTTTAATGAAATACTCGGCATGTTCTACTTGCAATTCTATTGCACTCACCATAAATTATTAATAAATTCAAGAAATCTTCATTACTGTAACCTAATCTTGACATTTTTCCATTATAATTGGTATCAGAATCAGTCAAAACCACCAACGAAAGTTTGACGTTTCAAAATTGGATCATTCATTTTTCCAAAGCACACTATCAAAAAATATTGATTTGCAATGTTGTACGGTAGAGACACTCAATACCTCAATGCATACAAATTGTAACTTCTTCTAAGGTACATATCAATTTCGAATTGACTGATTTGAGACTGTTGAAAAACTAAATCGAAAAGAAATACTTATTACGTAGTTTAAAATAGATATTAAATTTCAAAAATAAGTGATGAATCTCTCTGTTTGAAAGAGTTTATCTCGAAAACGGTTCGAAATCGAAATAGGATTATCTGAACAAAGTCAATCTAAAATTGGATGTAGAGCTCAAAAATGTGGAAATATACAGGGTGTTCCATTTGAAAAAATTGACTTCCACTCATTTTTTCATGTGAACAAAGTATCTGCATTTTTTAAAGACCCTGTATGAGGCAAATAAAAATATGACTCGAAGTGAAAATCATCATGGTATCACTCTACTCCATTTCGAATTTGATAATTTTAGTACCAGAGAGTTCAAGATTATCAGCGTTTATAAAAGTACATGTTTGGTAAAAAAAAATTGAAATTAATTTATATCTTCCAAACGGTAACAGATTGGTATAGGAAAATAGTACATGAAATTGTTGACAAAGTGATAAGAAATCATAATATGATATTATATACAGGGTGTTCCATTTGAAAAATCAAAGTAGTCACTACTTTATAGTAGAAGCGGCAACGCCGCATCGTCTGAAATATTCTAGGAGTGTAGATCATATTAATTTATGCATACTGTGAAATTTTCAGGTTGATCCGTTGTCTGGTTTGCCAGAAACGTCTAATTAACGGTCATCGTGAAAAGCCCTGTATAGTGGTGTTTTCCACTTGCTTGACAAAATCCCAGCGAAAACCAGGAATGGATGAATTTTGATCGTCTCATTCGGTTTCGCAGACATTAATCATTGTCTGTTTGACCTACGGTACTGATGAGAGGCAAATACCCCGAAACCGGTTTACAGGTGGTCAGCCCGAATGAGTTGGTTAATAGTTATCCAATTCGCGACAAACAGTTGCAAAGTAACCTTGTAGGACTTTGCACGATTATCCATCGGATGTAACAATGTTAGTCGAGGCGTTAGCCAGGAGAGTAGTCATTTTTTATGGATATTCTCGACTCAACATACACCTGTTGTATAGGGAAATAGTACATGAAGTCGTTGACAAAGTGATAAGAAATCATAATATGATATATACAGGGTGTTCCATTCGAAAAATCAAAGTAGCCGCTACTTTATAGTAGAAGCGGCAACGCCGCATCGTCTAAAATTTCTAAAATTTTGGGCGTCTAGATCATATTAATTTATGCATACTGTGAAATTTTCAGGTTGATCCGTTGTCTGGTTTACCAGAAACGTATAAATAACGCTTATCGTGAAAAGCCCTGTATAGCTAAAACCATCTCGACTTTTGCAACAACAGTTCTAGAGAAATATCATCTTGAATATCACTACAGAAGAAATCTGCACTATAGAAATCTGTGACAGACATATAATGGAGGGCTGATTTCACGGACCATGAAAAATGTCACAGATATCTGTAATGCATATTTCTTCTGTCTTGATGTTCAAGATGACAAGTACTGTTGTTGCAATAGTTGAAGTCTAGTGGTTTTTTCCACTTGCTTTACGAAATCCCAGCGAAAATTAAGAAATTGATGAATTTTTATGGTACCATTTGGGTTCGCAGACATTAATCGTTGTCTGCTTGACCTACCCTTTGCAGATGGGGGGCAAATGCCCCAAAACCGGCCTACAGGTGCTCAGCCCGAATGAGGTGGTTGATATTTATTAATAATATAAAACATATTGAGTAAGGAATTAACAATTGTTATTTACCAATAAAACTCCATAGTTGTGCAATTTATTGCATCAAAATGTTAGATTGTATTTCCACTTCTTTTGAACTTATGCTGAACTATCCTCCGACGGATTGTTGGCTCGTTATTATAGGTATATATATTCTCAGTTGAATAAATTCATCTTCGACTCAAAATATAGGATTCGTTCAAAATCGTACATATTATAATGTTGAATTATGAAGGAAACCGGAAAAATATATTAATATAATTCCCCGTATAAAGTATATAGTAGACCAAATTGAGTGGAAACTATTCCCGCGTAAAAGCCAGTCGATAACTTTGCTGACAGCTTATAGCATAAATTACCGTAAAGCACTACATATTATACTTTATTGGGTTTGTGGTATATATGATAGAATCTATTAGTAGAACAGTGGTGTGAAAGTGAAAACAAGGAGATTTCGTAGATCATTATCTGGAAAGAAAACGATAAGATAAAAAATTAAAGAAGTTGATGAGGCCACTGGGGTAGTGCCCACCTTGGACTCAATTACGAAGAAATTACCCGACTATCCTGAATATACCTTCCAAGCCCACGGTGATATTAAAAAACGTTATAATATTTTTGCAAAGATACAAAAAAATATAATTTTTATTAACTTTTGGACCATTTCTTATAATCCCCATCACAGACAATCACAATTTTGGGCGGGTAATCACCGAAATGATAATTATATCAAGATCTGAAGCCAAGCGACACCATGCGCGGCTAGTACTTGATTGGGTGTCCACCTGCCAAGGAAGCTGCACGTTAGAAATGCCCCCAATAACTGTAGCGTAGTAACATATTCTCAGCTGCAGGCGTCATATCAATGAGCACGAGATATGACGATAGATATGCCGTCCTTCGGAGGGGACGTTGAGATGGCGGTCCCGAGTTAATGTATGTTGAGCTCGTTAAAGAACCCTACCTCCGAAACAACATAGATTCGACAAAATATCCGGTTGGGGGAAGTGTGCTCACCGGCGTCGGTATTAAGCCTAGTTGGAGATCAGGTCGACGTTAAATAAATGATAAAAAAGAAAGGTTTAAATTCTTAATCATGAGGAAATTTATTTAAATTTATTTCTATTGTATATTATAGTGGGAGGATTAGAATGAGTCAGTTAAACATTAATTTAACACTTTGTACAATTAGATTTTATATAAATCAATAATTGAGCTTAACAAACTACCTGTGACTATTAAAAACTGTGATAATTTAAATCAGTTCAGAAAGTTTGTGAGAAAATTTAATAACTAAATGTTAAATGTGTTTGTCATCTTTATTTTTATACCTAGTTTATATTTTATTTAATTAGGTTTAATTTTCCTATGTATAATAATGTTTGTAACAAATCTTCATTGTCAACTTTTGTGATTTTTATGTAGCATTGATGCTAAATGAATACAATATTATTATTCTTCAGAACACCGAATAAACAGTGATGCTTGTTATTATTATTTTTTATTATACACTTTCCTGATACTTTATAATCTTAGATGCTTAGTGATAACATCTGCCGGTCCCAAGCCTGGAAAAAAAGAAGAATTTGATGGGAAACAAAACAACAAATTCATTCTATTATGATTTTTTGGCCATCAACTGACTTCGAAAAAATATTTAAAAAAACTAGGCAAAGTTGCATTTGAAGTAAAAGCATAAATCTCCGGCTATGGTTGGCAAGTTCCATCAAAGCGCAAATCCTAATATGTTTTATCAGGGGTCGATGATAAACTCCATCCTCATCGAACTGAGAATGGATATACTATTACGGTCTATTCCTGAAGAACCGACGATTTTTCAAGTTTCCTTGGTCTTTGGTGTATGTTCAACTATAAAACAGATTTCCCGTTGGAAGAAATGTGATTGGAATATTTCAATGTGTCATTGACATTGAGGCCTGTGATTCACATACAGCTGATTTAACCAGCTTCAGTGTTGTTTCTTTCATAAAGCTGTCGAAAACTACTTAAATAATACTCAATATACACATTGAAAATAGATATTGGAAATTAGAGACCAGTCTCACTCATCTCCAATTATTACAAAAATACTCAAAATCGGGATCTTAGCGTACTGCAAAAAGTATATAATATTCAAATATCAGTATGTCTTCAGAGGGGAGAAGTCAGCCGAAAACACAAATTCATCAACTGATGTTAGTGATCTTCCATTGATTTTGCTGAATCTTTTGTGTTACAAAAAACTGCTCGATAAATTCGAAAATTGTTGTATAATACTTTTTAAAATACTCTCATTTCAATATATTCAAAATTGAGTTATTCAACAGATCTTGAGCAGAAAGTCAGTATTGATGGAAAGTTGTTTAATTTGGAGTACTTCAAGGGACTGTAGTAGATCCACTTTTGTTTACAGTATATATGAATTCATAATGTCACTAGCAAAAGTAGAATTTTCAATTTCATACATGCCATTAATTAATAATATTATTCAGTAAGTTGAAAAATATTTAACATACATTTCAATATTTGATAGATTGCCTCGACAGAAAACACTTAGAAATATTATATTTCTTGAGTATTTCAGTCATAGTTAGTTTCATTTTTTTCTGTGAATATGCTGGTCAATATCAAGAACAACAAAATCGCTTATTATACCATTATCCAGTACTGCAGCATAAGGAATAGACAACATATGGCATAACCTATTGTACTTTTTCAAGACACACATGTTTCAGACTTTATATTTTTAATATTTTAATTAGTAACGTTTCAAGAATTTTAATGTGTATAATTAGTTGACGATTTAAAACATAACTTCAAATTCAGAACTTATATTTCACCGTACTTTACATGAAGAACATTCATAAACAACATAGAAACTAATCTCAACAAAGATTATCCCTGAAGATGGAAATAAAACATTCTGAAAGCTTGGACAAACTTTAAAGAGTACACTTTTTCTTTTGCTGCATACCCCAATAATCAATTTGTTACACCTGACTAGTCAGCAACGACTATCTTTCACTATATATATATATATATATATATATATATATATATATATATATAGTATGTGTTATTGCTTTGCTAATATCGGACATACTTATATCGTAGTATCAGTGTTCTAATCTACATAGTTTACGTGATCTAATTACTAAATTGACGTTACCTATACATCGTAAGGAATTCATTGAACGTGAAATACGCCAGGGCCTTCGAGTTTGGGATTTGCTTGATAATATCTCTATCGATTTTGAGGGGATGCCAATTTCGTGGAGCTGATATCGCAATCTGGGTCGATTACATAGTTTGTATCAGAACAAAAATTGTTGACCCCTCACATCCATCAAAATGGATTTGGTTTTGCATATTGTACTGGAAGTGCTTTGTTAAAAAAAACACAAATGAAAGGTCGTGTATATTTGGTTTTTGAATATGATATGTGTTGAGCTACTCTTTAAAAAAACAAGATTTCGACCGCCATATTTTCGCCTTTTTTTTGTGGAATATTTCTCAAACTGTCCCATCACATAGCAGAAATGAAAATTTCAAACTAGAGTGAATACTTTATAACTTGAGCTTGAATCAATTTCTGAAAACGTGACAGGTTTCGAGATACATTTCTTCTAATAATGGACAATATCACAGAAAATAACTATAAACTAATTTCTATAGGTGTTAGTAAAAAATTCCCCAAACGGCAAATTTCACAGCATGATTATTCATGATTGAATAAATACAATTTGAGAACACAATAGTTTTCGCGATGCAGCCTTCGAAAACGTATGTAGTTCCTGAAATATGACGAAAAATAAGTTTTCGAGTATTGTGATAATCTTGATACCCAAGCTATACATAGAGTAGTGATTTGAATGTCAATGTGAACTAGAATGAAGAGAAAGTGGCTGCAAAATATCAAACGACTGAATTCTCGAAAATCACAACCTTTCGATAATTATAGCATCTTATTGTTTCCGAACAATTATCACTTAGATATCTTCCAGAAAAAGTCCAATTTAAATTATTTATGAAAAAATATTTCACTTCATAGTCTCAAAAGTTATGAATACGACCAATATATGTCCTCCAAAATCCATCAACGACATAGGCAAAATGTGTGGTGAGAAATTACTTTCTATTAACTTCAAATATACCCTCATAGTCCAAGGGGGTATACAGTGACTCAATAGATTATATTTTATTTTATATTCAGTTCCCCAGAAAAATGTTTCCAAAGATTCACCTTACTTTCAACTTATAACAAATGCGTTCTCATAGTCAGGGAATAAATGAGTCGAAAGGAGCTTTATATACATTTTTGTAGGTGTTTGACGAAACAGATTCCACATTTTAATAATAATTTGGTCCGTACAGAAAAAAACATTTCTACAGAATGACTCTATCGAATGACTACTTAACGAGTAATAGGCAAACGCAATGATTCATATATGTAATAAGTTTTTGGAACGTTGCAAAGAAACCCAAAGAGCACATGTACACCATTTGATGAACTAAAATATTTATTGGAGGACCCCTACAAAACCCTAATACGAAGAAATTCTTCCAACTGAGGAATATTTCTAAATATTTCCTTTTAAAAAAAAATCGTTTTAAAGATTTTTGTTAATTAAAAAAAAATTTTCCTTTTAAGAGGTTATCTTGAACGATGGAAGATAATGACTAAAGTTTATCTTTGAGTCGCAGATGGTTCCACATCTGATTTTATGAACACCCTGTTATTATTTTCAAACAAATAAATAATCCGCATAAATAAAAATGTCCTATAATTACCCCAGGTAACGAAATTTGCACATTCAATATAAAAAATTCATACAGACTTTACGTGCATTTACCTTCGTGTACTGTGTTTTCAGATTAATAGCCATTTTACAAATGTCAGCGCCATGTCTTCATTATCAACTGTACATAAGAAGATTGACATTTTCGTAAAACATATTCTTGTTTTTCCTACCTGAAATTATTTGATTAATCATAGTTAACTTTAGGTAACGGATATGTAAATATGACTAATATTACCTACAGTACGCCTATAACTTAGCAGGCGAAATATTTTGATAGTCCAATTATTGACTATCATTTTCTTCCATATCCGTAAATCTGACAAAAATATAACGTAAAATTTACCTTTGCCAAATTGGGCGCCAACCTAATCGATGATCGAAATGACGTAAATTTTGTGAGTTTTCTCTTTTTGTTGGGTAATATAAATGCTTTCATAGGCGCTATTACCGGGTATGAGTATTTGGGAAAACTCACAAGTTTTTCCAAAATCAGTAGCCAAATTCAGAGCTTCATATTGAAAAAATATTACATTTACTTCCGTTATGGAAAAAATACCTACATGAAGATTTAATTAAAATGTATATTACATGTATGATGCGTAACGCCCTCTGATTTGTTTTTTTTTCGTAGTATTATAAAATCTGAGATTATGGAAAAATACGATTAAAAAATCTGTGGACCTGAAAGACAGGTTCGGAAATAGATACTTATTTCTTGAAAAAAATAGTTGAAAAGCCACTTCAGACAGGATTTGTTTCTTTATTTCAAGAGGTGGTTATTCAATAACTTCTTAGTAAAAGACTCTTCTTTTATAAAAGCATAAACATGGTAGGGCTCACCTGTCTCCTTGCTTCTTTGCAATTGCGGCAGCTTTTCCGATGATTTTGAGGTGGTACCGCGATCACGGAACATATATTCAACTGTTGAAAAGGAAAACATTCTCAATTGAATAATGAATAGAAAGAATAATCTGAAAATTGAAAATCAATTCAATGTCTAGCGTGGCTTTAGCCGGGGAAGTACTTAAAATATATTAATTTTTTTTCGTGGATTCTTCGATTTTTAGAAGAATATTTCTATTAATTGTTCAATCGAAAATGTTTCCGTTTTAACATGAATACCTTCCAAATTTTTTGATATGATTTAATGATTTGTTTGAAATATGAACATTAAATCAGATGTGGAATCATCTGCGATTAAAAGAATAAAACTATACTTTTTCATCGATTCCTATTTTAAATTGGAAATGGAATAAATGTTTGTTTTGTAACCATTAGACAAAATTGTTATCAACGCCGGACATGGCGCCCGATATGAATAATAATTTAATTTAAATCCGATGTATACTCCTGGTTGATGAATTAATCAAACTCGTGAATGTTTCATGAACCCCAAAAGTGAAATATGATGTTTTATTTATGTCCATATTATACATTTAAATTAAGTAATGTTATTGGCCAATGTACTGGGTGTGGTATGAAATTATATAAAATGATATTTGTGGAACAGTTATGAATATTCAGTTGATTTTCATTTCTTCCAAATGAGTTCGAAGAATATTTCGCAGGCACTATCCAATATTTATATATATATATATATATATATATATATATATATATATATATATATATATATATATACATACATACAGGGTGTCCCTGGACTTCCTCTTTTCCTCTCGGGAATGTATAGATGGGGTCAAAATATCACCTGTACTTCATATAACTTTTGTTCCTAAAAGCCTTCGTTACCAAGTTACGGGCCTTCAAATTTACAAAATGAAAAATGTTTTTCTTTGATAACTTTCAAAGTGAATATTCAAAATCATCTAAATTTTGGTGATTGACTAAATTAATGAATTCCTTCGATGAGCTTTCATGCAGGAGTCAGTTGTTTTGCTACAAAGTCAGGAACGGACTACCCCCGATGGCCCACACCCCAAAACATTGAAATGACAAATCATTTTTCAATAGTTTTCAACAAAATAAGGTTACGTAGATAATTTTCTGAATAAAAGTACTCGTGTGAAAAGTCGATCGGAGCAACGATTCTTAATAAAAATGCAGTTTTACTCGACAACATCAAACCCGATCGTCCACCATTATTTGAAATGAAAAATTTTCACAGTAGAAATACTAATTCTAACGTTAATTCAACAACATTTATAACAGGGATAATACAAAATATGCTAAAATGAAGTCGTAAACAAAAAGTACAGTACCTAGTTGAAAGTTTCATTCACAATGTAGATATTTTTTCAAATGAAATATCAAGTTATGTAGATTCGTGGTGTTTTTTAACTAACAAGCTACTCCACTATGAAATATCGAATTCAGTCCATATTTTGTATGTACGCGTGGAATAAGCACGTTTCGTGTTGTGTTATTTGAATCTCATGAAACTCTACATTTGGATGTTGCAAATTTGTATTCACAGCTCAAATGTTGAGGAGTTTCACTGATAAGTATAATATCATGGGAGAAAATCTTCAACCCGAAAATAAATTTAGCTGAAAAAATGCACATCGGACTAATAAAAAGCAAACGAATAAACTACAAAAACGGCTGCACATGAATAGGTGAAAAATATCCGGTGAATAAATTTATGTTCCATTTCTTCCACAGATGTTGACAAAAACACCTTGTAGAAAGAAATAAAATTAGTGTGGATAAAAAATTACAACTTGATTTTGTTTTGTTGAGTGGTACGTTGTCATTGTATTGTCAATATTCTAATAGGACAGTTTGAAGTGTTTTGATATGGCCGAACAGTTTACATTCAACGAATATGCAGATATGCATGCATTGTATGGACGGGCATTTGGTAATGCTGCAGAAGCCCGTCGTCTGTATGCCGAGCATTTTCCCAATCGAACGTTACCGGCAAGAGAAACGTTCGAGCGTGTCGATCGCAGCTTGATGAGCATCAGAGCATCAGAAACCTATCAGAACAGTTCCATACATCCAAGTCCACTATTCATAGAATAATTAGGGAACAACTGATCCACCCACATCACATCCAGAAGGTACATGCCATGACAACTGAAGATTTTCCAGCACGACTGGAATATGCCAATTGGTCCCTGGATAAGCAAAGAGAGGATATGACTTTTATTACTCGAGTTTTATTCTCTGATGAAGCAGGTTTCAGTAGAGATGGAGTAATCAACTCTCATAATCTCCACATATGGGCCGAAGAAAATCCCCATGGGATATTGCAAACCAAACACCAACGGAAATTCAACGTGCATGTTTGGGCTGGTATCATAGGAAACCATCTTATAGGACCATTCGTTCTACATGACATGACATGACCGATTTAATGGAGAACGTTATTTGGAGTTCATTCAGAACGATTTGAATGGTTTTTTGGAACATATTCCATTGCAAACCCGAAGAGATATGTGGTTCATGCATGATGGCGCTCCTCCTCATTTTAGTTTGATTGTGCGGGACCATCGGAACCAGATTTTCCCCAATAGATGGATTGGTAGAGGTGGGTCATATTCATGGCCACCGCGGTCTCCGGATTTAAATCCATTGGATTTCTTTCTGTGGGGCATCTAAAAAGCCTCGTTTACGCTACACCTATTCACACCAGAGATGCCTTGTTGAAGAGAATTACATTACATTGTGAAGCCATACGAAACGACCCTGGCATGCTATTTCAAGTGCAGAGAGCGTGTTTGCGCCGACTAAGAAAATGTTTCGAGAGAGGCGGGGGTCATATCGAGCAGTTTTTGTTGCGGATTTTGCATTTCTGTTTGCTCTTGAGGCTTGCGATTGATTATTTACACCGTGAGTTTTGTGAGGTAAACGAGTTTGCATGATAAAATTTTGTTATGAACATTGTACCTATCATTTCTATTTTCATTACAAATTAATCTTTAGATGCTTCTTTCCAATGAAATTTGGAGTACTTACATATTTCTACCTGATGAACACGAATCAGATTTTTGAGTTACGGCCCTTCAAAGGTCGATAAGAGTTATTTTCAATCCTTTTTTACAATGAAGTAATTTCAATAACATTTTGTCATAATTTATATCATTTTCACATTTCACATTTGAATATACCATTCTCGTAGTTGTTTATATATACTGAATAATTTATTTTTCATGGGGAGAATATGGATTTGGAGAAACTTTTGGCTTTGTCCTTCTCCATTTCACATAAAAACATGAGAATCGTATCCAACATTTGAAAAACTCTTTCATATGTGGAAATCTCAATTAAAACTTGCTTTCATATACAAAAGGATTTTTTCAATTTACATTCATGAGTGTATTTTCACATAAAAAAACTTCAGACCGTAAAAAGAAATGTTGGAGGACAGATTTGTTCCTTTCATTCTTCAAAGGACAGAAAAGAATATATGTATATATATATATTTATATATATAGTACCTCTGACAATTAGTCGAGATTCTTCAGTGAGGTGTTACGAAACATATTTCTAATAACTGAAAAAAATAAATTATTCAAAACTCTTTTTTTAATATATAGAAAATTCCAATGGAATACATTTGAAAATATACACATGAATGAAAATCAATGAGATTTAAGAATTCCTAAGCAATTTTTGTTTGACATTTCCACACCTGGAAGAAAGCCTCCTGATAATTTTGAATCGTCCAAGGTATTTTTCCGTCTCATTTTGAATCGTATTTTTAACTCCCTTCCTTCGAAAATAAGATTACTTGATTTTGGAGGTTAAATTCGACAGTAGTAAAACGCTGATTTTTCGTGAAAATAACCTTTTACGACAATTCAAAATGTATATATGAATCATGAAGCCATGTCCAGAAGTAGGCATACCTATCAAGCAGAAATAAATGAATGACCGAACTGCCATTTCAATTTGTAACATTCAGTTTCCTCAAATATTTTCCAAACGTTGGCCATTCTAAAATTATATCAAATCATTTCGTAGATACTATCGAAGACAGCGTCAAATGACTTTCTGGAAGTATATTTCATGTTAACAAAGACATTTTTCCACTGATTTGATGATAGATATTTTTCAAACGTTTGGAAGAGTGAGTTATTATTGTTAAATTTACTTCTCGTTTTTTAGCTTGTTTTTTTTTTCATAATCAATTTCTATTAAATACTTCTGGCGAGTTTACCAATATAAATGGAATGGCTTGTGGATATTATTAAGAGTGCTGGTTTAGGAGGAACATTGAAGTACATTTCTTTAAAAACTAGGCAGATACCTATTTCTAAAAGAACTTCACAGAGTACGTTTATAAGTAAATTAATCGGAAACTGCAGTTCTTTCCAACATACAGCAATATTCATTACTCATGTTACGGTTCTATTTTCGCCTGAAATCCACGAACCATTCGAATGAAGTTTGAGATAAAAAATAACTATTTCTTTATACCGATCCGTACATTGCAAAGAAATACTCCACATCCAGCCCTCAAAAATTTGTCATACTCCTGAAACAAATAAAATTGGTTTGGTCAGTAGTTTGTATAATATTGTGAAATCTTAAATTACTTTCCAGGCTGCAGCAGTCAACTTCCTGGACCTCTCCCAAATCCTCAATTAAAACGTGCAACAACCTCTTGTATTAGATTTCAAAATATCCTAAAGATTATCTATCATCCATAAACACTGTCATGTCATATGAGAAAGACAGTACCCTGTAGTTTATCATTTATCAATTGGGTTTAATTTTGTTAGTCAAATGGACATCAGTTTGTTGTATCGTTTTATTTATTCAGATGCTATTTGTTGTCGTGTATTTTTTATGTTGTATACGTATGAAGTTGAATTGAACACGTTTATGTACTTTCCATAAATTTCGATTTCAAGCTATTCCATTTCATCTGGTTATTGGCCCAGATATCACGTTCAGACAATAATACGCCGCCGACGATTGAGAAATCGAAATATCAAGAAGTTCACGAATTTGTCTAGGACGATTTAGAAAAGTCATTTCGAATAGTAGTAGCATAACACCGATGGAGAAATCAGTTCGACGTGAGAATTTCTGCACATGGAAATTTGAAATACAGGCATTTTTCGAATACGAATATTTGTGGGATCCGTTCGAAAAAGACTACTTCACTTCTACTCATTCCTATGCTTTTTTCCGTTAGGTGTAAGGCTGTTGGGATTGATTTCGTTTTCCCATAGTATTACTTTTCTTTTCGTTCCTTCATTGATTCAATCTACCCATGTTTTTCGTGGTCCCACTTTTGCTCCTGTTGTGCTCATATACCTTCTTTGGCAATCTTTCATTCCATTCTACATACATGACCGAACCATCTCAGCTACCCCTCTATTTTTATTCTATGTATTTTCTGTTGCATTTATTGGGTTTTCATTCCCTTCTGTTAGGTTCCATGTTTCACTGCTGTACGTGATTAATATTCTTACTATTTTTCTGAATACTTCTGTCTCCCTTCTCCATTAAAAAAAGAGGTTGCTATACGTTATTAATGGTTCTACTATTTTTCTGAATTTCTGCCTTCATCCTTTTTGGTACTTCCCTAAAAAAGTTGTGACCAAACAGTTGATTATTTTCCTGGTTTTCCTATTATCTAGTTTATTTCCTTCTCAATTACTGTTGCTAAATATTTATGACTTTGGACTTTTAGTGGTATTATAAATTATGATGTATCCTGTTAATTCTTGATATTATAACACCTTTCATTCTGTTTATGTTTATCTTCAAGTTTATTTTTTCCAGTGCTTGGTCTAGTTTTTTTAGGTTATATTACAAATTTTCATCTGCGAACATCATCTCTGTCATTTATATTGCTCCATTTGCCGTTATCCTTAATATTAAAGACTTCGTCTTTGTTTTGGCTTTCTTCATAGCTTCATCTGAAACAAATAAAAGCAGTGGACAAATGTTTTACCCCAATTTTCACATTTGTTCGACTCCTTATTGTTGGTTCTTACTATGTGTTGTTTTTAACATGGTTCTGGTTACGTCTATAGCATGTTTATCCAGGTCCCACTTTACATGTTCTTTTTTATTTTGTCGAATGCTGTTTTGAGGTCTATGAAACATGTGTATATTCTTTCCTAAATGATTCTGGGCATTATCTTACTTGAAATACTTTGGAATTTTTTTATGTATATGTCCACCCAGGCGATAGTAGCTTTTTGTTGGTGGAACTGGATTATGGGTTCGACTTAATTTAGAAATTATGATATTTCAAGAATAAAAAAAAAACGTTGAGCGCCACAAAATTTTTTGGTGATTTGGAATTTATAAACCTCATACTTTTCACAGAGTACGATATGAATAATAGTCATTATCCCCAATAATTGTTATTATCTAATTTAAAAAATAGTCTGTATAACGGCGAAGAGATGAATATATGATGCAGTAGTCGGGTAAAGGTACATTTAACAATAAATACCTAGGTTTTCTAGACAGTTCTAGAAAGTACGCTGGGTTCAGACTTTTTCGGTGGAAATGGCTGGTGTGGTGGTTAACAGCAAATAACGTGCTACAGTTGAAGTGGCCTCTAGTATCCACCCCCATCAAAACAAAGCCATAATCAGAAACTAGGACCGGGAAACTTCAGCCAACAGAAAACAAAGTCCATCAAACGATGGCAGTCCAGGAAATGAAATACGGTGGCTCTCTGTAAAATGGAAGCTGTAACTATCTGTACAAAGGACACTATGAAATAGGTATTATTACAACCCATTCCAACACGTGTTTGAACGAAGTTCAAATGTTGTAAATTGAGAAATTTTGAGGTATAAGCCCAACCAAAATAAACTCCTCTTCAATCCAGGTTAACCATTAATATTTGTGCCGACTACACGTTTCTTAAAGGATAGGTATGAGTTCCCAGAAGAAATTGGACTTGTGCAAGGGATGACTGATCCCCTCGGAGTCGTGTAGGCCAAAGCGAAATTATATACGGCTTACATTCTGAGATTACTTGGCCGGAAATATTTCGAACGGAAATTAAGAAATGTCAAATCATAACTCCCAACATTTCAGGTATGAGATGACATGAAAGTTTCACAAAACAAAAGTTACTGACAACACATCTCCTGGCGGTCAAGGCTTCAAAAGAAAATAGGTCAGATTATTCAACAAAACGTTGCATTCGATTTGTGCTGCATCAATTGAAGCACAAATCGAACGCAACAAAATGCCTCGACTATAGGAATCGATTTTATCGATTTGGTTCTGAAATCGATAAAATAAATCAATATTATTAAAAAATAAATACAGTATAGTAGAACAAAATATAGGTTTGTCCCGAATTATGTTTCGGTTATCATAACAATAAATACCGAGATAATGATTGATTTTAGCGATCCTGGTCAGGTAACTGATTATTTGTTTCATTGAATTACTCATGTTTCAAATAGATCTAGCAGGTTACTGAAATATTTCACGGATAAATTGTTGGCGGTCAATGGATTTTTCTTTCTTGAACCATTATGATTTTTATTTGATTTTTGAACTCATGACAAATATAAAAAATATGCCCACAAGTTTGGTCACGTTGGGCACCAAACTTGTTCAACTATTATCTTCTTCTTCAAGTGTTCTACATAACTTTGAAAGATCTGCAACTGTTAGAATTTCATGCAAAGGTACCTAACTCACTAATGTAATCCGGTAGTAAATTCCACCTCGAATATTGGCCTTTGGAGGATTCTACAGGATCGCGAGATAATCTATCAAATAAAGTTTCCATATAAACAATACAAAAATAACTAGAAAAATCGAATTAAACGGTTTTCTTCACATAAAGGATTCAATATAAAATTGAACCAGAAAATGATAGATCTCAGGTGAAAAACAACTACTTTCCTAGCAAATACCACGCAGAACGTTGAATGATATTCACCTGAAAATCCATGCATACTTCCATATAATATCAATGGACATTGAATGCAAATGTTTCTTTCTGATAAGCTCGATTATGTTCAATTTATGTCGTGTTCACCTAACAATCCGCATACCGGTTTCAGGCTTCTTGGCCCTCATCAGTACGGAGTAGTCAACCAGCCAAAGGTCCAAAGAACTCTGGCTGAAGTGAGACACAACGTAAACAAACCATCATCGAGCTTGTAACACCTATAGGTACGCCGGAAAAGATAAACTTTAACTGGCGGTACCTAGTGACAGAAAGAAACACTCCGAAAATCTCCCACCTCGATAGGTTTCTAAATAAAAGATTCCTTCTCAGTAGGAGTGGCAAGCCCGTCTAGCATATAGTGAAAGATAAGTGCCATGTGAAGTGGAATGAATAGAAAAATCGAATTAAACGGTTTTCTTCACATAAAGGATTCAATATAAAATTGAACCAGAAAATGGTAGATCTCAGGTGAAAAACAACTACTTTCCTGGCAAATACCACGCAGAACGTTGAATGATATTCACCTGAAAATCCATGCATACTTCCATATAATATCAATGGACATTGAATGCAAATGTTTCTTTCTGATAAGCTCGATTATGTTCAATTTATGTCGTGTTCACCTAACAATCCGCATACCGGTTTCAGGCTTCTTGGCCCTCATCAGTACGGAGTAGTCAACCAGCCAAAGGTCCAAAGAACTCTGGCTGAAGTGAGACACAACGTGAACAAACCATCATCGAGCTTGTAACACCTATAGGTACGCCGGAAAAGATAAACTTTAACTGGCGGTACCTAGTGACAGAAAGAAACACTCCGAAAATCTCCCACCTCGATAGGTTCCTAAATAAAAGATTCCTTCTCAGTAGGAGTGGCAAGCCCGTCTAGCATATAGTGAAAGATAAGTGCCATGTGAAGTGGAATGAATAGAAAAATCGAATTAAACGGTTTTCTTCACATGAAGGATTCAATATAAAATTGAACCAGAAAATGGTAGATCTCAGGTGAAAAACAACTACTTTCCTGGCAAATGCTACGCAGAACGTTGAATGATATTCACCTGAAAATCCATGCATACTTCCATATAATATCAATGGACATTGAATGCAAATGTTTCTTTCTGATGAGCTCGATTATGTTCAATTTATGTCGTGTTCACCTAACAATCCGCATACCGGTTTCAGGCTTCTTGGCCCTCATCAGTACGGAGTAGTCAACCAGCCAAAGGTCCAAAGAACTCTGGCTGAAGTGAGACACAACGTAAACAAACCATCATCGAGCTTGTAACACCTATAGGTACGCCGGAAAAGATAAACTTTAACTGGCGGTACCTAGTGACAGAAAGAAACACTCCGAAAATCTCCCACCTCGATAGGTTTCTAAATAAAAGATTCCTTCTCAGTAGGAGTGGCAAGCCCGTCTAGCATATAGTGAAAGATAAGTGCGATGTGAAGTGGAATGAATAGAAAAATCGAATTAAACGGTTTTCTTCACATTAAGGATTCAATATAAAATTGAACCAGAAAATGGTAGATCTCAGGTGAAAAACAACTACTTTCCTGGCAAATACCACGCAGAACGTTGAATGATATTCACCTGAAAATCCATGCATACTTCCATATAATATCAATGGACATTGAATGCAAATGTTTCTTTCTTACAAGCTCGATGATGGTTTGTTTACGTTGTGTCTCACTTCAGCCAGAGTTCTTTGGACCTTTGGCTGGTTGACTACTCCGTACTGATGAGGGCCAAGAAGCCTGAAACCGGTATGCGGATTGTTAGGTGAACACGACATAAATTGAACATAATCGAGCTTATCAGAAAGAAACATTTGCATTCAATGTCCATTGATATTATATGGAAGTATGCATGGATTTTCAGGTGAATATCATTCAACGTTCTGCGTGGTATTTGCCAGGAAAGTAGTTGTTTTTCACCTGAGATCTACCATTTTCTGGTTCAATTTTATATTGAATCCTTTATGAAGAAAACCGTTTAATTGATTCTATTTATTCCACTTCACATGGCACTTATCTTCACTATATGCTAGACGGCTCATCTACTGAGAAGGAATCTTTATTTAGAAACTATCGAGGTGAGATTTCGAGTGTTTTTCTGTCACTAGGTACCGCCAGTTAAAGTTTATCTTTCGGCGTACCTATAGGTGTACAAGCTCGATGATGGTTTGTTTACGTTGTTCTCACTTCAGCCAGAGTTCTTTGACCTTGGCTGTTACTACCGACTGATGAGGGCCAGAAGCCTGAAACCGGTATGCGGATGTTAGGTGAACACGACATAAATTGAACATAATCGAGCTTATCAGAAAGAAACATTTGCATTCAATGTCCATTGATATTATATGGAAGTATGCATGGATTTTCAGGTGAATATCATTCAACGTTCTGCGTGGTATTTGCCAGGAAAGTAGTTGTTTTTCACCTGAGATCTACCATTTTCTGGTTCAATTTTATATTGAATCCTTTATGTGAAGAAAACCGTTTAATTCGATTTTTCTATTCATTCCACTTCACATGGCACTTATCTTTCAAAAAAATAACTGTTTCATTTCTTCTTTGTTTTCTCTACTAGGTTCGCTCCCAAATAACTTCATTTATATCGGTGTTCAAAAATATCTTTATAGCGAAACACTTAGTGATTTTCAATCAGAAACTCCGGATTTAATGCTTCGATACCATGCAAATGCATCCCCTATGAAAAATTCTACCGCAGAGAATCTGTTCGTTAACTTTTCATGCCTGCGCTAACTCCAGTGCGTGTTCCAAAAATGAGGGAAGTGTTTTAGATCACCGTGAAATTTCATTCCCCATTTAGAAATTGGAATAAAATTGTTTGAACAATTTACGGCAAGTGTCGGAATATCAATCACTGGTGATGGCTATACATCAGAATTCAGGTTTACAGGAACTGCAGTCTTCATTCCATCCCCACTAAGAATTGCATATTCCTTAATAATAATACTTTACCAAAATATTACAAAAATTGTATAACTCAAAATAACATACTAAATGAATGATAAACCTTAATGTGTGATGGGCTTAACTGAACTCTCTCTATAAATATGTTCTGTTCCGTTACTAAATTCACCATCAAATTTTTCTCAAGATATTATTGAAACACATCTATTCCATAGATTTTGTCAGAAAATCAATTGAAAAAAGGAACATGAGTCTGTAAAAGTGTCGGAATATCAATCACTGGTGATTGCTATACATCAGAATTCAGGTTTACAGGAACTGCAGTCTTCATTCCATCCCCACTAAGAATTACATATTCCTTAATAATAATACTTTACCAAAATATTACAAAAATTGTATAACTCAAAATAACCTATCAAATGAATGATAAACCTTAATGTGTGATGGGCTTAACTGAACTCTCTCTCTTTATAAATGTGTTCTGTTCCGTTACTAAATTCACCATCAAATATTTCTCAAGATATTATTGAAACACATCTATTCCATAGATTTCGTCAGCAAATCAATTGAAAAAAGGAACATGAGTCTGTAAAACATGAATTAAATTTGAACTATCAAAACATTTGAATTGAGCCCCACGTTGGGCACCAAATGTGTGTGGCTTTGAAATTCGAAGGTTGAAAATTCTACCCCTGGTCCCAAAGGGTGAAACCGTACACACTAGCTTGCACTTGTCTCAGGATATTTGCGGCTACGCTTCAGTGGAGATGGGAAGGTTCGTTAAGTAATCACTGATATTATTGAGTTGAAATCGGCGCCAGTAAATCTATTTCCCTCCAAATATTCAATAATAGTCTGTTTCAAACGTCAATTCACCAAAGGATTGAAACATAAAAAAATACCAAGTAAGACTCTAAAGAATTGATTGATTTACTGTACATCAAAAAAAATTACTCTACTCTGTGATCTCTATCTCTAAGAATACATTAATAAAAAAAGAAACAACTGCAGCTACGCAAAAGTACCAAATACTTCAATTCTTTAAGTACAAGCAATAGCATTCGAGCACCGAATATCAATCAATGTTACAAGTGTATCTAAATATCAAGCATTAAGCTCTATTAGAAACAAGCGATAACCAAAACTATTCATATTCAAACCATACATCAGTAACTTGGCAAAATAACAAAAATAGTATTGGCAATTACAATTAAGGAGCGGTTGCAGAAATTGAGAGGTTCATTCAATAACCAATATTCATCCAAAATTACTAATATAGGCGATCGCGTGAGCTCAGGCGTTGCGCATGCGTGGATCTAATACCCTCTGATAATCCCATTAGGCTTTAGGCCATCTCAAATTCCGCTTAACCATGGCCGCATCAATAATAATCAATAAATAACATATAAACCATACCGCAGGTGGGATAATATCTACGTATAACATGAGCAACAACGCAAGTGAAACAACAACAATTAGATCAAAAAACAAGAATAATTCGCAATAAATGTAGTGCCTTATAGCATGTAAGCCATATCGCAGGGGTGATAATATCTCAGTAAATAATAACAACAAGCAAGTATAAAAAACAAACCAAGGCATAAACATCAAGCAAGTATAAACAACATTTCGAAAACAACAATTAACTTGCGTGATCCAATTCAAGGATGAAACCCCATGATGTATTTCATCCTAATGAGCCACCATCGTCCATCGTCTTGAAAACCCTGGTGATCATTCCCTTCTGGAATCATTCTGTAGACGAAGGGATTGCATCCTACCAGCATTCAGGATTGGTCACCCTGTAGACTATGAACTGGACCACCCTGTACTCTCAAGAACTCAAAGGACCATTGGTTTCCCATCACATAACCAGATACCAAAACCAGGTACCAGGATCCACAAACCAAAACCAGGACCAAAATCCAACCAAAATCAAAAATCCTACAGTAGGAAACACCGATTTGGAATGTTCCTTCTCATAGAAAGATATCAAGAGCACAATTATTAAACCTCATCGGATTGAAGGAATCCGAGATATTACGCTCCAACCCATCCATAACAGTATATGATGTTAGAAAACGAAAATACATCATAATATATCAACTCCCAAATTATCATTGATGTGAATCACCAGGTATCAGAATAACCATTAAAGGAACGAAATATTCAACTCTCAAGCCCTAAGAGCATTCATAATCATTGTAATTCACTCTTGTGACTATATCACTAGATGAAAATGATCTGCCCATCAAATACAAATCAACCAATGATCGTATCATCGGTTAAAATAATAATGGTTATCCCAATCTATCATTTCATAATGAACTTGGACTTCCAAAGTGGAATCATATACACAAGAATTATTTCATAAAATTTACCTATTTTACTAGGTAAATGTTTCACTGGCAACACCGCCCAAATGGAAATTCATTGACATTGAAACTTCGTAAAATAAACTATTTCTCGGAAATGAAGAACAATTGCACTATCACCCAGAATTTCGTGCGGATAATGTAAAATTAACATACCCTGACCGATAGGGGTTTTACCACCAAACTGCGTTACGTAGTTGACAGCTTTCCGCTGCACATGATACATTCGGCCTTATCGCATCTGTTGATGAGGAAAATCATGTTTACCTCAGGGTAGTCAATAAAAGGATTTTCGAAGTCTTGTTAGGAATAGGCGGAAGCAACACACACCTGTTAAGTTTGATGTAAAATGTCCCAGGAGTCCGACAAACACATTGGCGTGGTGTGGCGTTTTAAATCCTCCGAAGAGATCGAATTCGGATAAATTTCAAAAAATATGCACACAGGCCCAACCAGTTTATCATGAATTCGCCGTTTTGGTTCGAAAAGTATTCCCAATGAAGGATGATTCAAAGATCACAAATTTTTCAGAACCAAATACCCCACACATAATCACCACTTTCCACTTTGTCGCACCAAGTGAGAGAAAGTGAAGTTTCCCTTTTGACATCGAACAAACGTTGTAGTTGACCAATCAACTTCAGCCTCATCAAACAGATTTTGCACACTAGCCTAAAAATGCCGCTTCTCCATAACTCTCTTCAGAATGTAGAACCTCCTTTCGTGTATTTTCCGTGTTTCATCTCGTGAAATACGCAACATATGCACTTCAAAATTATGAATCCATGATAATGGACACTCGCGACAAAAAAGGAAACAATTTTTCTCCGACCATTGATGATAGCCTTCATCAAGCCCGCGGAAATTATAGTTGGATGCTTAACAACTTTGGATCACCAAGCAAAGCAATCCCAACCTTACGAGATGGTTTGAGCGAAATGAAATTAGATAACAAGGAAGGCGATAACCTACGTATATTATATTCAAATATAGTAGTTTCCAAAATATTACCAGGTGATTGACTTTTGAATGAGAAAAATGAAATAAAATGTATTGTACAATAAAAAGTTTATTTATTCCAGAGGAAAATGTTCTAAGGTCAAAAATGAACATAACAAGGTACGACAACTATTTTCACATGGAATGATCAAATTGCAATACAAGATATCTTGCCAAAAATGTTAATGCTGGAACGAAGTCTTCCATTAAAAATTGTTTTTTTTTATGTTAAAGGTTGAACATTCTACTACTTGCTCCCAAGGAAAGTCAGTCATTTTAATAATAATAATAATAAATCATTCATTGTTTACTATAATTACAGCAAATAAAGGGTTCAGAGTCTTCTGTTTTTCCACCTGTGCTCGCACATCGAATAAAACAAAAAATAACATGGTAGGGTGAACAAATATAGAAAAATAGTTGAACAATAATTTAAAAAAAATTAAGAAAAATAATACATAAAGTATAGAAATAATAAAAAAAAAGAATATGTTTGTGTAGGTGAGGGCAGAAAGAGAAAGTGAAAGAAAAGGACAGGATGAATAAAGTATAGGGAAAGATTGAAGAAGAAGATGAAAGATAAACAATATTTCATAGAATTGTGTCGTTGAGGAGATGAATTTATAATGTTTTTTGAACGATGATGGCGATATCTCAAGGAGATTTGGTATCAAGATAATGAGGCTGTTGACAAGGGCTGCAATAAAGTAGCTGAAATGGCGTTTGAAAATATGTTTGAGTGTTTTGGTATAGCAAGGAGCGAATTCCGACGTATGTTCAGATTATGTACATCTGTTCTGAAACACAGTTTACGAAATAGTAATGGAGGATTTTTTAAGTATAATATTCTATGAAACATACAAGCCATGAAGTGCAGGCGACGATCATGCATATTTAACCATTTGATTTCATGAAGTTTACCTCTGATACTTTGACGTTTTTTTATTCCATTTATGTCTGACACAGCAATTTTGTACTTTTTGTATACGCCTGGTATCTATTTCATCAATACAGGGTCCATAGATAACATCACAATGATTAAAGTGTGAAAGAACCAGTGAGTCACATAACATTTTTTTAGTAGTTCAATCAAGAAAATATCTTTGTGTGAATATTAACTTCAAGGAGCCATAAGCATTTCTTAATTTCGTTGTAACATGTTGTTTGAATCTCAACTTCGAGTCCAGAATCAGACCCGAATTTTTAAATTCTGCTATTTTTAGAACTATGTTATTCAAGATATAATCTCTCACGTTTTCATTGCAAAACAGTAAAGCAGCAGATTTTTTGGAGTTGAGTTTCAGAGAATGATTCAATAGTGAATTCATGTCTGAATTAATGCGTTCAACTGATGCATGGATACTTTGATATTTGAACGAAAAGTATAGTTTTGTATCGTCTGCATAAAAATGGTGTTTGCACCACTGTAGAGAGCTAGGGAAGTTAGCGGTGTACAGTGTGTATAGTAAAGGTCCCAGAATACTTCCTTGTGATAGACCTGATTTCACTTGCAATGAAGTAGAAAACTGATTATCGATTTCAACAATTTGAATTCTATTTTCTTAACATGAAGACAGCATAGCACGAGCTGTGTCACCAAATACAAAAAAGTGAAGCAGGGCTAGCAGAGTTTCGTGGTTTATCATATCAAACGCTTTTGAATAATCTAACAAAATCAAAATGCAGATTTATCCACGATCTTTAGCCGTCAAGATATCGTCAACAGCTTCAGCAAGTGCAGTGGCAAAACTGTATCCACTTCTGAATCCCGATTGTCTCAGCGGTAGAATGTCATTATCAGTGAGATGCTGACTAATTTGAACCTCCATGATTTTTTCAATAACTTTTGATAGTGTTGGGAGAATGCTTATCTAAGATCATTGAAGTTTACTGGGTTATTTATTTTTGGTAATGGGATGATTTTAGCAGATTTCTACGATAAAGGAAAATAACTACTTGCAAGACATTCATTTATGATGTGAGTGATAAAGGGCATAATTATAAGGACACCACATTTTTAGTATAGTTATGTTTAAATTGTCAGTGCCATAGGCTTTGGTTTTTATGATTTTTGTCATTTTAGATTCAGATGTATTTTCAAAGGTGAAAGTACTATTTATGCCATTTTTTACATTTGAATAGTATCGTTCAATAAACAAATCGTCCAATGCATTGTCGTCTGTTGATATATTAATGAAATGATTATTCAAAGTATTTACATTTTTGAAAGCTTCGGATATTACTCTACATTTAGTAGTTGTAACAGTTTTTTTTTTGTTATTTCTATTGTTCCTTCATGTTGGAGTTTTTTAATTTATGATTGAGGTACGCTTTTTGTCAGCTTTGATGGCAGAATTTGTGAAGTTGTTTGTAATATGTCCAGTGATGTGCTGAACGAGAATACTTGAATCTTCTGAGAGCTTTGTCTCTCAATTTTTGCATTAACTTAAAGTTATCCAAGGCATCTGCTGCTTTTGGGTAATATATGACGTTAAAGGTGCATGAGCGTCAAGAACAATTTTTATAAGCTCATTGAGCAGCTCCACTTTATTATCGATATTGTCAGTTTAAAAGATAAGATGCCAAGGCATAGCTTCAAGATCATACCTGAACTGATCTACATTAATTCTGTCAAGAGGCCTAAATTATATTTTTCTTTGATAACTGTTACCCCCAGAATCAATTTTTCAAATCACAATATATTGAACAGTGATCGGAAAAACAACTGTCCAGGACTCTTACAGAACAGTTTACAGTTTCATAATTTGTCATACAAAGAGATGCTTTTAGAATAAAGAGATACAGAATGATCATACTGAAATAAAAAATAATTTGACAAAATCTGTTGATGCTAGAACGAAGTCTTATGCAAGGTTAATTTTTGAAATTTAATGGTTGAAAATTCTAAAACGAAATAGCAATAATCAATGGATATACACGACATTATTGATAATCTGTGGAGAAAGGAGTGTTCTACACGTTCAATGAATGAAACCACTACTCTGAGAAAAACGACGGAAAGCAAAAGATCCATGAGGATCCCTTCCGGGATGTAAATCTCCAAGCAGTTTATAACAATAGAAATAACTTGCAAACCCGAAGAACAAACCTGACATGCTGGATAAGTCTGGAATTCATGAAATTAGCTGCCAAAATTGTGATAAAGTCTATTACGGTCAGAAAAAACGTTCAATTTCTAAAAGGTTCCAAGAACATGTGGCCCATGCTACATGCCGAAGAGAGAATAAGTCAAGGGTAGCGGGCCATATGATCGAATCCGGTCACAAATTAATATTCATAATTTGAAAATGATTAAACCGGTCAACGACAGTAAGAAACTGGATTGCCTGGAGAGTATAGTTACCAACAAAAACCATAATAAAAATATTCTCAATGAGGATGAAGGGCCGATGTATTCCACTTTGTTTACTTTAATCTCCATAGAACCATCAAGATCCCATTAGCGATTTGAGGAACAGTATTTCGTATAAAATAACCCAATCAGGTATATAATGTATTATCATGTAACAATTTATTTAGTTTACCTACTGATGACGATAAGGGGTTACTTGTGCAATTTTTTATTTTTTCGCGAATTGATCCAATTGCAATAACAAATATTCTGCCAAAATCTGTTTATGCTAGAACCAATCTTTCTACGAGAAGTCCTTTAATTTAAGGGATGAAAAATCTACCGGGGTTTGAAAAATTACCCTCTGATTTGTAATTCCCAATGTTATTGATAAAATCTATTCATGCCAGAAACAAGTCTTTCAAAAAACATATACCAAATGGTAGGAGCACAATGCTATTCATTTCCCAAAACGCATTTTCAATCTCCTTCATAACTGTTATTATTGACTTGAAAGAGTTTTCCGAGAAATAATTTTGATGCAAATATTATGAGCTACAACATACTAATAGAAGCAAATTCCCTATCTTGGACGCCTTATATATGCCGAACCGTTCAATAAAGAAGGTAACTTTTGAACTACAAAAGAACAAAAATTGAGATTTGTTTTCCATAAGATTAGTACGAGGTTCATTGTTCACAATTTGAACGCGATTTTATATTAGTTCCACAATCAATTCGTGTAGAAAAATTGGTTGCGTTTCCTTATGTTGTTGAAAGCTTGACTTTCCATCTCGCTCAATAGTTCATAGGTTGTCGCTGTATTACAGGTACCGTTGTCAACCGGTTTGAAGAAAAAAACATGGACACACCTTTTTTATTTCAGATGGGTATAAAATGAATTCATGCAATGCAAACTGTTCATATTTTATTGTTAATAATACCATTAGACACATCTCGAAAAATTGGCATAACTCGCATCACTGAATAACACCAGTGTTGAAGGCAATACGTGTATGAAATAAGACAGAGTTATCTTTTTTCAAAGAACGGGAGAGACTGGGTGCAGTAACATGGAAAGATCTGATTTATTATCTAGACTCGTGTTGTTGCATGCTGGTACCTATCATTAAAACCCGAGCCTGTACCTCATCTCTCAGTATATTACATCTCTGCTTACAGGGCACCCTTGCATGTATACTTCCATTACTATAATAGGATTTTCAAATATATATAAATTAGGGAACAAATTCGATATTTCGCAAGCAATGTACTTTTGACAGAAATCCTGAAAAAGGTCGATTTTTGTTTTTAAATACCGATTTTTTTTATGTATATTCTAAAGAGGTTATGTCACTGGTTTTGACGTGGTGACGTGATCGGTAATTTTGTTAAATTGAAGTAGATGTCTTGTGAAAGGTCTTTCAATACTGCATTCAATGATAATAAATAATTTGATTTGTTTGTACAGGGTGAACAAAAATTAATATTTCATTTCAGTTAGAGAATAACTTTATATCCAACAAAATACAATATTTAAATAAGATGTGCAAAATGCCATCCACCAGTCTCTTGACAACAATAATTTTTTTTCTTGTTCACCCTGTATAAACAAATCAAATTATTTATTATCATTGAATGCAGTATTGAAAGACCTTTCAGATGAAGTATCACAGGACATCTATTTCAATTTAAGAAAATTACTGATTACGTCACCACGTCAAAACCAGTGACATAACCTCTTTAGAATAAACATGAAAAAATCGGCATTTGAAAACAAAAATCGACCTCTTTCAGGATTTTTCTCGAAAGTACATTGCTTGCGAAATATCGAATTCGTCCCATAATTTAGCCGCGCACCGTATATACAGTGCTTCTCAAAAGTCCCCTCCCCCCTCTTATTTTTGGAACGATTATACATAAACAAGTGAAATTTATAAACTGAATTTTAAAGGTTGTAAACTTCCCTTCTAGTGATGATAGATGACGAAATCGTCAAAGATGACGTCACAAGGCCATTGTGACCAATAATTTTAAATGGAACCCTACTGCAAGCGACACCTCTTTTGAAATGTATCGAAAAAACCTATTCAATGATACTAATTTTGTTTGTGTTTATGGTAGTTTTAATGGCTCATTAGTAAACATTAAAATTTAAATTCTATTCAGTATGATATTAATTACAGATTCAAGAATCAGTATCTACTTAAAGAAATTGCTCTAAGTGACCTCCATTTACTTCCTGACAGTGAAATATCCTATTTTTAAACTTTTCTCGTGCATTTGCAAATGTGTCTGCGGAAACAGCCTCACATTCTGCAACAATACGTTGTTTTAAAACGTCAATATTGTCAGGTTCAGTGGCGTAATCCTTCGATTTAAGGTACCCCCCACAGAAAAAAATCCAAAGGTGTGAGGTCCGGTGATCGAGCTGGCCATTCCGTTGAACCTCGTCGTCCAATCCATCTACCACGATACTCCTCATCCAAATACCGTCTTACTGCACCGTAATAGTGTGGAGGAGCACCATCCTGTTGGAATGTTATTTCCAAATTGCCGAATTCATCTGGATTATCTTCCAAAATTTCAAGGATTAACGGTTCTATTGCGTTTTGCAACAGCTCCAGATAAACCTCACCAGTTAAATTAGTTTTTTAAAAAAGAGACCCAACGATGTGGTTTCCCAGGATACCTGCCCAAACATTCACCTCCTGGGGAAATTGGGTATGTGTTTCACGAAACAGGTGAGGATTTGCGTCACTCCAATACCTCACATTCTGTGTATTTTTATTTCCATTTAGATAGAAAGTACTTTCGTCACTAAAACAAATTGTTTTGACATAGTCTGGCTGTTGGTTAATTTTAGTTTCCATATTTTCACAAAATTCTAGTCATCGGCCTGGATCGTCGTCTGAGAGTTGATGAACCATTTTTAATTTGTATGGATGGAATTATTTTTTTTTAACACCCTGTGTACTGTACTTCGATTGACTTCACAGGTAGATGCAACATGAGTTGTTGAAGAAGTAGGATTAACTATTACTTCTACCAGTATATAAATTTTTTTCTCATCAGAAATTTGTGGTCTGCCAGATCGTTTCGCATCATTAATACTACCCGTTGTTTCAAACTTACGAAGGAGCTCCCTCAAATGAGTCCTCGAAACGGGGCGATCGGGAAACCTCTCATTAAAAATGCGTTCTGCTGCATGAATATTTTGTCCAGTTTCACCAAGAATTAGGATCGCTGCTACTTTATCACCTAAAGCACGTACCATTTCGCTTCTTGAAGCACTTAAACGTTCGGCTCACAACAGTTTAATAAATTATTAAAATGTAGAAAAATATTAAAAGTGCCAAAAGCTGTTAAACGTTCGATATATATATATATATATATATATGAAAGTTCATCGTTTTTAAGGCATCAGAGGTTATTTCTAGTAGAAATCAGTGCTGAATGAAGTGATATGATGGCTAAATCCATCAAAAGTTCAACCAGGTCCTATCCCGTTCTTAAGTGATAACTGCTTATCCATCAGCATCAGTTATCAATGCATACCTAATTGATAGGAGTAGAAGAAAGTTATGGAAATACCTCAATAAAAAAAGTTGTAGGAATGAAAAAAAAATGGCAATTTGGGGTATGAAAATTTTGAACAATCTGAAAAATGGGAATAACACGATAATTCAAATGTTATTGGTGGTGATCTGAGCTAATTTAATTTCCTTGAAAATTTGGTAATTGTTTTTTGTCCAGGTTTTTAGACCTTTCTTGTAGATATATTTTGATGTGATAGGACGATCGGAACTTGAGAAAGACGAAATCATTCATCGATTGAATACTGATCAATTTCAACTACATCGTACCAGTTAAACAACGAAAATGACTTTTTCCAACAGTCAGAGATTAAAAACCGTCATGATGAAATTATTTTAATGAAACTCTAAAAATTATTACAGTAAAACAACAGAAATGACTTTTTCCAACAATCAGAGATTTAAAACCGTCACGTCATGATGAAATTATTTCAATGAAACTCTAAAAATTATTACATTTACTAAAAATCGCTAGCTGCACTGAAATTTAAGTCTGATGTAAAACTCAAAAGAACCAAATATAGTCAAAGTCAATTAAATTCAATATTTTCTGTAAGTTTTTTATCTGATGTCTACTCTCTCTCTCTGCTCTCTACCTCCATTTGATACATTCTTTCCAGTATTTCATTAGAATAATTTCTTCATAACGATTTTCATCCCTTATCGTTGGAATAACACCAATTTTTATTTTTCACTAGTAGACTGGACACTCGTGCAAATTAAGGCTTTATTATCAAAGATTAAACCTCTCAAGCTTCGCTTTTCTAATAAGACCACAAGTCGCACTACGAAAAATTTCTAGTCAAAAGGCTTTCTCAAACATTTCTGAAATATATGTGCTATAATATCCTATCATATTACTCATTACTCTCGAATAAACTATCTATGACTGTTTTAGATGTATATTAAAAAAATGAATTAGTGGAGGGCATAAGCTGCAAATAATGGCTGAATTGTTGAACACCAAATCGTATCGGAAAAGATTAATAGGTAAAGACTTGGATGAGTATTAAATAATTACATTCATGAAACATTTTTTGTAATTATTAGTGGACTAGCTAGCATACATCAATGAGATATTATGTTTATCAGATCGAAGGATAAACTTGTTATTGACCAAAGAGATAGATCTACGTACCTGACCGAACCGCACATTCACAGACAGGTTATCGACCTTTTCGGAACTAAAAGCATTAAGCATCTGTTCGATGCTCTAACAGCATTTTTTATTATCCAAATATATTTCGATAGTATTTCGTGATAGTGGTATTTTCAATGAAACATTGGTAATCACTAAGTAGACGTTTTTTCCCTTTGCGTTGACACAATTTTTATTCAGACGTTTCAAGACATAGAATACATTTCGACTTTTGTTTTAATCAGAGGTGGAATTTCAAAATATTCCCCAAGAACAACCGTAAGTGACGTATTTTCCAAACATATCGGCCAACCTGGGCTAGGCAACCCAGTGCAGTATATTCCTATATTTTCATGCTAACTCCCCCAATGAAAATTTGTAAGTACCCGATGACGAAGGATATCCAACGGTAGCCACTCAAACTATCAGTTTCACAGATTTGAAATTCATTTAAGATATCTTTAGATTGAACATTTAGCACATTTTTCCATAAAAATGTGTAATTGTAATTGACACTGAAAATTGTTAATGCATTTATACTTAGTACCTTTTCAGTGAGGGTTCCAGTTTATTTTTGGCTCAAGTTTTTTAATCAAGTACCCTGTCAAGTACTCCTAAGTACAATAACTCTATCGAGTACCTTTCTTATTTTCGAGTACACTCACAATCCTAGAGCGGACACATACCTCTGGAAATCAACACAGAATTACTTAGAAGCTCCATTTGTTGAAATTGTAGCAATACAACAGTCGGTAAGGAATCAAAAGTATCTGTTATGGATATTCCGTGATATCAGCTATTTTATTCTGCAAACCTACTCAGAATAGGGTGTAAAATAGAACATATGAGTTCGCAATCTAAATCATAGTAACAGCAAAAAGGTTATTAACAATTGAAGTAGCGGATAACCATTATTGGCACAGTTTTTCTTCCGACTGCCCACCATAAAATATTCATAAAGATAGCTACAATTATGATTGTTATAATTTCAATAATTTTCGCTTTGACAAGAAAATTTTAATTATCAAGGGAAACTGATCAATCTTGAAATAAACTTTGAATGATGTACAATAAGCACCCAAAAACCAAATGCCAGGTATGCACGAGTTTTTTCTTGAAATAAGGTTTCACAGATTTAATGCGCCTAAAACTCTGACATGCAAAAACTGTTCGAAGTTTCGAATACTATTGCAAATGTGCACATATAGTGTTACGAATCCGGGGTTCGTGGTTTTTAAAATACTGAATCAATAATTGTCCGTCCGTTCATTTAGACTTCACAAACAGCACAATACTGCACTCTTGACAATAAAATAAATCAATCACAGCTCACTGTTGGAAGTCCATGCACGACCCTGCACTTTAATAAGAACAATTACTAGCTGTCTTCCCGTGGTACGCTCGGCCTTTTATATAGAGGTTCTTAGCATACTGAAACTGATTGCACCTGTTTCTCGATTCGTGAAAGCATCACATGTTGGTTATCCCCGCCGTTACGTCATCAAGTCATCAGGCGTGCGATAATCATGATGTGGCTGTATCCGTATGTCATCAGAAACCGAGCACAATGTTCAAGATTCGATTACGATCATTCTTACAATTCCGTTTTCAGTTATGCCGTTTCTTGTTATCCCGCTTCCCGTTATCTCATCCTATTATCCCATTACCTCTTTATTCCATTTTCCGTTTCCCCATTATCCGGTTATCCTATTATTCCGTTTCTCGTTATCACGTTTCTTGTTATACCGCTTCCCTTTTTCCCATTATCCCTTTACTTCATTTCCTGTGTTCGGTGTCCTGAGTTTTTTCACCCCACTTACTGGTTATTAATGAGTTTTTTCTACCTTTTTTGAGGAGAAAATGATTGAAGTGAGAATGACGTTTTTATTCGCCTTGTTTAAATAAAAACAATGATAACTATGATTCATTTTTTCTTTTTTAGTTGTCAAAGTGACTTTCTGACTCACAAAATTGCACAAGTAACCCCTTCACCACACTTGTTCACTTCACACCCATATGCGCATTTCGATAACTCAGTTGGTTAGCTACACTAAATAAATTGTAACATTATCGTACAATTTATACCTGCTGTTTCTAATTGGGTTATTTCATACTAATTTCTGACTAATCATTGAATACAGGGTATCTAAATTTATATAAAAGTGATGAAAAACACAATGTGACCAGAACATGGCGCTCCCTTGAAAGGATTGCCTTTCCAAATAAAGGAAACCATATTTAAGCTAATAAGAAACATATTTTCTGAATATTGAATTCATCAAGTGTCTATTGGGAGAATGCACACTTTAGACACTGGACGCTTCAGTTCACCATTTGATGTTTTCACATTTACAACTCGAAGTCCTTCGTTCAAGTTTCCAGCATAAAGGAGCTGAATTATCCTTCAGTAAGACCTTAGATCCTACCTTTAGGTTCAGATGAGATTTCTTTCATTTGGACCTTTCTTGCAGACTACAGAGGTAATCACGTGACCAAGGCTGGCAAAAATGCTGTAATTGCTTCTGGATGAGTCTTAGGAGGCAGAGTCGATTGGAGGAATATTCCCCTACGTCAGTCTGAGGCAGGGTGGTGAGAGGCTCGCCAATAAGGAAATGAAAAGAGGTTAAAGGGGAGAGATCATTAGGAACATTTGATAAGGGTGAAAAGGGTCTGGAATTGTGAACAGCCTCAATCTGAGTGATCATACTGTATAGGCCTTCATATGTTAGATGCGAATTATCAAAATTCTCTTAAGATGAAATTTTGTTGATTCAACAGAGGCTTCTCGAAGGCCCCCAAAGTTGGACGCGTATGGTAGCATAAAATGCCAATTTATATTATTCACTGTCAACAACTCAGTGAATTTTTAATTTTTCTTTGGCTCTGATAATGTAATTTTCAGCTCTATCTCAGCACCAACAAAATTTGTGCCGTTATCTCTCAATACAATTCCGTCTCCTAGATATGAATCTGGTTAAGCAACTCAAAAATAAATCGGTAGAAAGATCATCAGATAATTCAAGATGAGCTGCTTTCGTAATGATACATACAAATACATAGATATAACATTTAATTATTTTTCGATTTCTGGTTTTGCCATCTTTGACATAAAATGGACCAGGAAAACTCACTCCGGTAGTTAAAAACGGTCTTTGGGGTTTGAGATGGGATTGAGGATTGGTAATGAGTTTCAGTTGGTTTGGATCGGAAGAACAACGTTACGACCATTGATTGGCCAAAAATTGATTCTTACTGCGGCCAAAGTAGCTTGTCCCCCTGTTTGCATCTGTCTTATATGTTCAAATTGAATTGAACTTAGTAAAATTGCCCTTATCAGAGGTAGTAAAATAGGATGTTCATTGATTTTTTGAAAATATGAACAGGATGTTTATAAAATCAGATGTGGAATCATCTGCGACTGAAAGATACACTTTAGTCACTATCTTCCATCGTCAAGATAACCTCTTGTGGGGTATTCATGTTGAAAAGGGAAACATTCTCAATTGAATATTAAATATGTAACCGAACCCACCCCGGTCTTATATGATTGGTATATTTTCTGGTTGACTTTCTATTTTTTTCAACCTTTTTTTTTTGTTGTGATCGTCTAGACAGTCAGCGCCACTTCTCAGGTAGCAGGATCTACAATCCATCTACTCTCAGAAGCCAGCTTGTTTGTTTTTCGGCACACGGCCTAGTATAGCATTTTTTTTTGTCGGCACACAGCCTTATATAGATTTCCCCACGTTGTGTATATATATATTTTTTGTTCTTTAGGATACAAAGTTATGTTCAGCTGAAGAGAAATAAAAGACAAAGGGTAAATAAATACCTATATTAAAGCCAAGAGTTACAAGCTCAACTTGTATGAAAACAATTCAACGATCAAAGACTTTACATGTTTCATAAGACAATATTGACAGTTATAAGAATTCAGCTTATTACGAAATCGTCTCTGGTTTCGAATCTAATTTGATACAATAATGTAAAGTGTTTCTTAAGTGATGAAATTTGGACTAGATGGACGAGGGACAGGAATATATCTGTCTTTCTAAAATTGTTTGATCCCCAAAATATATTGCCGGTATATTTCGCGGGTATATTCATAGATCTGTCATCGCCAATTGAGAGAATGAAGTCTATAGTACTGTAACGAACCTAGGCCGGACCTGTCGCCTCACGCGTTGCCATCGACAACGATGAGATCATCCCCGGAGATATTCGAGAACCATCCAGTCGCTCTGCCGCGGAAAACAACGGTCAATATTGAAATAATTGGAACATGCCGGTCGCCAACTACCAGAATTCGAAACATCGAGAATGCTGTATCGGAGATAAATAGGCAACCCTCAAGTGGAGTCGAACAGTCTGAACGAGCCCATACGATCGAGCTATACAGTGGCGTAGTAATATAAATTAAGTTGTAGATTAAGTGTGAAATAAATTATTAAAACCAAGTTAAGTTTATTTACGCCACAATTGGTGTCGGAAGTGAGATTTTGAAAATAAACAAGTGATCGTGGAGTGGATAGTCAGAAAAATAAATTGATAGACCTTTTTGTACGCCCAAAATAGACAGTGGCCCGGTTTTCGCGAAGTGGACAATTGTGCGTGGGAATATAAACTGATACACTCTTCGCGTGAAACAGACAATAGACTGGTGGCCCGTGGAAAAGAATTCGCGAAGTGAATTTTTAACAAACTGATAAACTTTTTCGTGTGAAACAGACTGATACCTCGTCAAAGACAAAATGTGTTCAAGAAAAGTGCGCCTTGCGGACTTGAAGGTAGCGGAATTGAAACAGGAATTGGAGGAAAGGGAACTGGAAACAACGGGTAAAAAGCAAGTACTCCAGGAAAGACTTGCAGAAGGACTTATACAAGAAGGTGAGGACCCCGAAATATTTTTATTCGAAGTTCCCGGAGGTGATTTGAGTCCGATAATAGAATCCTTGAAAGAAGAGCTGCAACAAAATTCGAGGACTTTGGAAGAAAATTCTAGAAATCTGGAAGAGAAGCTTCTAGAAAATTCAAGAAGCCTGGAAGAGAATGCTAGAAATCTGGAAGAGAAGCTTCAAGAAAATTCTAGAAATCTGGAAGAGAAGCTTCTAGAAAATTCAAGAAGCCTGGAAGAAAATGCAAGAAGCCTGGAAGAGAAGTTCCTGGAAAACACAGAAGGCCTAAAAAAAGAATTGTGTGGTGTGGCTAATTTTCTAGAAGAAAGAATGGGAACCGTTGAGACAGAGATAGATAAAATTAGGGAGCAAATGAACACGGAGGTAGATAAAATAAAGGAAACGATCAGTAAGCTGGAAAAACGAATTAATAGTGCGCCCTCCACAGAGATGGTTAACGAAAATGCAATGCTGGACTTGAGTTTGAACTTGGATAAAGTTCAAGAGGGTATAAAAGATGTCAAGGTCATTTCAGAAATAGGGAAGCTTTCCATGAAGCCCCTCAGTTCGACGGAAAAACTCCATGGGCAAATTACCGCCGGCAGTTTGAAGCAGCGGCCAAAGCAAACGGATGGAATGCAGGGGAAAGAGCTTTAGCACTGACACTTGCATTACGTGGAGAAGCGACAAATATTCTACAAACTCTCACCGCCCAAGAACAGGAGGACTATGATCAGCTGATTAAACATCTAGAATTACGATATGGCCAGGCCCATTTGGAACACGTATACCACTCCCAACTGAAAAATCGCTGCCAGAAATCGGGCGAATCCTTACAAGAATTCGAAGCTGACATTGCACGCTTGGTTCGTCTCGCATATCCAGCCACACCGGAAAATGTAATGGAGCGATTAGCGGTTCAGGCATTCTTGGATGGACTCCGTGACCAAGAAACCAGACAAGCGTTGACACTAGCTCGTCCAACACATCTCGTAGACGCACTGGCACGCGCTTTGGAATTCGAAGCAGCAAAACAATGCTGCAAAAGCCAAAGTGAAGTTCAAACGATTGAGGAAGACTCACAGGAGCCTGCTAACTTGGAAGCTGCCATAAGAAAAGTGATGAAGGAAGTGTTGCCTGAGAAAAGACAGATAAGATGCCGGAATTGTGGCAAAATTGGACATGTGCATCGACTCCGATGCAGGAAAACTAAAAAAGGTCGCAAGAAAGGGGCAATCGTCGGCATGTGTCCGGCAAGCCCCGGTTAACAACGCATATGTCGCTATCCTTCAACGACAGAACAAAGGTGTCTTCGTAGACGGTCTCATCAATAACGAGCCTTGCACCATGCTGCTAGATACAGGTGCGACTAGGACAATTCTCGGACCCTCCTTTGCCAGAACACCGGAACGGATTGAACCGACAACTTGGAAGCTACGCACAGCAACAGGGGAGCCAGCTACTGTATATGGCGAGCTACCGATTGAAATAATTTTGGGCAGCACTAAAGTGAAACATCAGGCACTTGTAGCGGACATCGAAGACGATTGCAATCATCGGAATGGACATCATGAATTCCAGAGGGTTTGAATTGGATTTCAAAGACGGCGTCCTACGTGTCAACGGAGAAGAGCTGGTGCTTCATGGAAGAAGTGAGGGGTTGATCCGTGTGTTGTTGGCTGAAGATGTAAGCGTACCTGAGAGGGCTGAAACCATTCTGGAGGCTCGCCTGGACGGGAGTACGAGCAGTGGAAACGTGGTGATGTTCGAGCCCAAACTTCATGATGAGAAAATTGGACGAGGGATTGCACTAGGGAAGACCTTGTTGCGTGCTGACCAATTTGTGCCCGTAAGGGTCATGAATGTCAATTATTTTCCAGTGACCTTGAAGAAAGGAACAATATTGGGGCACTGCTCGTCAGTTTCTTCAGTGATCCGGAGTGTACGAGGTACGATTAGCCAACCCAACAACTTGCCCACAGAACTAGAAAAATTAGTTGCCATCTCTTCCAAAGATATAAAACCAGCTCAACAGCCCAAACTAAGAGATTTCGTTAAGAAGCACCAAGACATCTTCGATACCGGACAAGGCAAAGGAGGTCGAACTAATGTGGTCCAGCACAAGATTGATACTGGGGGTGCCCGACCGATCCGGCAATCAGCAAGAAGACTTCCTCTTGCCAAGAAGGAAGAGGCTGACAAAATAGTCAGCGATATGGGAAAAGAAGGAGTTATCGAACCATCTGACAGTCCCTGGTCCTCTCCAGTCGTACTGGTGAAGAAAAAGGATGGATCGACACGCTTTTGTGTAGACTATCGCCAACTTAATAATGTCACGAAGAAGGACAGTTACCCTCTTCCGAGAATAGATGACACCCTAGACACGTTGGCTGGTTCCACGATTTTCTCGACCCTTGATCTGAAGAGTTTATACTGGCAAGTAGAACTGGCTCAGGAAGATCGAGAAAAGACTGCTTTTACCATCGGCTCAGGATTGTGGCAGTTCACCGTTATGCCATTCGGGCTCTGTAATGCTCCCGCCACATTCGAAAGATTGATGGAAACAGTACTGAAGGGACTCTCATGGAACACGTGTCTAGTGTATCTCGACGACATAATTGTGGTCGGCAGATCGTTTGAGGACCACGTGAAAAACTTGGAGGAAGTATTCCTGCGACTGAGGAACTCCGGATTGAAGCTGAGCCCTAAGAAATGCCATCTGTTCCAAAAGAAGTACGATACCTCGGCCACGTTGTCTCTGGGAAGGAGTAGCAGTGGACGACCAGAAGATCAAAGCTGTTAAGGATTGGCCCATCCCAAAAGACATTCACCAACTTCGAAGTTTCCTTGGTTTATGCACATACTATCGCCGATATGTGCTGGGATTCGCCAACATCGCTAAACCACTGACCAAGCTCACGGAAGGCCAAACAAAGTTCCAGTGGTCCGAAGAATGTCAAGACTCATTCAGGAAGCTGAAAGGAGCTTTGATCAACGCACCTATACTGAGCTATCCCCTACCCAAAGGGAAATTCATTTTGGATACGGACGCCAGCAACGTGGGACTTGGAGCTGTCCTATCTCAGATCCAGGAGGGACAGGAGAAGGTCATTGGTTATTTCAGCAAGACGCTTAGCAAACCAGAGCGCAATTACTGTGTCACCAGGCGAGAGCTGTTAGCTGTTGCAAAGGGAGTGGAACACTTCTACAAGTACGTATATAGAAGAAGATTCCTGTTGAGAACTGACCATGCAGCTCTCAAATGGCTCTTACAGTTCAAAAAACCTGAGGGTCAAGTAGCACGTTGGATCGAGAGACTCCAAGAATTCGATTTCGAGATCGAACATCGAGCCGGAACTAGCCATAAGAATGCAGATGCTTGTCGCGAAGACCATGTCCAGATGATTGCTCACATTGCCGACGAGCAGAAGAGAAAGAAGCAACACTTTGTAGAACCGCGGCAATGGATGACAACTGGAATGACAGCAAGATCCAGAAAGACCAAGAGAGAGACCCCGACCTTGGCTTAGTCGTCAGCTGGAAGAAGGGCAATCGAAGACCATCATGGCAGGAAGTCGCAGGTTACTCGCCGGCTGTTAAGTCCTATTGGGCACAATGGAACTCTCTTATTCTGGACAATGGGATCCTGAAACGTGTGTTGGAGGCCGATATTGGTGGGGAAGACAGACGCCAAATAATTGTTCCCAGGAACAGAAGAGAGGAAGTGCTGGCCCGCAGAAAGTGAGGCAACGGTTTTACTGGGCCAATTGTCAAGCTGACGTCCAGGACTGGTGCAGAAAGTGCGCTGTATGCGCTGCTAGCAATGGACCTCGAATACGACCCAAGGCCCCGATGCGTCAGTACAACGTAGGCAGCCCGTTCGAGAGAATCGCCATTGACATCGCCGGCCCGTTTCCCGTATCCGACCACGGGAATAAATACATCCTTGTGGCAATGGACTACTTCAGTAAGTGGGCGGAAGCCTATGCCCTGCCCAACCAGGAAGCCATCACCGTCGCCGACGTCTTGGTGAAAGAATGGATATGTCGATTCGGTATTCCAATGGAGCTGCACTCGGATCAAGGCAGAAATTTCGAATCCAACCTTTCTCAAAAAATATGTCTACTGCTGAACATCCGCAAGACAAGAACCACGGCCCTACATCCGCAGTCCGATGGAATGGTGGAACGGATGAACAGGACGATCAACCGCCACTTGTCCAAGGTTGTCTCTGACCATCAAAGAGACTGGGACCAGTATCTTCATTTGTTCCTGATGGCCTATCGATCCGCAGTACACGAGTCAACCGGTCAAACTCCTGCTAGTATTATAATGGGCCGAGAACTGCGACGCCTTGTGACCTGAAGTTTGGGATACCGCCAGGACAAGACACTGCGGGAGAGGACTACGTCAGCAAACTTCGGCAGAGAATGGACGACATCCACGAACGAGTCCGGTTGAACATCCAGAGTGCCAGCGATAAAATGAAGAAGACCTATGACATCAAGGCCGACGCTGGAGGATTCAAGGTTGATGACCTGGTTTGGCTGTACAACCCCAAACGTCGTCGTGGACTATCACCAAAGTTGCGGAACTCGTGGAAGGCCCGTATAAAATCGTGAAAAGGATAAACGACCTTGTGTACCGAATCCATAAGCCACCCGAGGGAAACCAAGGGTCGTCCATTTCAACAGGTTGGCCCCTTACGCTGGAAACCATGACCAAGTTCGCACCCTCAAGCCACCGGAGGATGATATGACGTTCGAGAAGTTTATGTCCTTGTATTCAAACGGGCAGAAAGTTCTACATGGGGTTACTAGAGAGGAGTCACGAGACCTTTCGAGGTGCCTGCTGACTACGCACTAGCGCACTGTGTGGCAGAAGATCTTCGAATGTCCAGGGGCATCGCCGTAGTGTTCTCCAAGAAATTTGGTCAACTCCAAACACTGCGGGAGCAGAATCCAGAAGTTGGTGGGTGCTACAGTTGAAGAAAGGCCAGAGAAACATCTACTACCTAGTTACCAAGAGGCATTCCCAAGATAAACCGTCCTATGAAGATGTCTGGAAGAGTCTCACCAAACTAAGAGATACTATGGTGGACCAGAATCTGGTGGATCTAGCAATTCCAAAATTATCCTGTGGTATTGATGGGTTGGACTGGAGAGTCATAAGAAGTATGCTGGAGGCGATATTCAGATCCAGCGGCGTCAAGATTTTGGTTTGCTGTAACCCTCTTCCACGACCGATCATGAAGACCGTGGAGTGTTACTTCCATCGAACTTCACGGTGCAGATATGGGGAGTCATGCAGATATCGTCACACTCCAAGGATGAAATTTCGGGACGAAATGTCTTTAAGAAGGGGGCAATGTAACGAACCTAGGCCGGACCTGTCGCCTCACGCGTTGCCATCGACAACGATGAGATCATCCCCGGAGATATTCGAGAACCATCCAGTCGCTCTGCCGCGGAAAACAACGGTCAATATTGGAAACAATTGGAACATGCCGGTCGCCAACTACCAGAATTCGAAACATCGAGAATGCTGTATCGGAGATAAATAGGCAACCCTCAAGTGGAGTCGAACAGTCTGAACGAGCCCATACGATCGAGCTATACAGTGGCGTAGTAATATAAATTAAGTTGTAGATTAAGTGTGAAATAAATTATTAAAACCAAGTTTAGTTTATTTACGTTACAGTACATTTCCAGTACCCAACCAAGAAGTTGCTAGACTCAATTGGACCTAGTGACCGGTCGGAGATTGTTTTGTGTGCATACATACTAGACAACCCGTTACCATCCTCGGCCACTCTTTACAGTACGTTCTATTTATATATATATAAGAGAGAGAGAGTTTTATATATGCGTAAAACCGGGATCCATGACTTTGCAGAGAGTAACATTGTAGCACTACAAACCTACTCAGTTCAAACATTTCTCAATTTAGCTATAGTATAGTGACATCGTGATACGATCTATTAATTTCTACAACTTCGAACAACTATATCTTGGCGATTTCTAGTTTATAATGACGTGATTCCATTTGCTAGCTAAGAGATACGTTCCTCAAGTCTATCATCCAAATTCTGTTTATTAAGAGACGATTTCAATATCTAATTTCTTCCTAACTTACTTTATTCTTCAAATTTCCTGATAAGAGTTTTTTTCTTGAATTTCCAACATTTAATGAGAGAGACTGTGTAATACTTAATTAGTCTTAGACCTTAACCAAATTCCTATAGAATTTCCTCCCGACAACGTGTGAGAATAATCCTCTAGTATGTTTAAATTGCCACAACCATGGGTTTGTTCTGACATAAGCCTAGTGACCAGCTTGGATTCCTTTTGGATGAACCCATAAAACAAACCGTTACTTTCCCGATCACTTTTTAAGTTTAAGGTTTTGGCAAGTGGTAAAACCGGGATAAATTTATTTATGGCAAGAAGTAACATTGGGACCAGATAAACATACTCAGTTCCACTATTTCACCGTTGTGTATAAAAGGTTTATAAAACCAAGACTTTACTCGAAGTTGCGGTTAGATCCAGACCAATTCAACTAAAGAAAGCTGACTCCATCAATTCTAATTGTACTGATTTGAGAGTGATATGAAACGAATAATTATGTCGTTGTTCTTAGAACTTTCATCTAACTGATATGAACAACAGAACGCATACTTAAGACTCAAGGCATATTTGATTTAAATAGTTACGGACTCGGACTCTCGAGAGGTAAGGAGATTGGTATCGTTGATTCCATCTTGAAAGAGGGACTCCCTTTTTGTGTCGCCAGTACCTAGGAAGAGAAATATATTAGTCTTACGTCAAACTATGTGTTCAGGATTTATTTCTGATTAAAACATCAAATAGCTGAAAGAAACATACTTTAGTAAATTAATTATTCCGGTAAATATTGATTTCGTCCCTAACTTCTTTCAAAATCACTCGCAAATTCTATTTGGGTACTCTTTTCTTGCGGTTCTTGCCTTCCAGTTGCGATATAACCTTTACTGTAAATCGGTCTGTACTGGATTTATTTCGTCACCGATTTGTGAAGTGTGGAATGAGGTCTGGCTCAACGGGGTTGCTTCCGGAGCAGACGAGTAACGTGTATAATGAAGTCTGGCTCAACGGGATTGCTTCCGGAGCAGACGAGGAAAGTGTCTAATGAAGTCTGGCTCAACGGGGTTGCTTCCGGAGCAGACGAGTAAAGTGTATAATGGGGTCTGGCTCAACGGGGTTGCTTCCGGAGCAGACGAGTAAAGTGTATAATGAAGTCTGGCTCAACGGGGTTGCTTCCGGAGCAGACGAGTAAAGTGTATAATGAGGTCTGGCTCAACGGGTTGCTTCCGGAGCAGACGAGTAAAGTGTATAATGAGGTCTGGCTCAACGGGATTGCTTCCGGAGCAGACGATAAAGTGTATAATGAGTCTGGCTCAACGGGGTTGCTTCCGGAGCAGACGAGTAAGTGTAAATGAGGTCTGGCTCAAGGGTTGCTTCCGGAGCAGACGAGAAAAATGAGGCTCAACGGGGTTGCTTCTGGAGCAGACGAGTAAAGTTTATAATGAGGTCTGGCTCAACGGTTGTTCCAAAACCGTAATAATTAAAAATGGAAATAATTCGCATTAACCAATATCATTATCTAAAGCAAGGATTCATAATAACCATCAGTGAAATCAATATGTATACCCTCATCATATTATGTAAAAACAAGAATAAATTAAATATACCACTATTATCATTATTATGTTAAGACACAATTAATGAACGAACATTAGTAAAGCAATATATTTACATCATATGTATAAACCATAACCTGTGAAATTTATTAAACATATCAAACCCTTATTTTTCCCTAAAGAAAGAAATAACCATAAAATATTAGTAAAACAATACACATGTACATATGTGCAAACAATCACCTGTAAAATAATTGATTATACCAATCTCATCATTAAAAAAAAAAACCAAACACCCCTATCGGAAAACTCGCCGTGAAAATACAACTTACAGTCGACCGCTTCGGTTTGAACTACTTCCACCATGTCAACTGTCATAATTCATAATAAAAGTTCAATTCATAGATACAATTTCAGTTTCAGTGAAAATGGATTAAAAATGATTCAAGTCACCTTACCTAAATGTAATTCCATAGCAGGAGATGTTGTCAGGACCCAAGCTGAAGTGATCTCTGTTCGATTTGGTGCTCACTTTTATAGGAAAAGGATCGTATCCAGGGAGACGCATTTTGTTTCTAAGAATTCCCAATTTTAGGACTGGAATTTGCCAATATTCGAATTTACCGAATGGATTTGCAATCTGAAACTTGCATAAAAGTGGTCTAAGATATCTGTTGTACAATAAGAACCAGGTTTCTCTCCTGAATAAATACGGCATTTACCCATTTTCAGCCATAAATTTTGGTCTTTGACGTCTTGTTGATAACTCACGCTACAGGACAACTTTTACTTTGGAACTCTATTTTCAACTCTCAAGCTCGGTAAGGTGGGTAAAAAGCATATCAGCTTGATGAGAGAAGTGTATTCTTTCATTTGATATATTGGATTAGTAGAGAAATATTCTAGGAAGATGACAGGGTAGCATAGAAGTTGAAATGTCATCCTACATGTTCATAATATTTCCTAGATTTGGTTTTAATATTTCCTAGATTTGGTTTTACTAACTCTAAAGATACTATTCTTTCTATCAGCTTTATCAAGAAAGTATATTCTTCCATTTGAGGTGTGAAATGAGTAGATAGACATTATTGAAAATGTGCAGGGTAATGTATAAATTGAAGGAAACTCCTACATGCTTATAAAGTTCCAATATTCGTTTTTTCTACCTGCAAAGTTATTATTATATTGATCAGCTTGATTAATAAAGTGTATTCTGAGATTTAGGAAGTCATTTCAGCAGAGAAATATTATTGGAACAATACAGGGTATCGTTGAAGTTGAGTTGAATATCCTCATCTCTATAATGTTCCCAGATTTGTCCTTTCTGTTCCTAAGATTGATATTTGTAGGCTCAGATTCATCAATGAAGTGTGTATTTCAATTCTAGATGACAAATTGTTAGGAAAATGTGATTGGGAGATGGCAGCGTAGTGCTGAAGTAGCATCGTAGGAAGTACATACAACGTTACCTAAGAAGTGTATTCACCTCATACCTTGGAAGTGATTCATACTCACCTTGTTCTCTTCATACAATCTTAGACTTGTTATCAGTTGTCGTACAATTCCATAACTTCAGTTGCAGAAGAGGGAAAGAAATCGTCGAAGGAATTTTACTTACTTTCTGCTAGATTCTTGTCATCGGAAACCCTTTTCTTGTAAGTACAGATGATGATGCTAACTACCTGCTTGGTATGTTCTTCTTCTGAATGATATTCCATCCCCAGACGATGCTCTGCTATTTTCCACAGTTGACTTCATAACGCTATTTTCTTTTTTTTTTATGAAAACACTCCCCCTACCCATCAAGATCTAGAAATGTATGTAATCTAACAAGACCCGGGGTCACACCGTCTCAAATAGAAATATTTTTCTGCGAATTGAAAAATCCACGATAAAAATTAAGGTATTTTTTGTGAATGTCTAACAGAAAACAACTACTTCCCCGTCTAAAGCCACGCTGGACATTGACCACATGTTTATTATTATGAGGAATGTTTGAGTTTCCAAGTCTACCACCAACTCTGATGAGATAATTTTCATCTAAAAATGGATTTAGTTATAATATTTGGCTCTTTGAAGAAAGAGGTTTTTGAATTTCGTAATGAATTAACATCTACATGAAATGAATGTTGTTGAAATAATCTGCAGATAACAGTTAATGAGTGCTTTAGTTCTGCATTCGATAGATAACCTGATGTACGACTTTCCATATTCACAATATTTTAATTGTTCACAAAACAATGCAATAAACTATAACTTTTTGACATTTGGTGAAAGAATCTATCGAGAATATCAGTGTCAACAGTTTGTGAGATTAATGTATGATCAACCTTTTCTAATTCGGGTATTTCACACTCACTTAAAGAGTTTAATTTAGGCCAACATTGTCTCTCCTCCGACATCCAAGGAGGTCCAACCCACCAATTCCTCTGGGTTCATACCACGAAATATCATGTCAGCTGGATTCATTTTACTAGGAACATAGTTCCATTGACCTATATCAGAGAAGTGTTGAATTTCTGCAATAGATTGGCAATAAATGTTTTGAGACAATGAGATTCAATTGAAATCTACCAAAGAACAATATCAGTCAGTCCGATAATATATATGACCTTTAGTAATATGAATAGATTTTAAGATTTCCTGGGTTAATCGAATGATAAGTAAGGATGCACACAGTTCAAGTTTAGGTAGAGAAATAATTTTAAATGGATTTGGCGCATACTAGGTGACAGTGAATACTTCCTGCTTTATCTCTGGATCTGAAATAACAACAAGCACCATAAGCTTTTTCTGATGAATCTCCAAAGCCAAGTAACTCAACTGAAACAAATTTGTGAAGAATAAATCCAGCAGATCCTAGAATATGAATGATATCTGATATGATTCGTTTGCATTCTTCTGTTGGTTGAAACCCTGCAAGGAGGTCATCAACATAGAAACAAGATGTTATTATTTTATAGGCTTCAGGATACTAATCCTTGTTTTCAAAAGCTACTTCATGAAGAGATCTGATACAAAGAAAAGATACACTTGCTGTACCATAAGTGACTGTATTCACTCGAAATAGATCAAGTTTCTCAGATGGATCGCTTCGCCATACTATGCGCTGTAAATTTCGGTACATTATTTCAATATCGGCAGTAACCACGTACTCCTGGATTCAAAATCTTATGATAATAGTGAATAGATCATCCTGAATTTCAATAGAGATAGTCCACTGAAAGTTTTGGCAGAACCATCTTTTATTCATTGATTGACTATGAGAATTAATATGAACTATTTCCAAGAAAATTCTTTTGGCTACATTATTCTCAGCATTGTGTGTTATTATAGTCCATTTGATGCTGAGAATAATGTAACCAAAAGAATTTTCATATTGATTCTAATAGTCAATCAATGAATAAAAGAACTGATTTGAATAATCTTTGTCAAATTTATACATATTCACTGAAATTGAACTAAAATAATGATATATCACTCAGTATGAAATTTTTTCCAAATTGATTTAAAATAATATATACAATTGTCACTGTCATAAGAAAAATATATGTTCCTCATATGTTGTAATTTTATTGATTCTCATGTTAGTAAGTACCAGAATACTATACAATTTCATATTGTTATTCATTATAATTTTAGTCGTTCTGAGGAAGGCATTAAACATAGCTCAAAGCTTGACGTATTTCAAAGAGTTTACTTGAAACAAAGCCCTTTAACCTGACTGCATCTCCACAGGAAATCTACTTCTATATTACCGCCAGTCACTAATACTTATATATATATATATATATATATATATCTATATCTATATCCATCGTACCAGGTGGCATCCGTTCCAAAACGCTATAGGCCTGCATCCTCTTGTATATTGGGTGTATATTCAAGAGTTTTCTGCCCGTACAAGTTGACTTCCGATATATATATATATATATATATATATATATATATTATATATATATATATATATATATATATATATATATATATATATATATATATGCGACATCTATAATTTGTGCATTCCACATCTTTATCCTTTGCCGGAAGGTAGGAGTTTGGTTCGAATTCGAGGAAGACCACAAGCCGTCCTGATGATTGGGAAACCATGAAACAGCTGTAGGCGGATGGTGGGCTCCCTTGAAATTGAAACAAAGCTCTCTTTCTTTTGTTATTTGTTTGCGTTACTCTGAATGCACTAGAAGCTTGACTTTTGGTGTTGTGGATTGGCCTATACTGATCTCTGTTGATGACCTATCGATGTTGCACGAAATGTCCTGCCCTCGAACTCCACAGCACTAGGTTGAGTCTCACTCCGCAAATTAAAGATGTCACATCTATAATTTGTGCATTTCACATGTTTGTCCTTTGCCGGAAGGAACGAGTACTCTTGAGAGGTTTGGTTTCAGTTCGAGGAAGACCACAAGCCGTCCTGATGATATATATAATAATAATAATAATAAATCGTCTTTATTTTCTTTGGTACAAAGTAGGCGAAGCTTAGCTATTGCTACTCTTACACTTAACCTAAGTTGTACAATTGACAGAAAATTTTGGTAATAACGACATTCATAGGGTAATAAAAAACAATCATTGAAAGTCAAATAAACAAAAGTAATTTGTCAACATATAACTAGATAATAGAGTCTTTTATATTGGGGATTCACAAAATTTTGCTTTCAAAAATTTCTTAATTTTAAATTCAGATAAATGAAGGTGATTGATGAGGAGTGAATTGTAAAGTTTAACGGCTTGATAGGTGAAGGATTTCTGAAACATGACTGAACAGTGACGAGGAACATTAAAGTGATGTTTATTTCTCACTTCCAATGAATGAAGAGATGATCTAGGGGTTAATTTACAATAGAGCGCCAAAGGAATCATGTTCTTTATTATTTTATATAGAAAGACACAAAAATTGTATTTAGAACGATTAGCCATTGTAAGCCACTTCAGTTCCATTATTTTATTGGAAACATGATCGTATTTTTTGAGGGAGAAAATGAATCGACAACAAAAGTTCTGTACTTTCTAAATACCATTCTGATCAAATTTAGTGAGTAAATCACCGTAAACAATATCACCGTAATTGAACCTAGAAAGGACCAGTGATTCACTGAGTAACTTCCGTATGGGTTGATTGAGGTAGTGCCTATGTGGATAGATCACTTTCAAAGAGCTGAATGATTTTTTGAGCAGACTGTTAATATGTAAAGTGAATTTTAGATCGGAGTCAAAGATAATACCCAGGTTTTTCGTGGATTCCACAATAGATAGAGGGGTGCCGTCTATTTCAATTGTTTACCAGTACCCTTTCATATATATATATATATATATATATATATATATAGATATATATATATATAGGTATATTTATATGATATATTTATTTAAATATAACTTCAAAAATCGTTTGAAAAATATCACTCTACATAATGTTAAGCTATGTTTTACCCAAGCTCAATCAGTTTTTGCTTATTAATAAAAAATTGTGGCAACTTGAAAAACTTGCGATTTTGGCAGTTTTGCAACCTAATTATTGCAGTTATAAAAATCAAATCGGTGCCATTTTGTTTCTATTATTGAAAAATAAATAAAAAGGAATATTCTTTTATCGATGATTATTCTTTTCAAACCATTTTGAATCAATACACAAGAAATTAAATTTGGACGACTTGGCAAATCTAGCCTGGCAGTTAACGTTAAAGTCTGTTCGTATTTTAAACTCGTTGCTAAAATGGCAAATATTATATACTATCTAATTCTCAAGAAGCATACAATCCAGAATCATATTGGTTGTTTTTCTGTGAATTTTAGTTGTACTTCGAATATAGAGAAGGTACACATTTTCACCAATAACTTCAAAACTAGAACAGTATTTTGAAATAAACTCTTCGTTCAAATTATTCCATATTTGACCCATTGATTTATCAACTATTGATTGGGATAACACCCCATAAGACCCAATGTAAATAAAGTGAAGTCAAGAAAATCAGTCTGTCGTTTAACAAACGGATTTTCGAAAACCACTGCGCATGCGCGGTTTTAAAATACGGCACATTACATGTTTAGCTAAGGTTATTTATTTGGCACTCTTGACCAAAAACATCTATCAATCAATTTCTTGATTGTTATTGGTAGTTGATTCAATTTTAACTAACAATGGAGGACAATTAATTTCATACCGTTTTTCAGTTTGTTTCACTTCCATGATACTCTAGTGAGAATTTGAAAGAAATAGAATGAGCTTGTCATAGTGAACGTCTCAAGTATAACAGTATCTGCGAAAAAAGGGTATGACAGACATATAGGCCTCACCCTTCCACTTCCAAATCGTTATTACAGAATAATGTGTTTCATCAGGAAATAATTCATTCTCTTTTTTTTCACACATATACTTTTTGTTCGCAGATCACTTTTCCAATAACTTAATATAAGTTGTCTGAAAAACCAGTAAACATACCTTTGGATAATTTGAAAATTAAATTAATACTAAATTAATATTTTTCTCACTTCTTGGAATTGGACGTTATTTTTTATTTTTTGGCTAAAAGTACTTGTACTTAATAAGTACAATTTTTCAAAATAATTTGTACTTTGTACTAAAACGACATGTTACCGTTATCTCAACTATTTGAAGTTGAATAATTTAGAAACAACTACTATGATTATTGTTTGAAATGAATGGAGGTGAATTGATCTTTATTTATGGCAGGTTCACAGGATATCGCAGTTTTTCCATAGTCGAATCACGCATTCCAATCAACACTCATAATTGGAAAAATATATAATCAGAGGAAAGCCTAATGAAGCGTTTCGATGCAATCAGTCATCATATTGATTATATAATTGACATTAAGTCTAGTAATATATATAATAATCACGAATTGGGCAGGTGTTTGTAATCATATCCAATGTTGAAAAGAGAAACATCCTCAATTGAATAGAAAGCTTTTTCTGTGAATTGAAAAACCCACGATAAAAATTAGGTAATTTTTTGTGAATATCTAACAGAAAACCTCGGCTAAAGCAACGCTGGACATTGAAATACATCAGATGAGGTGGATGATAGCTGCTAAAAGCTGTAGAGAGCAATGAATGTTCCAAAAGTAACTACCAACATACAGAGTGTCCGATAAATGTGTGACTCATCAAAGTTATGTTTTTTAAATGGAACACCCTATATATTTTCACTTGCTTGAATTCCTTTGGAAGAGTGTTTCTCAAAAATATAAATTTGTATGGGTTATGTTATGAAGGGATTTATGGCTCATTCAGCACCAAATATCTATATCTCAAAATCAATAATTTGGAATAAGAAAATTTGTCTACCAAATATCCTCGAAAATGGTGTATTTTCATTTCCTATTCATAATTCCACCGAATGGCGCTTGTCCCATACAGAGGCAAGAAAAACTCGGAATAACTTTTTTCTGTTTTTTTTTTCAAATGTCACAAATAAGGCCATACCAGAATAGTCCACAATACGAGCTTGCAGAAAATGTAGTGTTTGCCTACTTGATTTCCACCGGAAATGTATCTCATTCTTAAGGAAAGTATGAAAAATCACCATTTTTTTGTTCAATGCTGGACAAAAGAGGTTACAAAATGAACTCAAACAATAAAAAAATCATTAATTCACAGCAGATGTTCAAACAATCTCCCATTCTGAGCTAATGCACAAATTAGGTGTTTCTACAATTGCTCTTCAATTGAAGTTGATCTTGTAATAGAGCGAAAAACGTTTCTAATTCTATTCTTCATGTGTTCTGGTTTCTATGGCAAATCAACTCGGAAAAAATCTCTGTAAATTTTTCCATTCAGTGGTCCATCGAAGGATTATGGTGCCCTGACCTGATCCTAAATAATCACCCCCCCCCCCAAACATTGACAACCTATTTTGGTTATTAACTCCTCTGACCCCTTAGGGATTATCTGTCGAGTAGTAGTGGCAATTGTGTGTATCTACCATTCCTAAAATAATAAAATAACAGGTTAGGAATCATAACCTGTTACATTCCACTTGTCACACCACATAGAGTACACATTTATATTTATAGAATTTTAAACAACGCTGATGTGGCTGTAGTAACTTTGAACTTAATTTTATTCCTTAATCTACGTTTTTTTCTTTTGTATCACTATGTTAGATGAATATGTTTAACATCATTGAAACCAACCTCAACAAAGTTCCGCCCTGATGATGGAAATAAACATTTCCGAAAGCTTGGATAAACCTTATAAAGAGTTTACTGTTTCATTGCTGCTTACCCCAATATCCCTAGTTTTGTATATATATATATATATATATATAATATTTTGGTGATTTCGAACCCGAGGGTTTTTGGGTTGTTTTAGTTCGTCGATTCATAATCATAATCTTGGTAGAACATTGTATCAGTCGTTAAACGTTGACAGTCTCGTCATCAGAAAACTAGTACAGGTAAAATGAGTGACAAATTAAAAACAACAGTATTGCAGCTAATGCCGTACTTAAACATAGTATTCGTTGATCTTTGTTATGGTTTTCGCTTTATATCCATAATGTAGTGGGTTACTATTCTGCCGATTACGCATGTGGCGGAATGATTGGAGATGCCATGTGAATGCTGAGCATATTTTAGTTGGGCGTTGCGAAAGCGTAGAAATGATGTGTCAGCCATGGCGTATGTCAGTCGTTTACGCAGTGCTTTGATGTGATCATCTCAAAATCTCCTCTTTTGTTTTTCGAACTAATGTTTTTTATAACGAATTGTGTTGTTTTGCTGTAAGTTGCTTTGTTTTGTGATTTATCCATTTTCAACATATTGTTGAAATAGCTTTGCATATGTTTCTGCAGGTATTTTATGACATGTGTTTAGGTTTGTCATTTGGATAGTTTGTTTTAGTTATGCAGGTGAGATATTTTCGAAAGGTGTTATGGGTGTGGATGGATTGTGTTATGATTTTGTGCTACAGCAGGCTGATATTTAAATCACGTATCAACCTGCTATACAACAAAAAAATCATAACGATAAAAAAACCTCCCACCAATTTTATCATAAAAGTTATAAAACCCTCAAGCCTTGTTTCTCCAAATTGAAACCTGAAATCCCCCACAACAAAAAAACACGCACCGTCTATAAAATACCCTGCAAAGAGCCAAACTGTAACAAAGTCTATATTGGCCAATCCAAACAATATTTGGAAAATAGAATAAAATCACACAAATATACAAACAACGCGGCAACAGCCCTCAACAAACACAAAAAAACAACCACCCACGAGTTCGATTATACCAAAACAACCATTCTATGTTCAGAAAAAAACAAAAAAAAGAGAGAAATTTTTGAGATGATTCACATCAAAAACACTTCCAACTGCGTAAACGATAAAACTGATATCGCCGACTTGAACAGCATCTATTACAATCTCATATGAAAACAGTAACGCCACCTATCCAAGCCGAGCACACAATCCCTCGAAAACAAATAGCTCCCTAACCAAATAAAATATGCAATTCGAAACATTTCCCACAGATGTCCCCAACACTATCTCTCCATAAATCATTTCCACCTTACACATGCGCAACTAATTAATATCAGCAGATCGTAAAGTAAACAATTCAACCACTACCTTATTATGGATATAAAACGAAAAACCATAACAAACCAAGAAGGTCCAAACGAATACTATGTTTGAAGGTACGGCATTAACATTTTTAATAACCGTAATTATTATTTGTTTTTAATTTGTACAATTTTAATTACTCATTGTTTTTACCTTGTAGAGTTGTAATGTTTTTAATCCTGATGAAGACGAGGATACACCCGTCGAAACGTAGAAACTGAATTACAGATGTTATACCAGAACAAAGTTGTAATTAATTTATGAAAGTCAGATCCACGAACCTAAAACCCAAGAAAAACAAGCCAAATATATATATATATATATATATATATATATATATATATATATATATACACGATTCAGTGAAAGTTCTAGCGACAGAGTCACATACATCTAAGAGAACATTCTTAGAAATGGCTTTCATTTCCTAAGAAAACAGTTGTATAAATAAAAAACAGATATTTACCATTTGAGTGAGATCTACTCTTATTTATTGTCTTTAGATATTAATCAAAATTGACAACAATGTAATATAATATATATATATATATATATACATAATATATATATATATATATATATTTATATATATATATATATATATATATTTATATATATATATATATATATATATATATATATATATATAGAAGGGTAGTCTCGTGACTGGACTAGTTTATAATATAGGACTTTGAATAGAATTGAGGATTCTGAGCAGAACATGGTCTATGAGAAAGAACTTTCTATTTGTAAAATGTTTATTTCATTATCAGAAAGAGCAGGAGTGAAGAAGTGAATTAATATTTTATAGATCATATCATTATGACTCATACTAGTAATATATATGTTAAATAGTATCTGCACATATTAGTTTAGATATATTTAAATCTTTAAATCTTGAACAGGCACACAATGTTTCAAACCATGTGGTAATTACTGTGCCTGTTCAAATTTTAAAGTGTTTAAATTAATATTAAAAAATATGTGCGAGTGCTATTGTTTAATATTTATATATATTACTAGTAGTGGGTCATAGTGATATGATTTTGAAAAGTTCTTCAATCACGAAATGGTGATTAGTTCGCTGTCTCACTTAACCTCACCTTACTTGTCTTGATAATGAAAATAAACATTTTCGAAAGCTTGACTAAATAAGAAAGAGTTTTTCTTTTTCTCATAGGCCATTATTTTGACTGCAACCTCAAGGAATATCCTTTCTACAAAGTTTATTTCAAATTCATAGTTATTTTATATATATATATATATATATATTCCTCTTTTCCTCTCGGGAATGTATAGATGGGGTCAAAATATCACCAGTACATCATATAACTTTTGTTCCTAAAAGCCTTCGTTACCAATTTACGGGCCCTCAAAGTTACAAAATGAAAAATGTTTTTCTTTGATAACTTTCAAAGTTAATATTCAAAATCATCTAAATTTTGATGATTGACTAAACCAATGAATTCCTTCGATGAGCTCTCATGCAGGAGTCAGTTGCTTTGCTACAAAGTCAGGAACGGACTACCCCCGATGGTCCACACCCCAAAACTTTGAAATGACTGGGATTTGTCAATATGTTTTAACAAATCAAGGTTACCTGGAATATTTCCTGAATAAAAGTACTCGTGTGGAAAATCGATCGGAGCAAGGATTTTTGATAAAAATGCATTTTTGTTCGACTACATCCAACCTGAGATGTCTACCATTATTCGAAAAGATTAATTTGTAATGAAAATAGAAATGATAGGTACAATGTTCATAACGAATTTTTATCATGCAAACACGTTTACCATACAAAACTCATGCTGTAAATAATCAATCGCAAGCCTCAAGAGCAAACAGAAATGCAAAATCCGCTACAAAAACTGCTCGATATGACCCCCGTCTCTCTCAATACATTTTCTTAGTCGGCGCAAACACCCTCTCTGCACTTGAAATAGCATGCCAGGGTCGTTTCGTATGGCTTCACAATTTAATGTAATTCTATTCAACAGGGCATCTCTGGTGTGAATAGGTGTAGCGTAAACGAGGCTTTTCAGATGCCCCCACAGAAAGAAATCCAATGGATTTAAATCCGGAGACCGCGGTGGCCATGAATATGGCCCACCTCTCCCAATCCATCTATTGGGGAAAATCTGGTTCAGATGGTCCCGCACAATCAAACTAAAATGAGGAGGAGTGCCATCATGCATAAACCACATATCTCTTCGGGTTTGCAATGGAACATGTTCCAAAGGTCCATTCAAATCGTTCTGAATGAACTCCAAATAACGTTCTCCATTCAATCGGTCATGTAGAACGAATGGTCCTATAAGATGGTTTCCTATGATACCAGCCCAAACATTCACGTTGAATTTCCGTTGGTGTTTGGTTTGCACTATCCCATGGGGATTTTCTTCGGCCCATATGTGGAGATTATGAGAGTTGATTACTTCATCTCTACTAAAACCTGCTTCATCAGTGAATAAAACTCTAGTAATAAAAGTCATATCCTCTCTTTGCTTATCCAGGAACCAATTGGCATATTCCAATCGTGCTGGAAAATCTTCAGGTGTCATGGCATGTACCATCTGGATGTGATATGGGTGGAGCAGTTGTTCCCTAATTATTCTATGAATAGTGGACTTGGATGTATGGAACTGTTCTGATAGGTTGCTGATGCTCATTGAAGGATCATCAGCGACAGCTTCCAAAATATTTTCCTCCAATACAACGGTACGCACAGCCCTAGGAGCGCCCTCACCACCTCGTTTTGACAAAACTGAACCTACAATAATATCGAAATAAAACAACAGGCTCCAATTAATTATCCATTAGACATATCTGTCTCCCTCAAGCTGCGATCGATACGCTCGAACGTTTCTCTTGCCGGTAACGTTCGATTGGGAAAATGCTCGGCATACAGACGACGGGCTTCTGCAGCATTACCAAATGCTCGTCCATACAATGCATGCATATCTGCATATTCGTTGAATGTAAACTGTCCTATTAGAATATTGACAATACAATGACAACGCACCTCTCAACAAAACAAAATCGCATTCCAGTTTGTCATTTTTCAAACACACTAATTTTATTTCTTTCTACAAGGTGTTTTTGTCAACATCTGTGAAAGAAATGGAACATACATTTATTCACCGGATATTTTTCACCTATTCATGTGCAGCCGTTTTTGTAGTTTATTCGTTTGCTTTTTATTAGTTATGTCTTCCGAAGTGCGTTTTTTCAGCTAAATGTATCTTCGGGTTAAAGATTTTCTCCCATGAAATTATACTTTCAGTGAAACTCCTCAACATTTAAGCTGTGGATACGAATTTGCAACATCCAAATGTTGAGTTTCATGAGGTTCAGGTAATACAACACGAAACGTGCTTATTCCACGCGTACATACAGAATATGGACTGAATTCGATATTTCATAGTGGAGTAGCTTGTTAGTTCAAAAACACCACGAATCTACAGAACTTGATATTTCATTTGAAAAAATATCTACATTGTGAATGAAACTTTCAAATAGGTACTGTACTTTTTGTTTACGACTTTATTTTAGCATATTTTGTATTATCCCTGTTATAAATGTTGTTGAATTAACGTTAGCATTAGTATTTCTACTGTGAAAATTTTTCATTTCAAATAATGGTGGACGATCGGGTTTGATGTCGTCGAGTAAAACTGCATTTTTATTAAGAATCGTTGCTCTGATCGACTCTCCACACGAGTACTTCCATTCAGAAAATTGTCTACGTAACCTTATTTTGTTGAAAACTATTGAAAAATTATCTGTCATTTCAAAGTTTTGGGATGTGGACCATCGGGGGTAGTCCGTTCCTGACTTTGTAGCAAAACAACTGACTCCTGCATGAAAGCTCATCGAAGGAATTCATTAGTTTAGTCAATCACCAAAATTTAGATGATTTTGAATATTCACTTTGAAAGTTATCAAAGAAAAAAACATTTTTCATTTTGTAACTTTGAGGGCCCGTAACTTGGTAACGAAGGCTTTTAGGAACAAAAGTTATATGAAGTACTGGTGATATTTTGACCCAATCTATACATTCCCGAAAGGAAAAGAGGAAGTCCAGGGGCACCCTGTATAATGAAAAAAACCAGATGTTAACCATTTGAGTGAGATCTCTTATTTATTGTCTTAGATATCAATCAAAATTGATAACAACGTAATATAAAATAATAGTTATTTTCAACATTACCGCCACCTGGTAACATCAGTTGGTACTAATCTAACAGTTGGCACCACCGTAACTATTTGCAAGTGACACCCGTCAGGTGTCGTTGGCTTAAATATAATCGCGAGATTCATTCCTAACCTATCAGTTTCACTTGTCACACCACATAGAGACACATTTATATTTATATAATTTTAAACAACGCTCATGTGGTTGTAGTTTTATTCCTTGATCTACACCGAAGGGAGTCAGAAAACCAAGAAACCCAACAGAAGAAGAAGATTCCTTGAACCAACCTCAACAAAGTTGTAAGTAGCATAATGTTTCGCACTTGAATATGTATTACTATTGGTTTTTTCATCTATTGTAGTCTCTCTGATGATGGAAATAAACATTTCCGAAAGCGTGGATAAACCTTAAAGAGTTTACTTTTTGATTGCTGCTTACCCCAATATCCCTAGTTTTGCACCTAACTAGTCAGCAAATACTTCCCACACACACACACACACACACACACACACACACACATATATATATATATATATATATATATATATATATATATATATATATATATATATATATACGTATATTTCTCCATCATTGTATATGACTTCAGAAATATAGTTTCCAATGTATTGGCTGTGGTAATTTCTGAAAAAACCTGTTAGGTAGAAAAGAAATTTTTAATACCAAATAGTTAATTTTCAAGGAATATTCAGTTTTAAAAGAATCCCCCACCGTTGAGCCAATGGAATAATAAAGCGGCAAGCTGACACCCCTGTCGGCTTTATATTTCCTTTGGTCTTTTTGAAAGTCCGATGTAATTCAAATTTTGATGTTATATAGACCAAAGTATGATTTTCAGAAAATCGCCGTTCAATTTGAAAACATGTAGCCGAAGTTATTTTATTCCGAATTAGTGAAAACGGCCGCTTTCGCCCCAAAATTCCTTATTTCAAGAGAAAGACACTTGGGAATCCTTTAAAACAAGAATTCCACCACATTCCAATTATTTTATTTTAACGAATTAGAAAAAAAACCCGCATTTTAAATTAAACAACTTGTTTCTTTTGTTCCTTGGCCGACGATTAGTTCATAATTTTTTGCAAAAAACCCAATTGATGATGGATCAAGGTCAGAGTTCCTTCGGCCCCGAAACAATCAGATCGAGAACAAAAATATTCGGATTTAGGAGAATGTTTATTAAAAATTTTGAAAGCATAATAATAATATATATATATATAATTTTTTTAATATATTTAATATAATTTATATATATATTTATGTATATATGCATATAATTATATAAAAAATATAAAAATGATTGTTTAAAGCAGGGATTCTTTTCTGTTTTTATTACCATAATGTTAAAAGGAAGACAATAGGGTATAAAACAAGAATTCATACCTGTTATGGGATGATTTACATATAAAGTTATATGAAAAAAGTTAACCGGTAATCAACATTTGTTATTATTTGGTTATGAAGTTTTTTTTGGGTTTACCAGAAGTGAATGATAAAACGACACAAAGAAGGTTTATTAAATTAATATATAGATCAAAAGGGTTTATTTAGATGTAATAAGATGGAAAAAAAACCAGGTTTTAATTTTATTCCCTTAAGTTGTTCACAAAACCAAATGATTTAAATTGTTTTTATTTGGAGGATTTTCGCCCGGAAACAAACCCCCCGATTTTCGGTAGTTGTTGGATTTCCGAGTTTTCCATAAGTCCTTTCCGAAAAATTTGGCGATCTTCTTCTTTTGGGGATGGTTCAACGGGAGTTTATTCTGTCCCGAACACGGAACAAAATTGGGGGGTTTTTTCCCTTTCGGTTCACTAAAGGAAACATTTTCCGGCCTTTCAAAAGAAAAATTCAGCCCGTTTTGAAAAGGTAAAGAAGGAGATTTTTGACGGGAATAGGTGAGTGAGTTATTTTAGTCTTAGGAGAAAAAAAAAATTTTGGGAAAAGATAATTCCAATGGTTGTAATTTAAAAAGGGAATGAACGGTTTCGAACTTGAAGATTAATTGTTTTGTCGACCAATTTAAGAGGGTTTTTATCCAACAGAAAACCAGTGAATCCCACGCATTTTCATTTTTCTTTCATTTAAGGTGTGCGGGGTGAATTAAAATGTTATCAACAGAATTTGGTATTGTTTCAAACAACATATTTTGGGGGTTTGTTATTGAACAACAAATCATCCAATACGCAGCATTTTAAATTAAAGGGATAAAAATTTTATTGAATGTAAAATTTTAAAAGGAAGGAATTAAAGTACTCAAATTGTAAAAACCACGACGTTCCATTTACTATTGAAGGGATCCTTAAATTCGGGAAAAATTCAGGGTTGTTTTGGTGTTTAAATTGAACAAAGTTTTTGGTTTATAATTTTCCAAACTTCCCATTTTTAAAATAAAAACCAGAAGTTATTGGGCAAAATGGTTTGCGTATATTTGGAGGAATAATTGTGAAAACGTTTGGAACCTGATTTCGTCATTCATAAAGTTATTTATTCGTTGAATATTGACAAGTCAGGATTGTTCCAAACTTGACATCGTCATATTAGATTCTTCATAATGTTTAAACACTTGTCCTGTTTGATTTTTTTTCATTGATTATAAAGGGAAAAAAGAAGAATTTTGTGTTGAAACCATTTGTAAAATATTAGTAGATTTTGAGATACAAATTTCTTTTGATTATCCGAAATCGATGAGGTGATGTAGTCTAATCTGCAAGAATACCTTTAGAGAGATATCTTTCCCTATCGGTCGATAAGAACTTGGGCCTAGAGATTTTTACAAATGGTTTTCATAATTCAAACGAAATTCTTCATTTTTTTTTACTGCTTATATAATCAATCAAAATTTTGAATAACCCTTAATTGTTACCAAGTCAGACAAGGGCAATGTAACTGTAGTTATGAACAAGATCAAAATTAATGCAAAGATTCATAGTAAACGAATCAACTTGAGCTTCGTTCTGATCCAACCTCATCTATTCAAACGAATAGTAACAAATTAATAAAATTAGCTCTATGAATGACGAAATCGATGAGTTAGAGAAAGAAAAACGTCTTACAATTCAGTTTCACCAAAATTTTATTCACTCCAAAAAATACACAAACCGACGTTATCTGGTCGACCAATAGTGGCTTTTCCCAAAAGGAGCACCCACAGAACCTATTTCATCTTTTTCAATGACATATTAACAAAAAAGCGATGACTTGGATAACGAATATTTAAAAAGGATTCTTTTCAAGAAACAGATGTTCAATTTTTTTTAAAACTACCTATTTTGTACTAGCGAGCCTGGATGTGTTTTCTGTTTAGAATGGTACTTACAGTCTTGCCTAAGAGCAATAGATAATAAGGGAACGTCATTAGTGGTTTTTGCAATTTGACGAAAGACATGTTATGAATTTAATTACCTTCCTTTTCAATAATACATATTTCAATTCAATAATAAATATTATAAACAAACATTTGGTACCCCAATGGGTGCAAAAATAAGCCCCATATTGGCAGCATATGTTATGGATGATTTGTTGGACAAGGTCACACATGTTCTCCCATACAAACCACCCTTCCTTAAAAAAATATGTTGATGATATTATTATAGCAATACCTAGAGATTCTGTTGATGAAACATTGTTCATCTTCAATAGCTACGACCCACACATACAATTTACAAGAAAGAGAGAATGAATAATACTGCCTTTCTAGATACGTTATTCATCAGATCACCAGACAATACCATACTCATCGATTGGTATAGCCAAAGAGCTCTCAGTTATATCAATTATTGGCTATCACAAACAGAGCATTAAGTCCAATCTAATCCAACAGTTGAAAACAAGAGTAATCCGGATATCTGATAGTTCCTTTCACAATAAGAATCTCAACATTATTTACAACCTATTCATACAGAATGCATATCCTGCTTCCCTTCCTTAAGAATATTTTATATAATACTTCATCCATAGAAGACATAACCAATGCTCATCTCATTAATGCACCACTAATTCCACCAGTCAATATGCAAATTGCAGAACCCTCTCAAACATATTTTTATAACCTTTACCTTTTATCAAAGATATCACATCTAGACTGTCCAGAACCTTCAAGTCTTTTTTCATGAAAACATCAAAATAACTAATACAAATGTTTTACCTCTTAGTAGAATTTTTTTCAAATTGAAAGACAAGACCCTTTGCAACCAGCTGTTCGGATGTAGTTTACTGTATACCGTGTCAACACTGTGATAAACAGTACATAGGACAAACGTCCAGACAGTTGAAGGACCGCATCACCGCACAAAAAAGTGACAGTAGACTGCACCCGGAGAGATGTGCACTAAGTGAGCATGTCTATAAGGAAGGACATTGTATGGATTATAACTCAGTAAAAAATTTTATCCAACGAAAAATTTTATCCAACGAAAGAAACACTACCAAGAGACTCTTTTAGAGATGGTTCACATTTCACAGGCAGAAAATCCTCTAAATAAAAAAACAGATTTAAATCATTTGAGGAGATTTACTCTTTTATTTAATTTTTGTAGACAATCCTAATGTGAGGGAGAATCAGCAGATTACCCCCCCATGAATGCTAATAACATAGTTTGATTTTTTTTCAATGCACATCATCCTATATTCACACATCTAAATTCTCAATAGTCAATAAACTTTTATTTGAATCTATATATGGAAATATTCCATGCCGTTGTAAATTTCACTTGGTAATACTAATTCCAGTGGTCTATATCTGTTGTGTCAGTCTATTTGAGAATTCATCCATTCACATGTCTAGTTGACAACCCTTTCAAAGTAAAACACGATTCATAATTCTCAACATAAGAATACATTGTAAACGTATGTAATGTGGATTGTAGTTGATTCCTGTGAGTTGTATACACCGTTTTGTTCATATAACTTTATATATGATATTAACATCATCGCCGCATAACCTCACTTACACTGTAAGTTATGAATGTCTTGTTTTTCTCTATTATATATTCTTATGTGTCTTCCTATTTTGTACATCCCTGATAATGAAATAAATATTATGAAAGCTTGGAATCCTGTAAAAGAGTAACTTATTGGCCTGCAACCCAAATATCAATCACTTAATTAATATATATATATATATATATATATATATATATATATATATATATATATATATTATATATCTATTCACCATTATAATTTTACCACATGATTTATATTACATTCCCAGTTGAAAATGAAGTCTGCTAAAAATATAACCTTCGTCGGATAACAATACTAATAACAGTACACCCACACGAAATATCAGCAACTTGTAGGCGTTTTTATAAATTTATGAATATGTCGTATCTCTGTGAGAAAAAGTTAAAGTATTACCTACCAGATCCTTACCTAAATATTTCGTTCGGGTCAATGCCAACGAAATGCGATGGCTGTAACATGAAAAATATGAGAGAATAATTCACTGTCAAGTTTACTATGTTCTGTATAAAAAATAGTTTCGAATTAATTTCAACTCCTTTGCACGTCATTAATATGCAGACAGGTCAAAAGCGCTTATCTTCATTTTTATTTGCTAATTTCGGTTTATTCTGTAATGAAATGAAATGTCGAGATCGTCAGTTATTTAACTCACAGAAAATATTTTCGAAGTTGGAAGGCTATGGGGCAACAGAAGTGAAAGGAAATGTTAATTCTTCCAAACCAATTTTTGGGAAACTTATGTTTGCGTAAAAAAAAGGTTTATGGGAGAAATGAAGAGAAATAGTATTTTATTGAAAAATCACCCATATGGAAGTTGGAAAATAACGCAGATATAACTAACTAAAAGTACGGTTGCAATTTCAATTAACCTAAATCCATGTAGCGCGTCGATCATATTTGTATTTCTTATGTGTTTCTTTCATACTGTTCATTTTTCAAACAATGACATGTTTACGAAAATGAATCTGTGGACTTGCCAATTGATTTCCGTTGAGAAATTATCTGACATCGCGAATATTTGTTAGTTCATCTCAAAGGTGTTGTGATACTTTAAAGAAGAAATGGGGAAATGTGGGAAGGCTGTACTACTCAAAATTGAGAAATAAATTCAAGAAATTGTCGAAAACTATCCAACAAACATCCATAGCGATTCAAGTGCCCACAAATGTGGAAAACGGAGCTGGAAAAGCTTGTAGAGAAAATGATCAAATCCAAGAAGAATGGATCCACGAAATTATGTGTAGATCATAAGAAACTTGATGACACATGAAAAAAATGGCACGCAAGAGGATTTCTTGTGTCACACAGTCTCGACAGAAGGAATTCGAATAAACGAATGAAAAATACAGGCTATTCGAGATTGACTCCTACAAATACTTATAGGGATGCGAGTTTCTTATCAGGACCGACCACAAGCGTCCTGAAGTGGCAACTAGAGATGAAAAAGATATGAAAGCTGGGCTAGTACCATTTCAAAATCGAACATCGCCCAGCACTACTACATAGTAATGCCGATGCCTCAGCCAGACGACCATGTCCAGAAGCTTCCAAGCATTGTCATCGTATTGAACGCCTTGAAGGAGTCGTGATATCAGACGAACGGTACTGCTACCTGAAGACGAATGGACTACCGCACATAAGAGCCAGCACCAAAAAACTCAACCAAACATTGGGGGCTTTCTACGTTGGGAAGAGAACGGAATGGACTCTCCTGGAGAGATATTTCGGATAGAGATCTGATTTTCAAGGCAATGTGGGCACAGTGGGATTTTCTGGTTGTGGAAAATGGCTCAAACAAACAGGTACGGGAGGTATGGGAGTCAGCTGATGGGAGGTAGTTAATTTTCCAATTGGTTTTGTCAAGAAAAAGATAGGTAAAGTCTTGAAGGAAATTCACGAGAGAAAATCAAGAAGATACCTGGGGTTCAATATGACCTCAGTCAAGATCAGGAAGTAGTTCTACTGAGTTCGATGTCGAGATGATGTAGAAAGCTGGTTAAGAAAATGTCCGGAGTGCGAATCTACTAGAAGTCTCAAACAACGTCAAGAGGTGAAATGAAGAAAAACAATGTAGGTGCTCCGTCAGAACGGATTGCCAATGATGAACAATGGGGATTGCCATGGGTAATTCCAGCAATTGCAAGGTCATTAGTGGACAACATATTCGGAGTACCGATGGAATTATATTCCGACCAAAGAAGACATTTTGGGTCGAAGTTATGGAACTATGACTGGCACAGGCACTTTCCCACTGTTTCTGGTGGCATACAGAGTAGCTCTCTATGATTCAAGCTTATCCCGGCTAGCATTATCTTTGGAAGGGAACTTCGATTGATCTGTGACTTGGTGTTTGAATCAACAAGCACAGGAAAAGTAAACGTGCGGGATTATGCAGATAAACTGAGGGACAGCCTGTTGAAAATTTACCAACAGCTCAGAAGAGATGTTGGCTAGTGATAGGATAAAAGCTCGTTATGATTTGAAAGGTAATTCAGGAGGATTCAAAGAAAGTGACCAAGTTTGGTTGTACAATCCACGTAGGAAGAAAGGGTTATCCCCCACACTAACACCGTTTTGGGAAAAATCTATCGAGGTAAAGAAGAGGATCAACGACGTGGTTTACAGAATCCAGCGCAGCCCCAGGACTTAGATGAAGTTCATTCATCTGGACAGACTGAAGCCCTCTCACTGTGATTTTTGAGAGGGTGTAGTGCTACGAAAACGAATTCACTACGCCACTGCATGTCCCCTGATACTTGGCCCACGATGACGCAGAGTTCTGAGAATTCCAGAATGTATTGGATGAATCGAGCGGTTTCGTAGCATATCGCGAAAACTACCATTAGAATTTTCTAGGGCAACGACCATCATATGAGAGACAACGGACCGCAGCAAGGGACTGTTGTTCGAATAAGATTAATAATGCTAGGTGGAATTCAACAGTGACATGCGTGCAATTCAAACAGTGAACTGTGATTGATTTATTCGTCAGGGTGCATTATTGTGTTGTGTTGTGAAGCGACAATATTTAGTTCCTTATTTCAATAGCCACGAACCCCAGATACATGACGATATATATAGATATACAGGGTGTCCCAAACTCGATGGCCTATTAGACGTTTCTGGAGAACGGGACACAGGATTATTTGGAAAATTTGGTTTCTTGGGTAATTAGTTTTGCTCTATCGATCTAAAATATTTACAGTGCGGCGGCGTTGCCGCTTATATTGAAAAGTAGCAACAACTTTGATATTTTGAATAAGACACCTAAATATTATAGCATTTTTCGCTTTGCTATTGCTTAACAATTATTTTTGTATGATACTTCTATATATCTATCTCAAGCGGTTTTCGAGAAATTCAGTTATTTCCTTTTTTTGTTGCAAAACATAGCTTCAATTGAATGTTTATTACTGCGGTATTTGGACTCATACAAAGCTGAAATTGTGGGTGTAGTTTACCAATGTTCTGTGCATTAGTTATGTCTAAGGAAATTTGTTCTCCATCATACGGGGTCAAAATTTGTGATTTTTCCGATAGATACAAAAATTGTGAAAAGCAATTTTTTAAATAGAACACCCTGTATATTATCGAATATCCCGAAATCCTTTCAAATGATGTATCATGTTCCTATAGCTAAATAGTCTGGTTTCCGAAATAAGGGTTCTGTAGTGTATTGAAGTGTATGAATGATAAGATGACGAACTGATTAAACAAAGAATGATTAATATACAGGGTATTCCAAACTCGATTACCTAATGGGCGTTTCAGGAGATCTGAGATATAAATACTCGAAATTTCGTATCCCACGATAAGAGACTGCGATCTAGCTCTCAAAAATAGTTTTACGGTTGCAGTTTTGCCACATGTACTTGTAACTAATATCAACTTTCGAATTTCAAATAGGTATTTCATTCTGTTTTGGGATTCTACTGACATATACAAATAACTTTTACTGAACATGTCGTATCTCTACCGTTTATAAAGTGCAGCAGAACCCGCAGTTTTCTTTATCAGAAAAAACCTTGAGACCTGAGATTCCATCGCACTGAAGATTCAGCTGGATCTCGAATTTTTCTCTAACTCTCAGATGCAAGTCAGTTTTGGCATAGACTAATAAAAAAAATATCTCAGGAAAATTTGGATATGGATATGAGTCGTACTCGAAAAAAAAATTCAGATTAGGGAGTAGAATCTGAAACTGAAATAATGAATGAATGATCTGAAAAATAATTACTAATGGACGTTTTTTCGAGTATGACTCAAACCTATTTCAAAATTTTTCTGAGATATTTTTTCAATTAATCTTTGTATAACTAATTTTAAAAAAACTCATGTTTAGTTCTCCAAAAGTATGAACATTTTGAAGCGAATCATTCCAGATTGATTTGATTTTTTAATCAGATCATGTAAATTGGGTAATATTACCTATTTCGATTTGTTATACTGGGAAATGAAATTGGTAGTAGTGTGCCATAACCAGAAAAGAGCAAGGCAATCTTTTAGTTTGAAAAGCATTGATTTTCATGGTGTGCCTGTCAAAATGGATAATAATACATACTCTATTGAATGAATGTGATTTTTTGTGGAGGAACAACGTTTCTTGACGTGTTTTTTTGGGTAACCTTCCACAGTCTGAAAATAAAAATATAATCAGGAAAATATACACAAGTGTATGTGTGTGTGTATGTGTATGTCGAACCAGAAACAAACGACACATAAGAAGCGGGAGTGGAACAACTTCAATAAATTCCATCCACATCTGCTTGTTCAAATACTTATTGTATTACTGAGCCTTCAGATATTGTTGCTGTGTTTTCATCGGCAATCGTTAACACTTCGAACGTTGACTCGAATAAGGTCCCTCCAAGATTGAAACAGGCCCGGTATGGAGATGTATTAACGACTGCTGAAGTTGTCGAACGACTCAAAGAAGCAGAACGTCAGAAAGAAGAAAAAACTACCCGAAAAAATAGACCCCGATTGAAAAATAATTCCAATGAAAAACAAAAGAGAAAACGCAAGAAAGATAATGAAAGTGAAGAGGAAAACGAAGTTGTTCCTTATGATGAAAACTCTGATGGAGAGCTCAATCAGGATGAATGGGCAGAAGAAGTTGTAGCTGAAACCTATTCAGAGGTAGAATATACACTGCCAGAGGGGCACTTGATTCTGCCTGGAATTTACTTATTGGTAAAATTTCGTGGAGGATCCAAAAATAGCATAACCTATAAATATATCTGTCGTGTGCGTGATGTAGATGAAGAAACTGGAGACATTGAAGTTGTTGGATTCAGACGCAATGGCAGATTGGCAGCTGAATATGTCGAAAAAGAAACTGATATTTCTTCAATTGAATTTGGGATAATCGAGGCCCTGTTACCTAATCCAAAAACATCAATTAGGGAGAGAAAAATCATTCATATTTTTCCTGGATCTGTGAATGTTTTTGAAAAATAAACTTTGTTTTGACTCATATCGGCCATTGAGTTCCAGTTAAATGATTTTTGTAAGCATTAAACTCATTTATACTCAATTGCCTTTCATTATTTTGGTAACATGTAGCTTATACCGAGGTTTATAAGTAGGTACCAACTATCATAGGAGTAATTGTGAACATGCATATAAAGTACATTATATAAATTCAAAATGTTTACTAGCATTGCTGTTCACATTTCCCCCATCTAGGTTCATCAATAGACTGATAGTACATTAAAAGGCATGTTTCCATTTACCTCTATATTTGGTACAGTCTAATTTTTTTTATGGGGTAATTTTAAACAGCTCTTGAAACTCAGATAATAACTCATATGGAGATGAAACTTGCAGGAAAGGCATGAAAGAAATGAAACTATATGGGTATCATCACCCTTATCAATAATTGTTCGTTTAACACGACCTATTCAATTTCCAATTATAAAATGCAAAAATAGTTTACATTTACCCCAGTTAGCCCTACGACAAATGTATAAAGAATGAAGGGGAATAGAACATGCAAAGATTTAAAATGGTTGGTGTCTCAGTTTTCCATCTGATTCATTGATATTACCTTTCTTGATGTTTGTTTTACATTTTATTTTTTCAAAATTTATAATTTGTTTAGGAATGATGTGTTTTTATTTATAATCTGTGAACATATCATCTGATACCGTCCCATTCATTCCAATTCACACGGATTTTTTTTACAGAGTAACTTGAAATATTCCTTATTTCGAAAATTGTAACAAGTATAGCAAACACCCCGTAAAATATATCACGTTGAAATTTCGCATTGAGTTATCCGAAACTGGTTCGAATCGAATACCCCAATCAAAATTTGGCTAAAAAAATGCTCAATACGTTTTCTCAATTTTTAGCATGCATTCTGTTATTATAGTAGGTCGTGAAAAGGTGATTGATGAAACTTTTCTACCTGATAAGATAGGGCATTTCAAGAAGTACATATTGGAAGACAAAAAAACATTTTTTTTTAATTATAAAAATTGCATTACACTGTAGTATATATATATATATATATATATATATATATATATATAATATATATATATATATATATATATATATATTTATATAATATATATATATATATATATATATGAGTGTAATCTGACCTCTCTTGCACAGGCGCGAATGACGAGTGTATAATGCCAATTTATAACAAATCACAGTGGTTAAAAATTCCTTAAAAAAATAAAATCCAAATTTTTTTTGTCAAGTTCGTCCAAATTTTGGAAAAAGCAGAACAGCAAAGATTTGGAAAAAAAAACCTTTTTTTTTCTCCCGAAGTGTTTACTCAATTCAGATATGCACAGTATTTTCTGACTCGTGACTGGCGACTCCAAAATACAACCAGCATTGAAATTTACTACTTAATTCATAAATGCGACGTGTGATTTCTCTTGTCTCACATTCTTCAAAATACGCACGGATCTGTTCGGTGTTTATTTGTAAGAACCAGACAGGCGCGTGCGATAATCTTGGAAATACTCCCTGACAACAGTGTTCACTTTTCATTGTGAATCACACTAGGTCACGATGATGACCAATATTATTTTGTGAACAATACAATACTGTGTCTTTTGTGTTCTTACAACTAATTTTTTTTATAATTGTGATTCGATAAGTGCCTCAAAGCTGTGTTGACTTCATCTACTAGTTCTGACACTATCTACCAGTTTGGATATAACGAGATTCGTTTGTTGTCATCACTTTGAAATTAAATATCTATCTATTGAATGTTTAGACTCTTTTTGTACATTTACCACACAATCAGTTCAACATACCACATTATTTAAATGTTTATTGCATCCGGCAATTACGTTACCTTACAGCTCTGAGCAGGACAGCTGAGGTTAGGCGAGCGGTGTTTCCGAAAATTTTGTTGAATTTGACAAAGAACAAAACATGTTTTCAAATATTTTTTTTGGGTTTTTATATTATATATATATATATATATATAAATATAATATACAAACGTCACTGATTTGGAAGAACCTCTGCCATTTCAATTGAAGAAACGTGAAAATCAATAATGTCGCCAAAGGGTATAGATTCGCAATCTTCGGGATAATTTTGTTACAGAAATTTGCTGAAGGACTATCGGTAACAAGTGGCAACTCTTTAATGGGATAGTATTGGTAACTTCTAACTCATAAGGAGAGAAGGTCAGTGAAGAGGGGAGAGATTGTATATCTCAATACTTTGTCTAGCGGTGAAAACTAATGAGAATATCGGGAACGGTTCTTGTTATATTCATAAAAAACCTAATTTCATAATTTTATTTATTAATTTTGCTGTTAGCTCATATACTAGCTCAGATTTCGGAACAGACGCTGCATATAGTTTGGGCCACCCCAACTTTTATCATCCACAATCTGAATATATCAAAAACATCGATGCGAGTGTATAATAGAAGGGCACACTACTAGTCTACCTCTATGAGTTACTAAACCAATTGTACTATCGGAAATCATTGTAGGTGAATCCTTACTTAACTATGGATATGATGAAATCAATGCTAAAATGTATTGTACACGTGATAAAAGTTTACCAAATAATCTTTAACGATACAGTGCATTTCTGTTCAGGTTTTTAGTGCTTTTCTCTAAACATATCTGAAAGTAAGCTAGGCGGCTGGAGAAATCAATTATCCTTTTTTTAAATAACGTGATTTTTCTTATGGAAACCGTCCCATTTTCTCGTCAGACTCTTCCTAGAACCACAATAGGCATACTATTTACAATTATATTTCGGGAAGCCAATTAAAAAGTTTTATTTACAGATATTAAAAATGCTAATAACAATGCACGTATCTCTTTTTCCAGGTCCGAGGATAAAACGATAAATATGTTTCCTTACAAGTTTTTAATTGGATTTGGGCTTTCAACTCTTAACAAGTAGAGAAAACATAAAAAAAAATTAACAAAATATCGTGGTTCCCATATATGGGTTATAACCATATATAAGAACCGTCCACTAATTTAATGGAACTATAGAGCCAAGAATTATTTTCATTCCATTAAAAAATCTATTGTTTTATGGAAAATATTTGAGAAAACCCAAAAAATATTTTCAGTTGGAGATAATAAAGCATTTTCTCATCCGGGAAAAGCTATTGTATAGCGAAACACGGTCCTGGTTTTGTAGACCCAATTTATTGAAAAGTATAGTAAAGTAAGTGTATTTTGTTAACTTTAGTATGGATTTTCATCAAGTATCCGCTGCGTCAATTGAAAAAATGTATTTTTCATATTTATTAAAGTACTGAAGCAAATCAGTTTCAGTTTGATGAGTCAGAAGGTAATACCTATCCTGTGATTTTTTACTTTCAAATGCCTGTAGAAGACTGACAATCCTAAAGATGCAAATACTATTTGTGTGTCTGTCTCACATATCAATTCATTTCAACATCAAGATACCAGCGAATTATTGATTCTATTGGCGTTCATCATGATTTATCTATACATGAATTTACCAAAATTGCAAAAATTGAAAATGAATCACAAATATTTTCTGTTGGAGCGCATGAAAAGTGAGATATTCTGAAAAAGTTGAAAAATATGCCATCATTTCATACTTACAATACGTGTTTAATAAACGCACAATATGGATAAAAAAATCAAGAAACGAATGCGACAAGGCACCGCAAAGGTATTTAACCATCAGCTAATACTCGTACAAGAAGCAGGGGTCTTGACAGGCCGTCAGCCTACTTGACAGCTTATCCCGTTAACGTTCCTCGTCGGTTATACTATATTATAAAAATTTCCCAGCAGATTAATCGAACGTCACTGTAGCTAATATAACGCCATCTATTATTATGTCATTTATTTTCGTTCGTGGAAAGTGGTAATTTATAAAATACCAGAGTGCTCGTAATATCGGAGAAAAGAAATATTGAACTTGGTCTGGGTTTGCGCAATTGGAGAAATGGCCCCGACGATGAATAGTTTTTCATCGATATCCATTTCCTCTGTATCATTCTATATAAGGTTACGACAAAACTTTTTTCTGAAAAAAATTACTGTCTATCAGCTCAGAATGAAACAAATGTAAAAAATAAAACTTTTATTTGAACCCTCTGAAAAGATGAAAATATATTTGTTAGATGTGTGTATGTGACGTGAGTTATTAATTTCTTATATCAGTAAATAACATATTTTTCGAAGCTTGTAGAAATATCTGTTTTGTGTTCGGCAAGCTCCTTAAACTCTCATCCACTGATATAAAAACAGAATAGCTTCAAAAAAATGGGAGAACTGCTTGTTTTCTCTGGGCATTTGGTATCAGAATTTATCTTCTTAAAGATTTTTTTTTTATAAATATTGTATCTTGTGGTCGTTGAATGCTATTTCCAAATGTCCTCAGAAAAAAAGTAGTTGAGACAGCCGCTTTCCCATTTTGAATCTTAATTCAAGGCGCGGTGGAGTGCTGCTTGTCATACAGACAAAAAACAAAAATGGCTAGCAGACAGGAACAGACAGATGAAAAATAGGAGAGTTGAGGGCTGATAAAATCCGTTATAGAGCAGATCAACGCAAAAACTTCTGGGGCCCATTCCATAAGTAAACTCTATATATATATATATATATATATATATATATATACTAGTTAGGTACAAAACTAGGGATATTGGGGTAAGCAGTAATGAAAAAGAACTCTTTAAGCTTTATCCAAGCTTTCGTAAATGTTGATTTCCATCATCAGGGAGACTACAATAGATGAAAAAAACCAATAGTAATACATATTCAAGTAGTGCGAAACATTATGCTACTTACAACTTTGTTGAGGTTGGTTTCAATGATGTTAAACACATTCATCTAACATAGTGATACAAAAGAAAAAAACGTAGATCAAGGAATAAAACGAAGTCCAAAGTTACTACAACCACATTAGCGTTGTTTAAAATTATATAAATATAAATTTGTACTCTATGTGGTGTGATGAGTGAAACTGACAGGTTAGGAATGAATCTCGCAATTTAATATAATTGCCAACGACACCTGACGGGTGTCACTTGGAAATATTTACAGTGGTGCCAACTGTTAGATTAGTACCAACTAATGTTACCAGGTGGCGGTAATTTTAAAAAAGAACTATTATTTTACATTACATTGTTGTCAATTTTGATTGATATCTAAAGACAATAAATGAGAGATCTCACTCAAATGGTTAATATCTGTTTGTTTTTTTTCAATCATATATATTAATATTCTATATTACAGTGTTGTCAATTTTGATTTATATCTAAAGACAATAAATAAGATTAGATCTCACTCAAATGGTTAATATCTGTTTTTTTATGTATACGATTGTTTTCTTGGGAAATGTCTTAGATGTATGTGACTCTGTCGCTAGCACTTTCACTGAATCGTAATTCATCTGGTGGTCAACTTTATTCTCATGTTCTGCCAGAGCACATCTTTCAGAATGCAATCTGGAGTCACTTTTATAAGAAATTATTCTATTCGATCAATATATTGTTTATTACAACCATGACAAGGAATACTATAAATTACATTTGACATTGAAAGTAATGGAGTTTTATCTTTAACTTTAGAAGGTGGAGTAGGCGTATTGTTAGATCCATCGTTGTTTGAGACAATGATCGAGTTATTACTGTTTAAGGTTAGTACTTCCAAGTGAGACGAAGTATTATATAGAATGTTATTAAGTAAAGTTCTTGGATATGAATTATCTAAGACAAGGTTAAAGATAATGTTTAAATTCTGTTTATGGAATTTAGTATCTGAGATTTTCAGTACTCTTAATTTCATTTGTTTTACCAAGTTCACTTTCATAGACTGTTTGTGATATGAATGGTAATTCAGGTATCTACCTGAGCTGCATGGTTTCCTATACCAATCCACCAGTAGCTTGTTTTCTGTTGTCCGTATAATCAAGAAATGGTACGGAATTTTCGCTGTTCTCAGTTTCAATTGTGAACTGGATTTGAACTATCACTGAACCTCGTGAAAGAAATATCACTATAGCAAGAGCAACTAATATTATAACAAACCACATCCAACATTCTAACCATAACTCAATTCTACGGACTCCTTTTTTCAAATCCAAGAAATTTTTGACAGACAATCCTAATTTGATTCTCACACAATCAGGCAATGTAACAGTCTTAATGGGCGATTATTAATATCTCAACCTATCCAATGACATAATAATCAGCAGCAGTAGAACTAAAAGAATACCCTACCTCAGCAATTCAGAGAAAAGGCAATGAATTAATTAAAGTCACGTTTACAACAAACCAAATTGATGAAGTTATGAAAAAGAAACATGCTATAATGGCATTTCTCCAAAATTCTATTGTCTACCAAAAATTCATAAGCTCAACCTTTCAGTCAGACCTATAGTGGCTTTTATAGGAGCCCCTACTGAAAGATTAGCCTATTTTTTTTAAAGACATTTTAACTAACGCATGCAACTTTGATAATGAATACTGTTGAAGTTGTTCTTCTAAATTGTTGAAATGAACTAAGAACTCAGTTTTTATCATATCAGAAGTCATTATTTATATGACCCTATATATATATATATATATATATTAGTTGAGATTTTGTAGTTGATGACAAGTGTCAAAAATGTCATTATATATGTTTAAAAGTCAATATATAGATCCGATATTTTTCAATAAATTCACGATTATTTATCAGTAAATATAACAGGTTATGGGCCCAGGTAGCTTCTAGTTGTGTTGTGAATAATAGCTGAATTAGTTGTGTCGTTGAAAACCCATATCAGAATGGATTTAGCGAAGCACATCAAACCATTTACCGGTGAGTCAGACTGACCTATGTGGAAGAGAAAAATCAGGGATCTGCTTGATTATCACGAAGGAGCTTCAGATGTTATCGATGGAAAGCTACAGAAGGCTATACCATTAGAGCAGAGCGCAACATAAGCTCAGACTAAAGAATACAAAGAGAAATCTGACTTGTACCGCAAAGCTAATAGTTATGCCAAGTCAATGATATCTTCTTGAGTTACTGATTCAGTTTATCAGAAGATTATGGACAAAGAAACAGCACATGAAGCTTGGGAAACATTAAAACAGCAGTTTGAAGCGATACCAAGAGATCAGCTTCTTAAAATATGTACAGAGTTGTTCGCATTTGTTTGAACACCAGGTAGATGTTTCTACTCATAGAGCGAAGTTAAGGAATTTGTGGAATGAACTTAATAACGGACTCAAATCTTAAAATTTACCAGAACTACCAGATTTGATGCTAATTCGTAAAACTCTCCACATTTTGCCAAAATCTTTCGAAACATTCAAAACTAGTTAAAAATCAACAAGTTAATTCGTAAATGAGCATGTGCGAATAAGCTGGACATGCCAAACGTCCTACTGAAGACAGAAATTACATCAGTAGTTGGTTTACATTAATTTATAATGCTCAGATTTGTCATGTTCTAAAGTACCGTTCCAATTTGTGAAACACCCATAAAGCGGTTGGAATCCAATCAAAACAGGCAATTTGGTCGACGATATCACTTGGACTAGTTCTAGAACATTTCTCTGTTGTATAGATGTTATTACGAATATCCCACGCCACAACTTTTGCTCGCTTACGTAAACTCGGGGTTCCATAAGGTGCCTATAGATGGCTCGGGAGATCTGGGGATCTGACGAATGTTTGTTCACGAAAGATCCGACAGATTGCTTCCTCGGAATATTTTGAAGTGATAGATTTCGTACAGTTCGAGAAACGGCTGCAACAAATGTACTAGTGGCTTCTGCTACTTGTCGAATGACTCTATAAGTCAGTTGGTTGAAAAGTCAGCCGATAGAGTCCAGCGGAGTAAACAGCATTGAAGATAAATTGAATCATCAAAAGTTTATTGTATTTTTATTGAATAATAGGAGAAATATTTGGTCCAATATCCCACTCACCCAAAATTTGGTAAAGAATACTTATTACCTCTGAATTCCAATGAACGCCCACGAATACATTCACTTTTCTACCTTCCTTCTCATATACATTCGGCCTTCTTCATATTTTACGCATGAAGCATATCCATTTTATTTCTTATTCAACTTTCTTAATAATCCTTCAAAAACCTCGTAAGGCAACTTTTACAAGGCAAGTTCACTTAAAATATTAGAGAGTTCTGGTGTATTTTTCAGAGTTTGTTTACCCATTAGAATGTTCTCCGCTTCCATTTGGTATAATATTTTGCACGTGGACCTAAAATTACTAGTGTCGTTTGTGTCTCATCTCGAAATGAAATTATTGTAACGTAAATAAACTTAACTTGGTTTTAATAATTTATTTCACACTTAATCTACAACTTAATTTATATTACTACGCCGCTGTATAGCTCGATCGTATGGGCTCGTTCAGACTGTCCGTGCCATCTTGAGGGCTACCTATTTATCTCCGTCACAGAATTCCCGATCTTTCGAATTCCGGCAGTTGACGACCAGCATGTTCCAATCGTTTCCAATATCGACCGTTGCTCTCCGCGGCAGAGCGACTGGACTGTTCTCGAACATCTCTGGGGATGACCTCATCGCTGTCGACGGCAACGTGCGAGGCGACAGGTCCGGCCTAGGTTCGTTACATTGCCCCCTTCTTAAAGACATTTCGTCCCGAAATTTCATCCTTGGAGTGTGACGATATCTGCATGACTCCCCATATCTGCACCGTGAAGTTCGATGGAAAGTAACTCCACGGTCTTCATGATCGGTCGTGGAAGAGGGTTACAGCAAACTAAAATCTTGACGCCGCTGGATCTGAATATCGCCTCCAGCATACTTCTTATGACTCTCCAGTCCAACCCATCAATACCACAGGACAATTTTGGAATTGCTAGATCCACCAGATTCTGGTCTACCATAGTATCTCTTAGTTTGGTGAGACTCTTCCAGACATCTTCATAGGACGGTTTATCTTGGGAATGCCTCTTGGTAACTAGGTAGTAGATGTTTCTCTGGCCTTTCTTCAACTGTAGCACCCCACCAACTTCTGGATTCTGCTCCCGCAGTGTTTGGAGTTGACCAAATTTCTTGGAGAACACTACGGCGATGCCCCTGGACATTCGAAGATCTTCTGCCACACAGTGCGCTAGTGCGTAGTCAGCAGGCACCTCGAAAAAGGGCTCGTGACTCCTCTCTAGTAACCCCATGTAGAACTTTCTGCCCGTTTGAATACAAGGACATAAACTTCTCGAACGTCATATCATCCTCCGGTGGCTTGAGGGTGCGAACTTGGTCATGGTTTCCAGCGTAAGGGGCCAACCTGTTGAAATGGACGACCCTTGGTTTCCCTCGGGGTGGCTTATGGATTCGGTACACAAGGTCGTTTATCCTTTTCAAGATCTTATACGGGCCTTCCCACGAGTTCCGCAACTTTGGTGATAGTCCACGACGACGTTTGGGGTTGTACAGCCAAACCAGGTCATCAACCTTAAATCCTCCAGCGTCGGCCTTGATGTCATAGGTCTTCTTCATTTTATCGCTGGCACTCTGGATGTTCAACCGGACTCGTTCGTGGATGTCGTCCATTCTCTGCCGAAGTTTGCTGACGTAGTCCTCTCCCGCAGTGTCTTGTCCTGGCGGTATCCCAAACTTCAGGTCACAAGGCAGTCGCAGTTCTCGGCCCATTATAATACTAGCAGGAGTTTGACCTGTTGACTCGTGTACTGCGGATCGATAGGCCATCAGGAACAAATGAAGATACTGGTCCCAGTCTCTTTGATGGTCAGAGACAACCTTGGACAAGTGGCGGTTGATCGTCCTGTTCATCCGTTCCACCATTCCATTGGACTGCGGATGTAGGGCCGTGGTTCTTGTCTTGCGGATGTTCAGCAGTAGACATATTTCTTGGAAAAGGTTGGATTCGAAATTTCTGCCTTGATCCGAGTGCAGCTCCATTGGAATACCGAATCGACATATCCACTCTTTCACCAAGACGTCGGCGACGGTGATGGCTTCCTGGTTGGGCAGGGGCATAGGCTTCCGCCCACTTACTGAAGTAGTCCATTGCCACAAGGATGTATTTATTCCGTGGTCGGATACGGGAAACGGGCCGGCGATGTCAATGGCGATTCTCTCGAACGGGCTAGCTACTGGACGTCTGTGAGTAGTGTTTTGCGGTCCCATACAGCGCACTTTCTGCACCAGTCCTGGACGTCAGCTTGACAATTGGCCCAGTAAAACCGTTGCCTCACTTTCTGCAGGGTCTTCGTCCACTCCCAGATGTCCTCCAGCGACTCCATCATGGATTTTCCGCAGCACTTCCTCTCTTCTGTTCCTGGGAACAATTATTTGGCGTCTGTCTTCCCCACCAATATCGGCCTCCAGCACACGTTTCAGGATCCCATTGTCCAGAATAAGAGAGTTCCATTGTGCCCAATAGGACTTAACAGCCGGCGAGTAACCTGCGACTTCCTGCCATGATGGTCTTCGATTGCCCTTCTTCCAGCTGACAACGAAGCCAAGGTCGGGGTCTTTCTCTTGGTCTTTCTGGATCTTGCTGTCATTCCAGTTGTCATCCATTGCCGCGGTTCTACAAAGTGTTGCTTCTTTCTCTTCTGCTCGTCGGCAATGTGAGCAATCATCTGGACATGGTCTTCGCGACAAGGCATCTGCATTCTTATGGCTAGTTCCGGCTCGATGTTCGATCTCGAAATCGAATTCTTGGAGTCTCTCGATCCAACGTGCTACTTGACCCTCAGGATTTTTGAACTGTAAGAGCCATTTGAGAGCTGCATGGTCAGTTCTCAACAGGAATCTTCTTCCATACACGTACTTGTAGAAGTGCTCCACTCCCTTTACAACAGCTAACAGCTCTCGCCTGGTGACACAGTAATTGTGCTCTGGTTTGCTAAGCGTCTTGCTGAAATAACCAATGACCTTCTCCTTTCCCTCCTGGATCTGTGATAGGACAGCTCCAAGTCCCACGTTGCTGGCGTCCGTATCCAAAATGAATTTCCCTTCGGGTAGGGGATAGCTCAGAACAGGTGCGTTGATCAAAGCTCCTTTCAGCTTCCTGAATGAGTCTTGACATTCTTCGGACCACTGGAACTTTGTTTGGCCCTCCGTGAGCCTGGTCGGTGGTTTAGCGATGTTGGCGAATCCCAGCACATATCGGCGATAGTATGTGCATAAACCAAGGAAACTTCGAAGTTGGTGAATGTCTTTGGGATGGGCCAATCCTTAACAGCTTTGATCTTCTGGTCATCCACTGCTACTCCTTCCCCAGAGACAACGTGGCCGAGGTATCGTACTTCTTTTGGAACAGATGGCATTTCTTAGGCTCAGCTTCAATCCGGAGTTCCTCAGTCGCAGGAATACTTCCTCCAAGTTTTTCACGTGGTCCTCGAACGATCTGCCGACCACAATTATGTCGTCGAGATACACTAGACACGTGTTCCATGAGAGTCCCTTCAGCACTGTCTCCATCAATCTTTCGAATGTGGCGGGAGCATTACAGAGCCCGAATGGCATAACGGTGAACTGCCACAATCCTGAGCCGATGGTAAAGCAGTCTTTCTCGATCTTCCTGAGCCAGTTCTACTTGCCAATATCCACTCTTCAGATCAAGGGTCGAGAAAATCGTGGAACCAGCCAACGTGTCTAGGGGTGTAATCTATTCTTGGGAGAGGGTAACTGTCCTTCTTCGTGACATTATTAAGTTGGCGATAGTCTACACAAAAGCGTGTCGATCCATCCTTTTCTTCACCAGTACGACTGAGAGGACCAGGGACTGTCAGATGGTTCGATAACTCCTTCTTTTCCCATATCGCTGACTATTTTGTCAGCCTCTTCCTTCTTGGCAAGAGGAAGTCTTCTTGCTGATTGCCGGATCGGTCGGGCACCCCCAGTATCAATCTTGTGCTGGACCACATTAGTTCGACCTCCGTTTCCTTGTCCGGTATCGAAGATGTCTTGGTACTTTTTGACTAAATCTCTTAGTTTGGGCTGTTGAGCTGGTTTTATATCTTTGGAAGAGATGGCAACTAATTTTTCTAGTTCTGTGGGCAAGTTGTTGGGTTGGCTAATCGTACCTCGTACGCCCCGGATCACAGATGAAACTGACGAGCAGTGCCCTAAAATTGTTCCTTTCTTTAAGGTCACTGGAAAGTAATTGACGTTCATGACCCTTACCGGTACCAATTTTTCAGCACGTAACAGGGTTTTCCCTAGGGCAATCCCTCGTCCAATTTTCTCATCATGAAGTTTGGGCTCGAACATCACCACGTCTCCACTGCTCGCACTCCCGTCCAGGCGAGCCTCCAGGATGGTTTCAGCCCTCTCAGGTACGCTTACATCCTCAGCCAACAGCACACGGATCAACTCTTCACTTCTCCCATGAAGTACCAGCTCTTCTCTGTTGACACGTAGGACGCCGTCTTTGAAATCCAATTCAAACCCTCTGGAATTCATGATGTCCATTCCGATGATTGCATCGTCTTCGATGTCCGCTACAAGTGCCTGATGTTTCACTTTAGTGCTGCCCAAAATTATTTCAATCGGTAGCTCGCCATATACAGTAGCTGGCTCCCCTGTTGCTGTGCGTAGCTTCCAAGTTGTCGGTTCAATTCGTTCCGGTGTTCTGGCAAAGGAAGGCCCGAGAATTGTCCTAGTCGCACCTGTATCTAGCAGCATGGTGCAAGGCTCGTTATTGATGAGACCGTCTACGAAGACACCTTTGTTCTGTCGTTGAAGGATAGCGACATATGCGTTGTTAACCGCGGCTTGCCGGACACATGCCGACGATTGCCCCTTCTCGTCGACCTTCTTCAGTTTTCCTGCATCGGAGTCGATGAATGTTGGACATTTGCTACGCACATGTCCAATTTTGCCACAATTCCAGCATCTTATCTGTCTTTTCTCAGGCAACACTTCCTTAATCACTTTTCTTATGGCAGCTTCCAAGTTAGCAGGCTCCTGTGAGTCTTCCTCAATCGTTCGAACTTTATTTTGGCTTTCGCAGCATTGTTTTGCTGCTTCGAATTCCAAAGCGCGTGCCAGTGCGTCTACGAGATGTGTTGGACGAGCTAGTGTCAACGCTTGTCTGGTTTCTTGGTCACGGAGTCCATCCAAGAATGCCTGAACCGCTAATCGCTCCATTACATTCTCCGGTGTGGCTGGATATGCGAGACGAACCAAGCGTGCAATGTCAGCTTCGAATTCTTGTAAGGATTCGCCCGATTTCTGGCAGCGATTTTTCAGTTGGGAGTGGTATACGTGTTCCAAATGGGCGTGGCCATATCGTAATTCTAGATGTTTAATCAGCTGATCATAGTCCTCCTGTTCTTGGGCGGTGAGAGTTTGTAGAATATTTGTCGCTTCTCCACGTAATGCAAGTGTCAGTGCTACAGCTCTTTCCCCTGCATTCCATCCGTTTGCTTTGGCCGCTGCTTCAAACTGCCGGCGGTAATTTGCCCATGGAGTTTTTCCGTCGAACTGAGGCGGCTTCATGGAAAGCTTCCCTATTTCTGAAATGACCTTGACATCTTTTATACCCTCTTGAAATTTATCCACGTTCAAACTCAAGTCCAGCATTGCATTTTCGTTAACCATCTCTGTGGAGGACGCACTATTAATTTGTTTTTCCAGCTTACTGATCGTTTCCTTTATTTTGTCCATTTCTGCCTCGATTCCGTCTTTGATTTCATCGCTGATTATTTCCTTCATCTTGTCCATCTCTGCCTCGACGGTTCCCATTCTTTTTTCCCGACGATTCGCCACACCCGTTCTTTTTTTAACCTTTGTGTTTTCAGGAGCTTATCTTCCAGGCTTCTTGAATTTTCTAGAAGCTTATCTACCAGGCTTCTTGAATTTTCTTGAAGCTTCTCTTCCAGATTTATAGAATTTTCTTGAAGCTTCTCTTCCAGGCTTCTTGAATTTTCTTGAAGCTTTTCTTCCAGATTTATAGAATTTTCTTGAAGCTTCTCTTCCAGATTTCTAGAATTTCCTTGAAGCTTCTCTTCCAGATTTCTTGCATTTTCTTCCAGGCTTCTTGAATTTTCTTCAGCTTCTCTTCAGATTTCTAGAATTTTGTTGCAGCTCTTCTTTCAAGGATTCTATTATCGGACTCAAATCCTCCGGGAACTTCGAATAAAATGTTTCGGGTCCTCACCTTCTTGTATAAGTCCTTCTGCAAGTCTTTCCTGGAGTACTTGCTTTTACCCGTTGTTTCCAGTTCCTTTCCTCCAATTCCTGTTTCAATCCCGCTACCTTCAAATCCGCAAGGCGACTTTTCTTGAACACATTTTGTCTTTGACGAGGTATCAGTCTGTTTCACACGAAAAGTTTATCAGTTTGTTAAAAATTCACTTCGCGAATTCTTTTCCACGGGCCACCAGTCTATTGTCTGTTTCACGCGAAGAGTGTATCAGTTTATATTCCACGCACAATTGTCCACTTCGCGAAAACCGGGCCACTGTCTATTTTGGGCGTACAAAAAGGTCTATCAATTTATTTTTCTGACTATCCACTCCACGATCACTTGTTTATTTTCAAAATCTCACTTCCGACACCATCCACGATCACTTGTTTATTTTCAAAATCTCACTTCCGACACCAATTGTAACGTAAATAAACTTAACTTGGTTTTAATAATTTATTTCACACTTAATCTACAACTTAATTTATATTACTACGCCGCTGTATAGCTCGATCGTATGGGCTCGTTCAGACTGTCCGTGCCATCTTGAGGGCTACCTATTTATCTCCGTCACAGAATTCCCGATCTTTCGAATTCCGGCAGTTGACGACCAGCATGTTCCAATCGTTTCCAATATCGACCGTTGCTCTCCGCGGCAGAGCGACTGGACTGTTCTCGAACATCTCTGGGGATGACCTCATCGCTGTCGACGGCAACGTGCGAGGCGACAGGTCCGGCCTAGGTTCGTTACATTATGTACATAAACTCGTGTTTTCAAAGTTGGATGTTGGAAAAACGTAATATCTATATATATATATATATATATATATATTTATATTTCTTTCGTCTGGTAACACTATTGATCTGATTCTCAATAACAGATTTAGTTTCCAAAATGTACACTTGAGCACTTTAGAATGCTCTGTCAATATCCATAAACACAACTCTTATGATTTTTGTAAAGTTGATCATGAGCTACTAAAATCAGAATTGTCTAAAATTGATTGGAATAATTTGTTTTATAACTTGAATAGTGAAAAATCAACTAATTTGTTATATAACACCATCTATTCAATAATTGATTTCGTAATTCCGAAAAAGAAATATTCACAAGAGATACCCCTCATGGTATGCATATAGGTATGGTTAATGGGATAAGCACAATAATCAAATTGACTATCTACTTGAAAGTACTGCTTGGTCGTTCTAATTTTAATTGAAGAGGATTAAAAAAACTACATCAGTCACTGTGAAACCAGTATAAACTCAAACTCAAAACATCTCTGACAATTCGTGAAATTAAAAAAACCTAACTGCTTCAATTAACACGCTGAGAGATAACGATAACATAATTACAAGCACTAATAACATTTTCAAAATATTTTCTTTAATATTTTCTCTCAGTTTTTATTCCGAGAATTATTTTAACACCTCAAGAATCTTATAACAACATTTCTTCTTATAATATTTTTTCACAATCTATTCTTCGATTCTTCGAAAACTCCACTAAAAGACTGAAACCAGATGAGCTACAAACAAAATTCCTCAAGAACTGTGCTGATTATATCGGAATACCACTGTACATAATCTTCAATAAATCCCTTGCAGAGGGTGTATTTCCTTCTGTATGGAAAAAAGCTCATATAATACCAATCTTGAAATCTGGTAACAATCAACTCATCAAAAACTATAAACTGATTTCCATACTCCAATCATAACAAAAAAATCGAATGCGTTATTTTCGATAACTTGTTCATCGACGTTAAAAACATTGAATATTGATCAACATGGCTTCATGAAGAAATGATCAGTTGACTCCAACTTATTCACCTACATTGAGAGTAGTCTGCATAGCCTCAATGACAAACACCAAGTTGATCTATCTATGCCAAATTCTGCAAAGCATCTGACAAAATCGATCACTCAGTTTTGCTACAGAAGACCGCTGGAGTCGGGATGAACGGCAATCTACTAAACTGGCTTTGAATCTTATGTAATTGATCGCTGTCAAGCGGTAACAGTCGGCAACCACAAATCAGAATTTCGCCAGATCACCTCTGGAGTGCCTCAAGGATTCCATTTGAAGCCTATCTTATTTAATATTTCTATTAATGATATTTCCAATGTTTACGATTCGCCAATTTTCTGATGTATGCGGATGATCTAAAAATATACCTCTCAATTTCTGATGCTCACGACTTCACACTTATGCAGTAGGACATCAATAATCGTTGTGATTACTGTGAGGTAAATAGTCTGTATCTAAACTTTAAAAAAATATTGTTATTATATATATACACTTACAAGCAAAAAATCGACCAGCCGTAACAGTTTAAGTTCAAGCTCAGTTTAGGATATGTGTTTCCAAAATGAAAAACAATATATCAGTCCGAAATGCGTATTCATTTACCTATGTCATAGTTTATGATCACTAAATAACTAGAGATTAGTAAGCAATATTAATTTCATAAAGAGCAAGTGGGACGATTGAACTGATGGCAATTTTGGGATCTGGAAAACCAAGTCTTGTTTTGATGACGGGACCAATAGGTAGTATTTCTATTGAAATCTACCTAAAAGGCTTATAAAATATTAGGTTTCATAATGAGAACTTGCCGTGAATTTAAAAATGTACAGACTCTAGGTACTCTCTGTGTGTCATACGTCAATAATGCTTTGAGTTATGGTTCTATGATATGGAACCCTGGATACGATATTTATATGGATAAACTTGAAAAGGTTCAGAACTTATTAATATATTATGTCAATAAAAAATATTTTCCAGTGAACCCCAACAACCGTACCTACGTTCGGCATTAACTTATTAACACTAGCGAATAGAAGGAAAATTTCAGGCGTGAAGTTCCTCTTTAAAGTCATACATAATTTAGTCGATTCGCCTGCTATCCTCAGTAACATTTATCTTTATACTCCACATACATATTACTCTGCATCAGCATCTTTTCCGTTACGAACGATCTCATACTATTTTTTGAATTCTCCAATGCATGGATGCAAGATATCATTCAACACGCTATCTAATTCTAATAATCTTTATATTTTCTCTTACTCACTTTCAAAATGTTCCTGCATTTTGAAAAAGCACTTTCTTGCTCCACAAACTTAATTGATATATACTCAATTCATTACATAAATTAATTTTTTATTTTTATATCTATCACAAATTTTCGTAATTTATTTTATAATAATATAGGTTCTGCATTGAGAAATTACCTATCTGTGAATACTATTTCTGGGTCAGTCCCGTTTGTATTCCCCTTTATAAATGAATAAAAAATAGAGATACCAAACATACCGATTAAATTGCTCCAATTACGCTCCTGGTATAGACAGCAATTTGTGTATGTGTTATAAAAATTATACTTCATTTCGTGTGTATGTGGCTTTGCCTGTGATAAAATAAATTTTGTCAAATGTTTGTTGTTTTTATGTTGCTACAGAAGCAACTGACAAAATTCAACTATCGCGGAACGATCTTGAGGCTGTCACGCTTGTACTCTTTGATAATGATTTGAATAAAATCATTCGTGTCCTATGGATTTTCATACGCCACTCGAACTTGACTTGCTATGGACTCGTTGGATCCTTTTTGACAATTTCTAAAATTTATTCGTCCATTTCAGTCATTTCGATAGATTCAGGCCTTCCTGCGTGTCCTCTTCGTTGCTCCTTTAAACACTCCGTACTACAACACCTTGAAAGTAAATTCACTTTGTCGGCATTACCCCTTAATCAAAAGCAGGTCTACCAGTGTTAATTCTTTCGTGGTCCATTGTTTGAAAACTGTTCATTACCAAAAATTACTTGTAATCACGAGCAAGTTGAAAATCGCAACACAATTTTGGTGCCACAACGTTACGAAGAAAATTATCTCTTTCGAAAAGGTAAACATTCTCAAATGAAAATTGAAATGAGGATTTATTAGAAAATTTAAAAATCCAGGTAACCCAAGTTAATTTTTGTAATATCTAATAGAAAACAACTACTTCCCCGGCGCTAAAAGTACGCTGGATATTGAACTTCATCTGATAGATATTTAAAAAGGACCCTAACTTGAAAGAAAAAATCTGAAAGTGAAAATTTGCATTTTCATTCAGATAGTTATTTGATTTTCTATTCCACGATCATCGGGAAGACCGGCAGAATTGGGAAACACATTTTCTAGAAGCAATCTCACTTTGCAGATATGCAAAACCGTTAGAAACGTTTCTTTTGGAGTAACACTTTCCAACATGAATACCCAAGAGGTTATCTTGAACGATGGAAGATAGTGACTAAAGTTTATCTTTCAGTCTTATGAACATCCTGTTCATAATTTCGAACAAATCAAAATTATCTCATTCTTCAGGGCTACAATATAAAAATAAATAAATGAATACAGGACATCGTGTACATATACAATACTATTATATAAAATGAATTAAATATAAGAAGTAAAGTGAACAACACATATAAGAATTAGTCCAAATCTGACGATTTTCGACTGAGTTTACCCACCCCAAATGTAATTTGGGTATTGGTGCCTAGGAATTGTGGTGATTCACAGACATTGTTTAGGAATACGGCGTGTATAAAAAATAAAAATCCGTGAGAAAGAAGAAGAATCACGATAAAGAAACAATAACCTACAATAGGTACGTTAAAATATAAGGAATCACTAAAGATGTTTTTCCATGAAATTATAAATCCGAATAATGCTCGACTATGGTATTTTTGTAAATTATATTCAGTTTATTACAATCTGTTTTCGAATTGAAATATTTTTTATTGTTGATAATAAGAGGAAATTCAAGACGTTATCTTTTATGTAAGGAATTTTCTTTTTTAGAAAATAGTTGTAGAAGTAAAGTCAAACATATGGCCAACTTTGAAATGCTGAATAATAGTTGTTAGCAATAAGAAATGTATCAATTCGAAAACAGATTGTAATTATCTAAATAACATTCAAAAAATGAATCGTTTCATAGAAAAACAACATCTTTCAACGTTCGAGATAAGTTGTTTTTGTTCATTGTATCATCACTGTACTGTTTCCACATGGATTCTTATACATGCCAAACCAGAACAATTTTCGTGAATTTTCGTGGAATAATAACAATAACCCCACATCAGTACTCAAATTACATTTGGTATGAGTAAACTCAGTCAAGAATCGTCACGTTTAGAGTAATTCTTAAAATGACTAGAAAATTCAAGCCATTTTGTAAACTTTTATTTAAATCCATTTATCTGTCAGTTTCTTTTTAAGGGACACATTTTTGACCCACCGCCAGTTATCCAGTCGATATGAAATTTAAGGTTTGTGTGTCATTTTGATGAATTTATTGAATGGAAATTCAAGATGGCAGACGAGTTTTGTGGTTATGCTATTCCAATCGGAAACTGAAATGCTTTGGGTTCGTTGATTATTAATTTCATGTTAGAATTCAAGAATGCGGTACCATTATGTCTCTTGGCGAAGATTCCTATATGGGGGTTATGAAGACGCTGAAAGAATTAAATGGATATGAAGAAATAAAAAAATTACAATTTGTTCAATTGCATGTGAACATAATATGATTTTATAGCAGCTTGTTTTTGAGGTTTGAGAATATATACTTGTAAGTAAATTGAAATTGAATTATATTTGATTAGTTGAGGAAATTACTAATTCTAAAGCTTGTTGCATGATGTCTTTGGAAGCTTACTCTTGTGAGGTAAGAATCTGAATTGGCTTATGAGTATATATTCCACAAACAAGTAAACTTTTTGTCAGAATAAAAAAAGGAATCTTTGTGTGCACTTCACTGAAATATTATTTTAATTTGTTACTCATATTATGCCACAAACAATTTCCTCGTACATCTAACCCTGCAGGATTCTCAGAACGCCACGATTTTTTAAAAATTAAATACATAGACTGAACCCATTCATACATGGTATGTAATACACGTATTACATATTCATATGCAATTGAATGAACTTTAAATTCTAATCAATACCACCAACATCCAACTAGTAAATCTGATTTCCATTTTAAATTGTGCTCAACGCCCATGATGAATAAATCAGCCATATAAATTCACCATTATTAATCAACTATGATAATTTCGAAACAATAGCCGGTATGGTTCAACGTTTTGATTGTATCGAATCAGTTTGGATATATTAATCTCACTCCATCAATGTCGGATATGAGTAAATCTCCTGTGAAACTGGTTTTATACATTAGGAAACCTTGAAATTTTGTGAATAACTAGATTTGTTGTCGGTATTGCTTCAGTTTGTGTATAGGCATCGACCAGAGATGCAAAAGATTCATTAATACATTTTTCCGGCGACCTCGTATTAACGAGTTGGTTTAATCTACCCGAAATCGATCGTTAATGACGCCTATCAACCTTCAATTTCTCTATTAATGTATGATTGTGATATATGCTGCCAAACATACACCGAAATCAACCATTAATAACCTATAATTGGTCGATTTCTCCATTAATGCATCATTGTGGTATAGGCAACTAAACATTAACTTTGCGCTGTCAAATTTATGTATTTTCAAATCCAAATATTGTAAGTTTCCTCCTAGTTGAAGGAAATGAATATCGAAAATTTCACGTTGACTCCAAGAACAAGGTCGACGGAATTTTTTTATAATCAACTCGTCATTAACGCGCTTGCTTCGCTCTCGCGTTAAAATATCTCGATTATTAATCGCTACCATTAATACACTAGTTGATTAAATAAATATTATGTTTTAGATCGTGGCTTCTGAATCCGTTCACTATTTGTATTTTTAATTTCGGTCGTAATTTATAGGTCGAATTCATTTTCTGATAAATAGAGCTACCACATCCATTCCCTTTTCAAGAAACTAATGTTGGTTTTCACATTAGGTCACTAAAACTAACAATATTTGCATCTCACTCATTAACATATGTTGATTACTATGAAATAGGGTTGTCACACCCCTATCTCATGAAGTAAAGAACTAAAATTCGCTATATCCGGAAATAAAAGAGAAAAGGAACTGATGCATTAAAGCGGAAGACAGAGATAAATTGAAAAAAGGATATTCCTCTAGATGGCTTGGAAATATTCTTATCTGTATCTATGTTATATACTTCGCATTGGTACGGAACACCCATTGTGAGGTGCTATACTCGCACTTGTGTGTCCAACTGTTCGTTACCTGACTGGAGTATGTCCATATATATTCTGATAACAAGATAATGATAAATAATTCAATTTATAAAACTCTGGAATTTTTTTACCAATGCAATTCTTCACCCAGGGGCTTATGGTTCAATAACTTTAAGTGACAATTTCATTATAAATGTTATATTCGATTCACGAGACTTAAAATGATCCTTTGGTTCTGAATCAAATTTGACTTGCGGACTCGGTGACTTGTGTTCCATATATCAATTTTAGTATTATGGTTTACTGTGCCCTTTTGGTTATTTTTATGATTATGCCAAATTGTTTCAACGTAATTGGCTCTATTTAATGAGAATGACGGGAATCACAGGTGGCGTGATTGTTTTTCCTTATTTTTTGAAAATACATTCATATAAGATTGATATATAACCTCCAGAAAGTACATTGGAAAAATTGGTTCATGTGCAAAGCAGTTTTTATTATAAAAGGTGTAAAAAACACAAAGATCCTGTATGCTGGAGGGAGACCTGGAGGCGGTGTGCAATGACTTAAATATTCATTTTTCGAATACAGCAACAGAAGCAATACGTAAAATTCCACAGCAAAAAGACCCAAAACAAAATATCTATTCCAAACTGTACAGAAATGTCTATAAACTGTGTTACAACACAGAAGGTATTGGAAATTATTAAAAACATGAAAAACAAAAAAAAGGGAGGTGTAGATGGTATTCCAAACAGCCTTATAAAATTTTGTACTTTGGAATTATGCTTGCCTCTGTGTGTCATAATAGATAACTCATTAAAATATGGCATATTTCCTGATAAACTCAAAGAGGCCGTAGTGATACCTGTTTACAAAAAAGATGATCCAACACTAATCCAACAGACCGATAAGCGTATTACCATCTTTTTCAAAAATATTTAGTGTGCAATGTGCAATCGTCTTCTAAACTTCTTCCAGATACAGGGAATTTTAAATCCAGCACATCACGGATTTCTAAAAGGAAAATGAATAGACAGCAATCTTTGAATTCATTGAAAGTATATACATTAGCATTGAAAACAAAAATAAAATACTACAGTCTCAGTCATCATGTGCTGCTGGGTAAGCTTGAATTGTATCCACCTCAAGGGGTCTGCCCTGAGGTGGATCCAATCCTATCTTGGAAAACGAACACAATGTGTTAGTCTGGATAGAAATGGGATTAGATTGGAGTCTGCCAAGGGGGAGATAACTCGGAGCATTCCGCAAGGGTGTGTGATTGGGCCTATTTTATTCATTTTGTACATAAACGATCTTTCTTATATAACAAAAAATGACAGCTCATGTAAATTTTTCAGATGATAACAATGTAATTGCAAAAAACTTCATAGAACTTGAACAAAGAGCTAATTCCTCTCTTGACAAAGCTAAAGATTGGTTCAATAATAATTTTCTCCTTTTAAACACAGATAAATATGTTTTTCTGAACTTCCATACTATACAACCAACAACTATAAATGTTTCAGCACAAAACGTCAAATGTCAACCTTCAGTGAAATTTCTTGGCTTATCCATAGATTACAGTGAGATATTCATATTTACAAACTTTTCGGCAGGCTCAGCAGTACATGCTACAGCTTTCGAGTGTTAAAATAGTACCTAGACCAAAAAGCTTTACCATCAGTTTACTATGCCAACTTCTATTCAACACTGCGCTATGGTATACTATTTTTGGGAAAAGCTGGAGCTCATGGAGATCTTTTTATTTTGCAAAAGTGTATACTAAGACAAATCCTGGGCCTAAATTGAAGGAAATCGTGTAGGGGTCTTTTTAGGAAAACCAATCTACTCACACTGACAAATTTATGTATAAATTTTTTTCCCATTCCACCCAATATTTGCCTCAACACAAACACCAACAAGAAAATTCAATCTAAATTTCTTAGTCTCACAGAAGCAAGCACCACCTTTTTCTGTTTAATTTTTTTTTTTAGTTTGCTTAACAACCTGAATGAACAGAAGACACCAAACATTTTTACAAGAAGTTTATTCCAGTACTTGGTATTGATTGAACCGTACACAATAAATATATTTTCAAAATATAAAAAATTAAATATCTCTATGTGAAATGTGTAGGCTCAACTTCTTTCTAATCTTTTAAAACTAAACATTTTTCATGTAGTATTATCTGTATTTGTATTTATTTTATCAGTTATTACTTTTGAAATTGTTTAAACTTCAACTTAAGCCAATGAAATATTAATACAATTGGTTCACTTTATTACCTATTACTCTTTTTATTATTGTTTATTACTTTTGATTACTATGACACTATTGTACCCAGAAACATTTTCTATTTCTTCAATTAAATTGTATTCTTTTCTTTTTAATAATGATATTCTGATTCTATTCATGGTGCAAAAAACTGCTTCAGAATTATCGAAAATCTAGCTTAATTTATATTCACGTAGGTAATTTAAGAACCGCGCTATATAATTTTCACGTTGTTAAGGATTGATAGTTGTATTCTTGCTTTTTAATTATTTTAATGTGGACTGTAACTTTACATAAACGAAAATTGTTGACAGTTTTCTTGACAACGTCAAAAAAAACACAAGTCTCTTAGATTCTAAAAATAATCAAACTCATTAACAAATCATCTCATACATGCCCCCCACCTTGAAAGGATTGATCTTTCAAAACAAAAACTTTAATTATTCTAGTTACACAACTCAATATTGCTGGTTGAATTTGTTCAACACCTTGTTAATACTCACTTGTCCTTCACAACAAAGTCTTTCATTGCTCGATTGGAAGAGGGCAAATTTTGGAGAATGCTCGCTTAAGGAGACCTTGTGTAGTGTTTATTGTCGCCACTCTCGCTGTACCATCGATGCCGGGATGAAGTGTGGTTATTCTTCCCAGTAACCATTTTAAAGGTGGTGCTCGATCATCCTTGATCAGAACTAACGCCCCTGGTTTTAGGACATGGTGATTGTCTCGCCATTTTGTTCTTGTTTGTAGCTCTGCGATGTACTCTTGAGACCACCGCAACCAGAAATGTTGTTTTAATTGTTGAATGCGTTGAAAATAGGACAGACGAGATTCCTTGATTAACGTCAAGTCAGGATCTATTAAAGAGGTCATCGACTTGCCAATGAGAAAATGTGATGGAGTCAAGGATGTGAAATCATTGGGATCGGAAGAGATGGGAGTGAGGGGTCTCGAATTGAGAACAGCTTCAATCTCTGTAAGAACTGTATAGAAATGTTCGAACGTTAACGGAGCATTACCCAAAACTCTTTTTAAGTGCGATTTACAAGATTTAACTCCTGCTTCCCAAATTCCCCCAAAATGGGGCGAATAAGCTGGTATGAAATGCCAGTTAACCCCGTGGTTTGCAATTTTTCTGTAATATGGGTAGAATGAATGTTCAGAAAATCTCCCAGTTCCTTTAACTCATTATTCGGCTCCAATAAAATTGGTACCGTTATCTGAAAAAATATCAGAAGGTTCTCCTCGTCGAGCTATGCAACGACGAAACGCTGCAAAAAAAGCTTCGGTTGTTAGAGCACTTACTAGTTCTAAGTGAACTGCCTTGGTAGTTTGATGTTCACTTAAGAAAATTAATTTTGTAAAATGGTGTTTTCCTGACAAAAGAGCAGGATGCTTCTTTTCATAAGAATATGGAGAAAGTTGTAACCTACCCCCGACTCGTAAGATTCCGAATGAATCAATGAATGTGTTCAAACTGAAGATGCTTGTAGATTTAAAAGATTTATTATTTTTTAGTTTGAGCATCTCTTCAGGAAAGCTTTCTTGCTGTGATATTCGTACCAGAACGTTCAAAGAACATTCCAGTTCATTGACTGTTAAGGGACCTCTTGTCTTAACCTTGAGTTTACAATTATTTATGAATGGAAAACAGTAACCAAATACCGTTTTTGCCCTTTGTAATGAGGAAAATTTGTAGAATGGGAACAATTCATTATGTTCAATTTTCAAAATAAAAATATTTGTTTTCATTTCTGGTACCTCTGCCGGCACTTGAAAAGTAGATTCAGGCCAAGTATCACGACCTTGAGATAACCATGATGGTCCCACCCACCATAACTTCATATCTTCAAGATATCTGGGGTCTACCCCACGAGATAACAAATCGGCAGGGTTATCGCCTGATCTCACATGATGCCATATTTGTATATCTGTTAGCGCCTCAATTTTTGAAACCCTATTCCCCACAAATATTTGCAGTTCATTAGGTGATGTATTTATCCAGCAAAGATATATTGTTGAGTCACTCCAGAGGAAATATTCATCCACAGTTAGTGTCATTGACGTTTTAAGTTTGTTTATTATTTTAGCTAGAACTAGCGCCGCGCAGAGTTCTAATCTCGGAATAGACACAATTTTCACTGGAGCCACTTTACTCTTTGAATATAAAAGACGTACCAGAATATTCCCGCCGTCGTCAATGCTTCGAAGATATGCGCAAGCACCGTAAGCTTCGATTGAGGCATCTGCGAATCCATGAATTTCCACTCGATTGGTATTTAATCCAAGGATACATCGAGGTATTTTCAAATCATTAAGTTTTGCAAGATGAACCTTAAAATGTTTCCATTTTGATTCTAAATCGGACGGTAATGATTCGTCCCAAGTTAATTTTTTCATCCATAAAGATTTTATCATCATTTTAGCTATTATGATGCATGGACTCAGTAGACCTGAAGGGTCAAAAATTTGACTAATTTCTGAAAGGATAGTTCTCTTGGTTGGTCATTCATAATAACCTGAGAGGCCTTTGGATAATTAACTATATTATCTAAACCTACCTGCCTGAGACAACGCATTGCCAGAAAGGGAGCAGACGCGGTACCGTATGTAACGGTTTGTAACTCGTAAGTCTGAATTTTTTCCGTAAGTTCCGATCGCCATAAGATTCTTTGTAGTTGTCTTTGTGTTGGTTCGATCAGTATTTGGCGGTACATTTTTGTGATATCCGCACTCATGACAATATTATTTTGCCTGAACCTCAACACCAATGATACCAAATCATCTTGTATGTTGGGACCGATATATTGGAGATCATTGAACGAAACGTTTGTTGTGGATTTGGCCGACCCATCGAAAACTTCTCGAAGCCTTGTAGTTTGGCTTGTTTCATTTGAAACAATGATGGGGAAAATAATAATTAAATGAATCATCTTCTTCGTCTACAGATACCATATGTCCCAATGTCTTATATTCATTTAGGAAATCAGTATATAATTTTTTCAAATTGGGATTTTTATTAAGTTTATTTTCTAAAGAATGAAACCGATTCAAAGCCCTTAGCTTCGAATCTCCCAAAAGAGCAGGAGAATCCTTCAGAGGAATTGTCACCACAAACCGCCCATCTTCATTTCTCTTTGTAGTTTTGTGAAATATTTCTTCACAATGTAATTCATCAATAGATAAAATTGGAGATTCATGTGGTGGTTCCTCAATTTCCCAAAATTTTGCAAGCTGAGAGTGAATATCTTGATTTTTTGTCAGATGACATCGATTTACTGAAAGATTCATGCCAGATGGCATATTTCCACCCAAAACCCAACCAAATTTGGTTTTTTGTAACGTTGGAAGATTGTATCCGAGTGAAATTTGCCCTATACACAACAAATCCAAATATAATCCTCCCCCGATGAGCATGTCAATATTACCCGGTTTATTAAAGGTGGGATCTGTCAATCTGATATTGTTTGGTATATTCCACGATGAAACATTTATATTATAGGATGGATATTTTCCACTGATATGCGGGATCACCAAGCACATAAGATTTGTTTCAAATGCAATATGACATGATTTGATTTGAATTTGACATTTATATTTCAAATGTGATATATTTTGACCAATTCCCGCTATTGCTGAGAGTATTTCAAGTTTATTTACCCCAAGTCTGTCACAATATTCGGTCGTTATTAGGTTGCTTTGACTAGCACCATCTAGAAGGGCTCTGCAGACGTGTGCAGCCCCTGATGGTGTCATTACTTCAATTAAAGCTGTTTGTAATAACACATTATTATCAATTACAGTGGTGAAGATATCATTAGCAGAATGAGCTACGAGAGATTGTTCACCCAACGATTCAATCTGTAGTGACCTTTCCACTTCTACCGGTTGAATTTTTTCTAAATGCAAAAGAGTGTGATGTCTCCCATTACATTTTTTGCATAAACTCGCATGACAGACCTTCGTTTGATGGTTACGTCTCAAACAATTGAAACATAGTTTGAGTTGTTTTACCTTTTCTATTCTCAACTGAGTTGTAAGCTTTCTGAATTCAGGACAGTTTTGTAAGAAATGACTATTCTTACAGATAACGCATCTAAGATGAGAGGTATTTACAAGAATTCGTTTGGGGTTTTGATTTTTTAATAATTTGGATTCCCCAAATTTCGTATGTTTGGATAACTCTAATGTTTCCAAAAGATCTGCCCTCTGTTTCAGAAAACGTTTGAAGTCTTCCAAGGATGGTAGTTCATATTTCTTAAGACTTTTCGGATTGACACCCGAAGCAACCTGACTATTAGTTATATTGCTATTACCTTTGAATTCGTTTGCCCCCAGACTATTGGTTCTCCACTCTTCCCATTGACGAGCTGTCTTTTTATCTAATTTCTGACTTAAAATGAAAATGAGCACTGTATCCCAATACTCTGTTGGCTGTTTCAAAGTTTGCAACGAGCGCACATGTTTCGATATTGTATCTAACATTTTTCTTAACTCGCTCGCCGATTCGCCACCTAGAACTGGTAATTCAAAAAGAGATTTGACATGATTGTGCACTAAAATACTTTGGTTATCATATCGATTGCATAAGATGTCCCAGGCCAATTCGTAATTTTCAGAGGCGAATTCTATACTGCGTATCACCTGAGCCGCCCCTGAAGATAATGCCGCTCTCAAATAATGAAACTTGAATTTTTAAATCCCATCATTTGCATGTATCAATGATTCGAAGGTATCCCGGAATTCTAACCAATTTTCATAGTCACCCGAGAATTTTGGAAGCTCGATTTGTGGTAATTTTATACCTTTTAACGAAGTTTGATTTCGATTGGTGGAATTTAAATGAATATCAGGAAGATCCTGTATCATTGTGGATGCATGATAGGTTTCGAGAATGATTTTTGCTTCCGAATTCAAATCGTGATATACATTTTCAAATTCTGATTGCTCGTTAAGAATTTCATCCACGTCGTCAGACATATTTTCGAGGGCATCCTGAAGTTCATTAAATTCCTTCATCAACTCTACATTTCGTTCTAAGCGGCTTTCTAAACCCACAATGTCTTTCCTCTCTATTTTTTCAATGCCTTCAGTCGATATTCGATTTTTGAGATCTAACAAATAGTTCTTGAAAAGAGTTTGGCGTCCTTTAACAAAATCGCGCTTTCTATTTAACGATGTTACTTCTTCCTGACTTATCTAATGTGTCTTAGTCTTACAGAGAATGAAAAGGAATAGGTTAGGATAGAGATTTGTACGAACACAGATGGGAAATTGGAAAGGACTCACATTTATTCTCATAAGTTGTTGCGGGTTACCAGCTGTATTGCTTGTCCTTCCTCCAATCGTCCGAACTGTATTGCTGTCAGCTAGTTTCCTTTACAGGCTGTAGTTATTCGTTTGGTCACTTGAGGTACCACTACCTGCCAGCGACGCTTCTTTGCACTTCGTACTAAAAAATGTCGAAGTTTAGTTGAATTGTTATTTATCCGTTTAACACTTCAATCACTTGATTCAATTCGGTTCGACTGGACCATGTTAAGGATTGATAGTTGTATTCTTGCTTTTTAATTATTTTAATGTGGACTGTAACTTTACATAAACGAAAATTGTTGACAGTTTTCTTGACAACGTCAAAAAAAACACAAGTCTCTTAGATTCTATTAAGATGTCTAAAAACATGGTGTATTCACTTATACCTGTAAAATATTGGGACAAACTGGGGGACAACAACCCACTTGATAAAGGGAGTTATCTAGAGTTTCAGATGGCGCCGACGTCGTTTCTTGTCATAATTCAGTAAACTGCAATTTCATACCACACAGGGTGTTTTTGTGATTTGTGTCTCCTGATCCGTTCTGTGATTGTGCTTTTGTCGCCTTTAAGGTTATGTCAATTCGTTGTGAAATATTTTGAGGTTGATCGATCGATGTAACATATTTTAGAACAAACTATTCCATGTACTTATGCGTCAGTGTTATCAGGGTTATCATATATTGTCAGTATATATATATATATATATATATATATATATATATATATAATAACCCTGAGTGTTATATAGAATATTCGTGAGGTTTCCGAGATAATTCTAATTATGAACCGTACCAATTTATTTTGTATGGTTAATTTTCTATTGATACAGCTCCACCGAGTTGGTACTTATGTATTTCTGTCCCTGTTTGCTCGTGATAAAAATCTTATGATGGAGCGGATAATGATTTTATGAAGTGCTGTACATTACATACAATTACTTAATTGTGCTTTCAGACCAATAAAAGTACGGGAGATGCAATCTCTTTCGCTTTCTGACAAATCTATATTCTAGTCTGAAGGAAGTGTTTTGCGACATATCTAAAGCTTTTGACTGTTACGTAATTTTCTACTCTACAGCTTCAGAGGACGAAGCTTCAATTGGTTCAAATCCTTTCTGAGTGAAAGAACCTCTCAGCTTTTTGACAAATTGAGAGGTGTTCACCATTTTGGCAGACAACACGACTATCTTATCGTAAGAACTCAAATTACCTTCATATAGCGGAGTAAAAATAGCTTAAAATCATGCATTATTTTGGAATCCTGGAGGACTCCATGGAAATTCCCTAAAAAAAACCGTCTGATATTACTTAGAAATTGCTTGCAGAAAAAAGTTATAAACTTATATTCGTGCCCTGCTTGTTTATTAATTGTTTAAACAATGAAAAACCATTTTGTTAGCAAAATTTCAGCCAAATTGATGCTATAGGGGTTTTTGAGGTCGCTGAACCAGAATATGACATTGAAAAAACGATGGTGTGGCCAGTCGTAAAGGTAGATTTCATGAATGATAATTTACAGCTACCTATTTGTTATTTATGTGTACATCTAAGAGAAAAAAAAAATCGGGTAAAATTTGTGAGATAGTGAAGCTCTATCAAACGACTTATAGTTTGCCGATATTGGGTATGGAAATGAAATATTGCGAAGTTTTTCAACAGCTGCCATTTTGAGACTATTGGACCATTTTCGCTCGTGGCGACGTGCTCCTCCAGCGCTGCACTTCAGAGTCGCCGTCTCACATTTTTTTCACACGTTAGCGAAAAAATTCTGCAGCTTAGTTTTTATTTTGAAAAAAAAATTTATGTACCTTTTTCATGTCAATTTTTCCATTTTTGCGAGTGGCACCAATATTTATTCATTTTTTTTAAATCAATATACAATGTAATTTGGCAACTTATTTGTTAAATAATTAATTAGGCATATACTTTATGGTTGGTAACTTTTCATATGTTGTTCCTTACATCATCACTAATGTACAGTAAAAAGTTCCCGCAGTCCCCTAACTTTCTGAAGCTAAAATCTAATATTATTCCAGTAGTAAAATGACTCGTATATGTATAAATTGATTTGAATCTTCTCTGAACCTCAGATCCAAAATAATGTAGACATCTATCACAAACGAATTTTTTCGCTTCATCTTTACTAAGTTGTTTGGAAAGGAGCCTGGATAGATTCTTGATCCAACAATGATGATAACGAATCGGTTTATCAACAGAATATTGGTTTTGTATGAGAAGAAGATTCACATGTTTGTCTCTTTTTTGTGATGTCAAGAAGGAAGGAAGGACGGAGAAAGATTTACCTGATTTTTTCAATGTATAAACGTTAACCGAAATGTTATTTTGTTTTTCGAAATTTGGAATTTGATGTATAGTCATAGGGAACTGTATCTCTTTGAGCTTCAAACCTTCAGAATAATGGGGATATGATGATGTTCTACTCGAGTTAAATTCTTTTGATGTTGGATACAAGGCTGAAATAATTGACCAAGCAAAGCAGGCTGAGTCATCATTCATTACGTTAATACAGGCTTTTTATCGCCTAATTTCAATCAGAAGTTCAATATATGATAATCCGATTTGTGAAGAGAATTTATTAATGTTTACCCCCAAGTTAATAATTTTTTGAAGTGCCCACCCGTTTTCTTTCCCACAGAATTCTTCAAGTTCAATCATTATGGGTTTCACCACTTTATCATCAAATAATTGGAATCATGAATTGGAATAATTTTTTTTTCAACTTGTGATTGTAATGTATCTAGGAACTAGCAAGTCAAATAATGTTATTATTACTTTTATATTTATTTTTTATATTATATATATTTTGTATAAAATTTTTCCCATGAGATGACAGTCTTCTGACTAAAAGTATTGGAAAATTACAGATATAGTGGATATTTTCTTCCAAAGAGCTATGGGACGGTTCGGAATTCACTAGCCAAAATCAATATATCTTCATAGAATGAAAAGTCCACGCTTACTTTTGAAATTCATGTGTTTATTAGAAAGTGATAATCATCATAATCTTAGTCATTAGCCTTATCGATTTAGGGAGTGGGCCTTGTTCTTCCGAATAACTGCTTGGTTTAGATCGCCCTCCTTCTCCGATTATCTCATGCGGGGTGTTACTGAAAAATAAAAGAAAATCATTTAGATTATTTTTTTCTCCCCTCATCTTTGTTAGTAGTACTCACCTTTTCCGGCGAAGTCATTCTAAGACAGCTTGAAGCAGCCTAGACTGTCGCACACCAGGATTAATCGATTTCTCAACTTCATCAACAGATTTTATGATATCTACAATGAACTCTATGATTTTGTTCATGTCAGAAGGTTGTTAGAGAGGTAATAGTCCGGCAGAGATGGGCAGTGAATGGCTTAGTAATAGTTTGTATCGGAAAGTTTAATGGAACAATGTCATCATGGACATTTTCCAATCCCCTCAATTTTCATGTTAATTCATCATCTAGAGACATCAGTCCACTCTCCTACCTTTTCTCATTCTCATTCCTTCGTCGAAGTTTCCATGATCCGAAAAAGGCCATTTGAGAAGAAATCACTTTGAAAAAATCGCCAGGTAGACCTCAAGAAAAATCTGATTTTTGACAGACAGATGTAAACATTGTAGTAAGTTTCGAGGATTTCATCTCATTTTCGCGCCAACTGTTCTGAGTTCTGAGCGGGATCTTGTTCGTAGAACTATAATCTTTGTAAACGATCAATTCACAATTTTTTGCATGTAGTAATGTTGACAGAAAAAGAAAATTTCATAGGTTTGAAGTTTGAAATTTTGCGTGACACAAACAACAAACATTCCTTAACCGCGCCATCTACTAATGAAGTTCTAAGCAGAATGTAACGTTTTTCATTTGTTGTCCTCCAAAAATTCTAAACAAAATCGAATCAGTGAATACACCAGGGTTTTTAGGCATCTTAGATTCTATAAATAATCAAACTCATTAACAAATCATCTCATACACACATCATAAGATAATAGATTGCAGCGTTGCCAATGTGCACTAGTTCGAATTTTCTAAGGATTTTTGTATACGGTTGAACGGTTTCAATGAGGACTGAAATCAGTAGAAAATCAAGAGCAATATTTCCTGGTCTCCGTTAGAGTCCTCTTGAACGTTGAGGCATTTATTTCTTTTTGTTTTCTGCTATATGCAAAACAGGTTAGATCTCACCCACTAGAGTTGGCTTCCACGGGAAACATCACAAACGTTCTGTAGGGCGCAACTATAGATCTAACCTATTTCGCACATACTAGAAAACAAAGTATATTGAGTAGAAAAATTGGAGTCTGCTCCACAGTTAAGATATATAAGCATATATCTATAATTTGTAATGAATAGCGTTTGAGGCCATATTTACTGATTTTCTAAAACGCCAAAGCTATGAACCTAATTTACTACTACTTGATTATAATCAGCAATAATTTATTAAAATTGATTCATTATAAGTTTTCCTTGAATTACAATAATTATTATCATCATCATCATCACCATAATCGGCATTATTATCATAAGAATCTAAATTGATAATAGGGGCCGAACATCTTCCCTATCAAGCCCAACTCGTTTACCCCAGTATAATTTGATTTTTGTTAGGTATGTCGAAAGGTTCCATCCCATACATCAGCTGTAGCTTCGTTCAAAGGTTATTTCCTCATAACCAGTGATTTTTCAGCTGAAGTGTCATCTTCACCCACATTACCCTTTCAAGTGAAACTTTTTTGCGCGCGATGAGAGAAACATTTCAAAGTCTAATTTGAATGCGTCGTTTGGATGTTGGGTTTTAAAATGTTTTCGGAAAAAACGCATAGGTCGTTGAAAGGACGTAAAATATATACTTGACCAGAGAGAGAGAGAAAAAAAATACGGTGCTGTTCTTGTTTTTGATTAGTCGCTGTCAGCTACATGGAAGATATATGAATCGGTAGCTCAGTGGTAAGATGCTCTCCTGCTACGCAGTTTCCGAATCCCCTGCCCATTCATGTTTTGTTATTTTATAATGAGTATTATTTTTATTAATTCATATTTATTTATTTTTATTTTAATCGAATTTTTAATGATTATAAATAAGGTAAGGATTCTTAAATACTTGAAGAAGACACCAAAGCCAAAAAAAAATGTGCCACCTTATTATCGAATTGCATAAACGATTTGGCATAGAACCATCGCGCGAGCGGGCGTCCGGCGATGGTCGGTCGCATCGCGTGTTGATCGCGCGGTGTCTTGATAGGGAACGCCTATTCGTCTTCTAAAAACAAAGATGCTGCATTTTTGTTAGAAAATGTGTATTTTTCGTAAAAAAATAATTATCCATCGATTACGAGTAGATGCTATAAATACTAGTTGTGATGAAGAACAATCCTTATTTCAGATCATTGCTTAAATTAGAATAGAAAACATAATGAATCAAACAGTGGCTTAAATTTTTTTTGCAACAATTATATTAAAAAAACATTTAAATTATAAAAAAAAAATGTTCTTGAAAAAAAGAAAAAAAAATTACAAAAGTAAAGAATTTGTATATTTTATTCAAAAAACAATACTAGACATATGGGAAATATAAAATTAACCAACAGAGCATATCATTTGTATGAAAAGTGTGACTGTGTGCACGTATCGATATAATCGATGAAAGAAAATTGTATTTCGTGCATAAAATAATTTATTAAAATCGTAGCAAAGCGCTTTCGACCGTTAGGTCATCATCAGTGCGTACCTGAAAGTAAGTAATATTGATAGAGAATAAGTTACTGAGAAGTTTTTTTGAGAAAGAAATTTGACATATTTCAAATGTGAGGTTACTTACTAGTCAGGGTACAAGAAGCCAAAAAGACCATAAAATATCTCATGATCAATGAAAGTTATATAGGTTTACGTGACACACATGTTAAAATACATATTCTTGGCCAGGATGAAAATTGAGATTACAATTTTTCCTTATCTTTTAAAAAGCCATTGTTGTTGTGTGATAGCTGGACCCAAGTGACAAGATTGACAATTGACAAGTGAACTAGGAAGTAGATTGGCAGGGAACACCAAACCATGGAGATATCACAATCAAGAAAGGAATATCCCTGTCATACGAAAACTCACTAGAAGATGATCAATCTAATGAGGACTGTCATCTGTCAAATATATGTTCCAGTATTCCAAGGAAGACCAGACAAGACTCTTCAATTCTCACATTTGAGTCATCACAATTGAATATAAGTTCAAGGGAGAAGTCTAATTAGACCTGTCCTGATCAAAACAAACAATTGAATAACTCTGGTAGTGTCCATGGACAATGAATTTAAATTTTTCTTAATAAAAATAAAACTCCTTGTCCACCATGGCTCAGTTGAACCGCAACTGGGGGATAAGAAGTGTGATTCAAGTCTAATGGGAACTAGACCCAACTTCACAACTCCCACAGCTGGAGTAAAACAGAGTATAAAAGGTGATAATCCAGAACATGACTTGTGTTCTCAGTATGGAGAAAACTGAAAAAGAGGCTGGCAATTGCAAAGAGATACAAGTAAAATCATCATAGAGAATGGAAATTGAAAATTATTAGCATGATTAACAAAACACTAAAATGTGAATTAGAGTAAAAAAGCTAAGGAAGTTAAATATTATTTAATTTAGACGTCTATGAAGTGGAATATAGGATCTATTTAAATTGACTTGCGTGCTGAGTATTTCTTTACTAATGTGTAAATCTTCAAGAAAATCTAATCTATTATAATTTTTGGAACTGACTTCATGTAAGATTTGTGAATTTCTATTTGGACTAAAATTATGATTGTTAAATCTTAAGTGATGATCGAAGGCAGAAACTTTATTGCTATTTAAATGTTCCATAATACGAACTTTCAGAGGTCTACAATTCCAAACAATTTAACTTATATATACCACTTTTGGAAAGTTTGTCAATTTTGTCTTTTGTATTGACCAAAAATCTACTCAAGCTATTGTTGGTTTTGAAAGAAATTTTAATGTTGTCAAAGTTACTTTTAATGCAACTAGCTACTTTGTTAGAAATGATGTCGTTTAAAAAAGGAATTGAAACAAATTTGTCGATTGAATTTAATTTTGGATACGATAAGTTCTGTTCATTTTTATTTTTAATTTTTTGAATCAAAGTGTTAATCATGCTAGGATTGTAATCATTGTTGGAAGCTATTTGTTTCGAAATATTCAATTCTTTTTGATACTGTTGAGTATTTTTGAGTTTTTTTTTTAATATTTTTCTATACCAGATTATAGTAGAAGCATTCTAGTTTAATAAAAAGGCAAATTTCCAAAACTGATTTATTGGTTCATTGAGAAAACATTTATCACCGAAGATTCTGACGTTTAATCGCACTACTTAATTTGTTGAGAGGCCTACCATAGTAAAGAGATTGCCTCAGAGTTAAGCGACAAGACAAGCGAGGTGATGCGCGCCGAGATAAAAATCAGATTTATTGTTGCGTTGACGCTGATCTCTCTTCCTGTCCAATAGGCTGTTTGTTGTAGTTTGTCCAGTTCTTTCGTAGATATGGAGTCACATTTCCCAAAATCTACTCAAAAGTTGCATTCTCCACTCTCAAATATTCAAAAAATCGATCTGGGTGACGTTTCGGTTCAAAAAATAATGTATGGTACTGTCCAAACCGTTTGCGTGCTTTATTAATAGGATGTTCAGAGTTATTTGGGCCCATTGCCGGATGCCCGCGTATTATCGAATAAAATACCATCTTCACTGTCAGATAGCATTGTTTACACTGATTCAAGTAATTTGGAAAGTCGAATGCTCAATAAATCGTAACTTTTGTCTCTTTACTATGTACGTGTTTTCTGCCCCGTCGCTTACTTCGTCACTTCAGGGGTGTTTTGATCAAAGCAGTATCTTTGTAACAAAAACAAAGAGAAGTACCGAATGCGGTACATTTGTACCTGAACGGCAGCTCGTCGTTCCACGCTGTTTTTACCCTTAGGCTGTGTCCTAATTGGACATACATCGCGCGAGCGGGCGTCGGCGACAGTCGCTGGATCGAACGATGGACAAATCAAACTTAAATAATAATAAAGCATGGTGTCCTATTTGAACTCAAAATGTGCTCGCGCGATGGAAGAGGACGGTCGCATTGGTTTGTCGCGTACATCGCTCCGTCGCTTTATGAACAACCTATTCTTAAAGGGGATGTGTCCTGATTGGTTATTGGACCCTAACTAAAAAGAAAAAATCCGAAGTGGAAATGAAAGTGTTGTAACATCAGCCGGAAAAGTTGTTGTTTTCTTTTAGATATTACAAAAAAATTCTGAAAAATCTTTCTACTCAATATTCAACTGAGAATGTTTCCCTTTTAAAATGAATACCTCCCAAGAGGTTATCTTGAACGATGGAAGATAGTGACTAAAGTTTATCTTCCAGTCGCAGATGATTCCACATCAAACAAACAATTCACAAATTATTTATTTTTGTAATTATTAAACAAAAACTTTTCATTTTAAGTGTTAATGTTTTCTACAAAATATTGAAATATGCTTTCCGTCTTCCTTGGTGTTAATTGCAAAATATGGGCTTTATTCCATAATCTCGATGATTTCGCAGCATTTTAACGCAAAATGAGAATTGACGTTTTGAAGTACTATACAGGATATAACTACTGATCGTCTTACGTATGATGGCACCGTTGGTTTCCTGGTACTATTTTTCACAGAATCAGCCATTTTCGGCCCTTTTGTTTGGTCTATTATACCAACAAACTTTGCTAATTTGTTATTTTCAGCCAGCCTTTTGATATGCTCATCTGAGTAATAAGCACGTCGTTTTGAAAAGCCACTGAGTGAATGTCAGTAAAGAAACACAAAAAACATATTTTTCTCATTTGTCATCTGATTGTACATCCCTACTAGAAAAAAGAGATCTAAAAAAGAAAACCGTCAGCACTTCCAGAACAACAGTAGAAATAATTACTCCGGTTAGCAACTAATCAAGTCACCCTTCTCCGAAATAAGATCCTAAATCACGGAAACGTCTACGCCTAGCAGAGCGAATCTTGGTAAAAAAAGCAAATTTAATTCTGTTGCTCGAAATACCAATTTTAGTTTCGTTTTGATAGAATTAATATCTCGGTGAAATGAATAATTCATATACGGTTGGTTTGATTGATAACATTCCGTGTGGCTCCTCAATAATCGTATCGGACAAACTTTTTTTTTCTACAGCAATTGGAATATGAGCATTTTGAATAACACTAGAATACGCTATGAATATATTTTTTGCTAGCCAATCCAGTACATGAATGTAATATGAAATATCTGCATCTGAAATTTACAATAAAATGTAGTAAAAATAATGTAATTAGTAGCAATGCGTCCTTGAGTATTCTTCGAATAAATTGAAAAAAATTATAGTAACGAATCTTTTTTACTTCTTCAAAGAACTCAAAATACCATACCTCATGACAGATGAAGTTTTGAAAAAACAGATTTCATAGTATCACTCCTATATAAATATTTCTAAAAGTATTTTGATTCTAAATGTGAAATTTCTTTATAAAAATTTGTTTTCTAATAAATCATGTCTTTGTGATCATGAAAAAAGCTTGCAATATTTTCGTTGACAAACATTTGTTGAGGACCTAGTGCATACGATGCTACCCTTCCATCATTGTTCCAAGTGATTTCTGGAAGGTACTCCTTTTTTGCCTCATTCATCTTTCTTTTAAAACTGGATAAAAAAAATACTTTAAAAAAACTAAAAAAAATGCTTTTGTAGCAATGAACTAAAAAGTTAAAGATAATAAGATTAAAGTCATTGACCAAAAAATTTACTTTAATGTAAAAAAAGCGTGGGGGGCTTGATATCAGTTGACTCAAATTTTTAATCTATTCTTAAAAGTAGACTCAATATGAAAAGTAAGTAGATCACGCTTTTTTTAACATTGAAGTAAAATTTTTTTGACAATGACTTTATTCTTATTATTTTAAGCTTTCTGGTTCATATTACACAAAGGTGTGTTTATCAGTTTTTTTTTATTTTAAACTTTTTAGGCCATATTGGAAAAGCGTGTTTTCAAACTTTCCAACTACGGGAGAAAACTCATCGATTAATTCATCCACATTCCGAGTTTTTACTAACTTTTGGTGAAAGTATATTGTAGAGTGGTCGGTATGACTCTTCAGCCTCTTCGTATAGCAACCTATAAGGTCTTTTGTACATGAATTTTGGTGAGAGTACTAAGATCATACCAGTGAATTCACCAAATATTTGAAATATAAACTAGGCATTTTTCCCAGTGACTTGGTAATGTGATTTAGATTTTTTTTTCTGACGGTCTTGGTGAGTATACCAGGTCATAGCTAGGAAATTATTATATTGTCATCGGTTTTCAATACGCAAAATTTCAAATGATTCGGACGTATTCGGAAGTGGGTAAAAATTAATTTCAAAAATTCCGTTACATATACTCAAACATATACAGGTGAAGCTAGTAAAGCTGACTAAAAAACGAGAATGTAGATGTAGTTCAACATCCAGCTTGCTCATAGTGCCAGGAAATAAATTGTTTTCTTTTAGATATTACAAAAGTGTTTTATTTTTTATCTATTTCCGAATGAAACAATTTTCCTATTTTTAATCGATGATTTATTCCCTATCAACAAGTTCTGTCAATATCGATTCAAAACAATTTAAGTTTAGAACGTTGAGCTCTTGAGAAAAATACTCCAATATTGCAATCCCGACAATCCCGAACGTGGAGGCCTCAAATGCTTTGATCAACCAGTACAAAAAATGAAACACCATCCTAGATGAATAAAAAATGTTTATTCTTTTCAATGAATGGTTATTGAATTAACGTGTTACATACGCATATACATAAGTCATTTGATGATGAGTTTCAGCTGGAGTTATGATGATATATGATTAAATATTGGAAGAATATGAGTATCCCAGCCAATAATATACCTTATAACGGATTGATGTCCATACTCGGCTTGTCCAAAGAATGTTTATTGACAGTGGACAAATGATTTTTCGAATTTAGCAAATACGACCGGCAAGCCAGAAACAAATCAGGAAGTTTTCTCTGCAATGAGTTATGGAATTTTGAGTTATTGAACCATCTGCCATGAGAGGACATATTCTACTCAGATAAAATATACACCTCATCTGATGTGAATAAAAGCGCGTGGTCTGTTATGAAAAAAAACTTACTGGAAAAAGTGAAACCTCCAAAATATTTCAATTGAAAATGATGATGGAATATGTTCTGATCCCCAGTCCAAAGCTGAAAACTTCAATCTTTTGTTTTCCCCAATGTCCCCACTATGTCATAAGCAAAATAGATAATAATACATACGGTATATCGCGAGAAATTCCTAATAACACAGAAATCGTGTATGAAAAATAACTGTCATACCAGATGGTATGACCGCATAGGTTATATAACAACAAAACCTCTATGATATATCACCAATGAATCATTTCAGAATGGAGTGTTTCCATCTATTGTCCGAAAAATAAAGGCGTGGAGTAATAAACCCTCATTTATTATGCAATATCCAAAGATTATGGGTTTTTCCTAGCAGTTCGTACTTATAGCTACCTGGATTTAATACGATAAGCGGACGATAAGCGATTCATTACTCCATGACATTATTTTACGGAGTATAGACTGTGAATGTTATTGATAACACCTCTATACAAGAAGGGCAATGTGCATGGTATGGAATATTAATATAGACCAGTACCTGTTATATAAATTTTTTTGAGTATATCATGCTGAATTCACTGGTGAGTTTTATGATGAGGAATAAAACTTTTCATCAAAATCAACTTGGCTTCATTGGAGGTGGTTCAACAATGGCTGCTATATACTCTATATGATAAAATTTCAGAAAGCTTGGAATCTAAATGGAATTCTTCAGCAGTATTTTGCTATTTGACAGCATTTGAGTGCGTGTAACATGAGCATATTGAAATGGGCGTACCACAAGGTTCTGTACTAAATCCAATTTTATTTGTACTACAAATAAATCATCTAGCTGCTTATTTTTTGCCTGAGACATTTTCTTGTTTATACGCTGACGGCTCTACACTTTCGTTTACTGGAAAGATTCATGCAGAACACAATGTATGCCTTTTCAAAAATGTGAGCATAATAGTATTTTTAGGGTTCAAAATAGACAGTAAACTGACATTCATCACGTACTGTGTTAATCTCATGAAAAATTTGATTATCAGATTAGAGTCTTGAGAAATTTTTTGAATAAACAAACATTATTGTCATTTTATGATTCAAGACTAATGTATGGCATTCTTATTTGGGTTAGCTCATCTTCTATTAATGTTTTTATAACACAAAAAATAATTGCCAAAGTTTCTGACAATAATTTCTGTCGAAATTTGTTCACGGTCACGGTGCATGGTCCATATATTTTGGAACAATTAGTGTATATACACAAATATCGTGATCGGTTTACAAAAATGAATCGATCCATCATTACCTACCCAGTCAAACCGACAAATTTGAAGAAAAACAAAACAGTATTCACCTAGCCTGAAAAATGTGTTTTCTTCGGAAAAGTCCGATTTCTGTATTCATCTTCTAAAATATTTAGACGTTCTATCCGATTCGTTAACAAAATCGTCAGTCTTTGGAAATACAGGAAGGTTTCACAAATGGAAATTGTTAAATACATTATTGAAGTTTTTTATCTTGATATTAGAAATTGCACGACTAAAAATGCGGTAGTTGTCTCTGAAAACTGTAATATCGAGTATAATCTTTCAGATTTTGATTTCACCTTATTGCCTATTCATCAATATCAGAAGCTGTTAACATTATAAATCTGAAGAACGAACAATTTCGTTTGATGCCAGTTTGAGTAAGAGATTAACTGAAACGGAATTCCATCTTTCGTCCCTGTTCGATGGTACGATAATTTTCAGTTCCCGCATAGAGCAATAAATTAATGAATTCTCATCACTAGGTGATATTTGAAAAAATATAGAAAATATGATTTCTATTTATTTAATGCGAGAAACGGTGGCACATCATTTACTATTCAGTGTTGCAACTTTACGGAATTGTATTCAAATTGCTGATAATTTGAAGACCTATACCCGCTAATTTACTACTGATATACACAGATCATTCTACAAAGACACCATTGAGATTCCCCACTCATTTAACGATTGTCATTGTGAAGTTCAGATGACAGCACATGGTTTAGGCCAATCAATAGAGATTTTCTGCTCTATTGATTCTGTGACAAAAATACTACCAGGAAACCGACTGTGCCATCATACGAAAGCCGGTCCGTAGTTATATTTCGTCATGTTTCCTACTCGCAAGTGTCAGTGCTAAATTTGTTATAAATATTTAAATTCAAAAAATCCTTTTATTTTTCGTTTTTGCTTGTAACATGAAAACTAATGGAGCAATCTAGATGCCCACAATGCACAAGTTGTAGAGAATTAAAATACAAAGGAAATAAGTTTTAGCGCAACTCAATCGGATTATCAGTAAAAGAGGAAAACCGGAAAAACCAGAAAAAATCTGCGTTTTTTTTTAAATTCATTACTCCACCACTTTCTGAGTTGTAGTGCAGGCTTTCCACGACATAGTAGTGATTAATATGTACTTTATGTGTAAGAAATTGAGGCGCTGTTGGATCATTAGTTTCGGCATAATTGCAATCTGAAATTTTTCACGCACTTTATTGCTGCAGACCTGGATGCTCCATATGTGGTCCGATTTCAATTTTTCGAAAATATTTTGAGAGTAGAAGTATAGTACTACAAAATGCATATTCTCATTTTGCATTAAAATGCTGCAAAATAATAACAACATACATATAATAACAATGAGCCCTTGCTATTGCTGTGTAGTCGATTGTAAAAATAGTACGTGTAAATTTTGTACATTTCCAACGGCAGCAAAGATATAAGTGCTCTGTTATTCCAAGATATTTCAATCTCTTATTCCGGGACGTGAGGATTTCATTCGGTAAATATTTGATATGTTTTCCGTTTTCTATTTGATCGTTTAGAAGTGGATATTATAAAAGTATCAACCAAATTCCGTGGGACGGTGTTGAGCCGGTGATGAAAAGCAAATAGCGACTTAAACTGCGAGTTCGGGAACGCCTGGACGGTGTTGTAAACTGATCAATCAGCCTTATGAACAGGGGGCAGAGATACTTTTGATATATTTCCGAGTTGTCTATCATACACGGCATTCTATCAGGACAAAGTACCTCGCAGAGGATTATTTGTGTTTTAATTTTCACGAACTGGTTTCGGTTACAAATGCAATTGGCCTTACATGTGAACTAATCTTAAATGTAATGCAGTTCAAGTACTAAGAGTAAACATCGTTACTTACTGTATAAGCAATACGCAATATTTTGTTGACAATTATGCGGAGTGTTGAACGTGTTTTCATTATTTAGAGACTGTTACTGCTTACCCGGAAGAATATCTTTAGTATCGGCTCGAAAAGCTTTTTAATAGTATTTCTGTTTTTAGGAAAAGTCTAAACCTGTCAACTTGAAAATATTTATTTACTATCTGTCTTTTTTTTTTTTCGTGAACAACTTCTATATTTAACATTGAACAATAATAAAAATGAAAACAAAAGTAACATTCTCCTCCCCAGTAATTGTTCCAACAGTGATAAGAAAAACAAGAACAATTACTCTTCTTTCTTCTCGACGTCCAATACACAAAGCCTCGAAACGGGTCGGCGAAGAATGGTTCCATTTGAAAATTTCACGTCCACCACCCTTATCTTGCCATCTTTACCGGGATAAACCTGTACCACTCTTCCTTTTGGCCAAATATTCCTCGGACCATTCGAATCTACCACCACCACAATATCATTTTCCTGGACTGATCTGTTTTCTTCGAACCACTTACTTCTTCTTACAAGAAATGGTAAGTATTCTAAAGTCCACCTCTTCCAAAAAAAATCTGCCAATTTTTGTGAAGCCCTCCATTTTGAAAGAAAATTCAGATCCCTTTCTTCGGTGGATGTGCAAGGTAGAGCAGCATAATGTGTTCCAATCAGAAAATGATTAGGTGTCAAAGCCTCAGAGTCGACAGATACGTGAGTCAATGGCCTGGAATTAATTATATTTTCGACTTTAGCAAATACTGTTCGAAGAACGTATTCTTGTGGAAATCTAGTTGTCAACATTTCCTTCATAATTTTCTTCACGGATTGTATCAATCTTTCCCATGCTCCTCCCCAATGTGGAGCTGACGGTGGATTGAAAATCCATTTGATGTTTTTCATACTGCAGAATTTGGTGATTTCTGCCTGATTCAAATTCATCAATGCTATAGAAAGTTCTTTTTCTGCTGACTTGAAATTACTTCCATTATCGCTGTGGATTTCTTCAGGGAATCCACGTCTACAACCAAATTGGCGAAGTGAATGAATGAAATGAATAAAACTGTCTGTACTGAGATCATGTGCAATTTCCAAATGTATGGCTCTTGTTACCATGCACGTAAAAATCACCCCGTATCTCTTTTCTCTGCTTCTTTTCACAGCAACATTGATCGGTCCGAAATAGTCCACTCCGGTTTTAATGAAGCACCTTACTGTAGGTTGCAAACGACATAATGGTAATTGTCCCATGATGGGTGTTTTTGGCAAAACCTTTCTGTTTTTACACATTTGACATGATTTCTTTATGTCTTTAACTGCTTGTCGAATATGTAAAATCCAAAATTTTGTCTTAAATTATTGATGACCGTTTCCTGGCCATGATGGAATGCCGTTCATGATAAAAATGATAATTAATTTTGTCAACTTATGTTTCGGATCCAAAATGATGGGTTTTTTCATGTCTTCGTCGGCTTGTCTTAAATTGTTCAATCTTCCTCCCAGGTTATTATACCGTCTTTGTCCCCAAAAGTATAAAGTCTGCTAGATTTGTGTAAAACTTATTTCTTTTCAGTGAAGTTAATTCTTCGTAGAATGCGTCTAGTTGAATCTTTCTGTAGATGAGCTTTTCCGCATTTTGAATTTCTGAGACCATGAGTTCTCCAGTGTTTTTATCACTACCTCGGCAATTTCCAATGAATCTAAGCATCCATGCTGTGGTCTTCTAATACGATTCCATTTTGAAAATCTCTGTGGGTCAGGAACTATCAAGTTTCCTTGAAGAAGTTTACAAAAACGTAATCATTTTTTATTTCCAAATTATCTTGATTTCTCTCGTCTGACTTCATAGGTTTTTCTTTGGGCCAATTTTCGATTTTTTCGCTCAAAAATTGCGGACCAAATAACCATGTACTCCTGTCAGAGAAATCGAGGGGTTTTATTCTTTTCGTCGCTTCATCCGCGACATTTTATTTTGATGGTACGTACTTCCACTGTGTCATGTTTGTCAGTTCATGTATCTCGGCCAGTCGCTGAGCTACAAAAACTTTGAACCTATGAGCTTCAGATCGAACCCATTGTAACACAGTTTTTGAATCTGTCCAATATATAACCTGAGAGATTTCAAACCTTAGAGTAGAGCTGAGTGAGTGCCCCAGTCGTGCCCCCATTAAGGCTGCTTGCAATTCCAACCTTGGGATGGATACAGGCTTCAGAGGTGCAACTCTTGTTTTTGCACTCACAAAGGCTGTTCGAATTTCATTTCCCCTTTCTATCCTCAGATATGCAACTGACGCATAGCATCTTTCTGAGGCATCTGAAAAAACATGTAATTGGATAGTACTACCATCTCTATCTATACTGAAATACTGTCGAGGAACTCTGAAATTGTAAATAGTTTGCAAGTCATTGATCCATAAAACCCATTTATCATTCAAGTCATCGGTAATTTCGTCATCCCAATCAAGTTTATTTCTCCAAATTTCCTGAAGTAACACTTTTCCATGAATAATAAAATTTGCTATGAAACCAAGTGGATCGAAAATTGACATTACTACCTTGAGTACCTGTCTTTTTGTTGGACGTTGTTGATTATTCAGAATATGTTCATTGACTTTATGAAATTTTGTTGAAAGCCAAAATGTCCTCTTGGGGTTCCACCAAGTTCCTAAATTTTTCCATTCTTGTTTCCGCATTGGCTTAATATCCAACCCATTTTACTACCAGTTCCTTTCGATTCCTTCTAATACTGCTTTTGAATTTGAAATCCAGTTAAAATCATAAATCCTCCCTGTTTGTGTACGAAAATTATGTCCTGGATCAATTTTATGGCTTCAAATTCAGAATCAGCATTTCCCAGATAGTCATCCATGTAGTGGTCTTCTATAATAGCACGTGATGCCTCTGGAAATTGATTTACAAAATCGTAAGCGTTCCTGTTTTTGGCTTCTTGAGCCAAACAGGGCCCACTAGTTGAACCAAAGAAAACAACTTGTATTTCAAAAATATTTGGCGAACAGATGCGATCCATATCTCTCCAGAGAAATCTTTGAGCAGGACGATCTTCTTGTCTGACACCGATTTGGAGAAACATTTCCTTTATATCCGCAGTAAATGCATATTTTTTTATTCTAAAATTTAGTAGAATATTATATAGAGAATTATATAGATCGGGACCAGTGAGAAGGCAGTCATTTAGACTTATTCCGTTTGATTTGGATGCAGCATCGAAAACAATTCTTAACTTATTTGGTTTATTGGGATTGAATACACCGAAATGCGGCAAAAACCAAGTTTTCGTATTACCCATTTTGGCTTCTTCTTCGGAGAGTTTTCTTATATAGCCCTTTTTTTCCAAATCGACCATTTTCTCGCAATAGGCTTTTCCAAAATCTGGGTTCTTGTCCATTTTTCTCTCCGTAGAAAGCAGTCTCTTCCATCGCATTCGATTACTTTCTGAAGAATTTTTTTTCAACCTGTTTAAACCTTTCCTTTTCTATTGTTTATCCAAAATTTTTGTCCCTTTGTTGTTTCACCATGTCATGAATAATGTCTAAGTCGTCCTTTTCCCCATGATTAATGAAGCATACGTGACCATTATCAAAGATTTTGTTCGACCCTGTACTAACATTTCCATGAATGACCCAACCCAAAAGTGTTTTACTCAAAGCTGGACCATTCCAGGGGCCAGTTATAACTTTTCTGTTGATCAAGAATGGCCAATTATCTTGACCAATCAATAGTTTGGGCTTTGCATCGATCATTGATGGAATTTTAATGTCAATAAAAGGATACTCACTGGAAATCTTCATCATATCAACACTTTGCGATGGCAGGGACATTCCTTTAATGGTTCTGGCATTCTTACCATTCTGTGGTGATCTGATGTTGCATGACACAATCCTCGAGTCATCTTGCTGCTTCACTTGATTATTCGTCCATTGAATATATAAAGGATGCTGAGGTCCATCAAGTTCCAATTGGTCAGCTAAATCCTGGTCAATCAAGGTCACAGTCGAGGCATCATCTAAAAGTGCATAAGTGTTCAGGGATTTTTCACCACGATTTAATGTCACGGGTACAACTTTCAATAATACATTCGTATTTGTTGAAATATGACAGTTGATTTCGGATTCATTTGCGTTCATACGATGAATATCATTATTTTCTGAAATTTCAATTTTATGTAAAAGCTGATTATGGGGTTTTGTACAATTATTTATTCCACATATCTTAATTTTCTTCAGATTATGGAATGGTATTAAACAAGAAAAGCAAATCCCTTTAGATGTAACTAAATTCCACCTTTCGTCTATTGTCATGGATTTGAATGTTGAACATTTACTGAGATGGTGTAGTTCATTACCACAACATATGCATCTTTTATTTCCTACAGGTGAATCAGTGGTTGTCATCGTAACGTCTTTTTTGACTAGAGTTCTTTGTTTGAATTTATGGTTGTCAGTTTTGAAATCAGTCGTCACTTTTGGCAGAATAATTTGACAAGCAACGGATGCTTTTTGATCCAACCATAAACTAAACTCAACCAACTTATGATTTTGTGGAGTTTTATTCGAGATGTGTTCGATCCATTTAATTTTCAGGTTTGTGGGAAGTTTACTTAAAAGTTCCTGAAGTAAAATAGAATTTCGTAAGTGTTCCTGCTCATGTAGCGCTTCAATAATACCGACAAAGTTTTTCATTTCATCAGAAAATTCAATAAGCATATCTAATCTATCCTCTTTTACACTAGGAAAACTTTTTATTTTATCCAATAACATCATAATAATGTGCTCAGGACGTCCGAATCGGTTTTGTAAAATGTCAATAACTTTGTCAACGTTTTGAGGCAAAATAAGTAAACTTTCCACAATTTTCCTAGCATGTCCCTTCAGACATTTTTGGAGTCTAATTTGATTCTCCTCCTTGGAGTAGCCACAAATAGCCGTTGTATTCTTATATTGAAAAATAAAGTTAGGCCATTCTACGGGATCACCACCGAACGGGGGCAAATCCTTTGGCATGGATTGTCTTGTAAGTATTTTGGCTAGTTGTAACGAAGCTATCTGTTCAGTATTAGAAATAGGTACTACCTTTTGGAAATCCTTTGCTGGTGACACTGACTGACGGCTGCTATCCCATGGACACTTACCATCAACCCATTCTTCAATATTAGGTATTTCCTTTCTTGACTCCGTACCTGTCGACTCCGATTCCTCTTCGGAAGTGGTTTCCTCTGCATTCATCTCCACCAGTCTCATTTCCAACTCCAAATCTAACATTTCCTTCTGATGCTTGTATAAAAGTTCTTTCTTCTTCATTTCTATTTCGATTTTGATTTGCTCTTGTCCGGATTTGTGTCTCTTTATGGTTTTGGCTCGACTTGATTTGGGTTTCGAATCAGTTTTTTCGATTTGTCTTGAACTATGACTCTTGATAGTTTTGGCAAATACTGATTCCGCTTTCGAAACAGTTCTTTCGGCAATATTTTCTAAAGATGGCATCATTTTTCCCCCAACGCAGTTTTACTTTTTAGACGTTCACTTCGTCTAACATTTGGCATTGATTTGGACATTATTAGACTGCTGATTTATTCACAGTGCAGGTTCTTTATAGGCAGAGAAGGACCAGTTATGTTACTGCTTACCTGGAAGAATATCTTTAGTAACGGTTCGAAAGGACCAGTTATGTTACTGCTTACCTGGAAGAATATCTTTAGTATCGGCTCGAAAGGCTTTTTAATAGTATTTCTGTTTTTAGGAAAAGTCTAAACCTGTCAACTTGAAAATATTTATTTACTATCTGTCTTTTTTTTTGTTTTTTCGTGAACTACTTCTATATTTAACATTGAACAATAATAAAAATGAAAACAAAAGTAACAGGGACCGTTCAACGTTCTTACATCCTTGCAAGGGTAGAAGTGGAATCCCACATTCAGGCAAAATTGTGAACCTCATTCCTTTTCTGATTATTATATTATTTGAGAATTTCATTAAATAGTTTTGCGTTGAATCTGATGTTATTTAGTGGTTTCCTGTCAGGTTAAAGCTAACCAGGGTTATATGGGTACTGTTTTTAATTTGTTTAACTACTGGGCTCCCTCATTTTTTAATGTTAAAAGTACACAGAGGTAGCATTACTTTATTATATTCAAAATATCTATAACTTGACATGGATAACCTCCAAATGCGGTGAACTATCGTATCAATACAAATATTTTTTATCATTTACTTACTTTTTTCATTGACAGATAAAACTTCGATTCATCTGGAACTAGTAGTGAGCACAAACATGTTACATCGTGGTAGATTATTTAGAAACTGTTAAAAAAATTAATTGTTACATAGTGAGTATTGGAAATAAAATAGGGAAAACTTCAGCTATCGAGTCACTAGAGGGCATTACCAGCCTTGCACACAGCGAATACTTCTTCTCTCAAAATCTTAGAAAAATTGAAATCGGACCACCTATGGAGCATCCAGGTCTGCTGCAATGAAGTGCGTTAAAAAATTCAGATTGCAATTATGCCAAAACTAATGATCCGACAGCGACTCAATTACTCTCGCACAAAGTACATATCGATCACTACTATGTCGTGGAAAGCCTGCACTGCATCTCAAAAAGTGGCGGAGTAATTTTTTTTAAACGCTGTTTTCTAGTTTTTTCAGTTTTTTTCCGTTACTAATAATCCGATCGAGTCGTGCTAAGGCTCATTTTCTTTGCATTTCGATTCTCTACAACTTGTCCATTGAAGGCATCGAAATTGCTTCATTCGTTTTCATGTTACAAGAAAAAAAGGAATCAAAAAGATTATTTGCATTTAAATGTTTATAACAAATTTAGCAATGACACTTGCGAGTAGGAAACATAACTGGATACTATGGACCGTTTTTCGTGTGATGGCGCAGTCGGTTTCCTGGTAGTATTTTAGTCAGGAAAAAATCTCTATTGATTGGTCTAGTTATCACGTACTTTTTTCCGATTTGATGCCGATGCCGAATTATATTTTTTCATAGCTAAGTAGCGGCATTATTTTTTGTGGGATGGATATAATACAAACATATTTTGGCATTTCTCTTTTTCGAGGTCACTATTAAGCATTGGGAGAACTCTAGGATCGAAACATTTTTGTATACTTTTTCCACCTCCACAACATCCTTTCCCATTCCTTTCTCAAATTTAGACTGTTTTTTTTTTCACCGAGGTACTAACCGTTGATAGGGAGCATAAGTATTTATTCATATTACTCCGGGCTACGTAAATACATAATAAAGTTTTTAAGGATATACTTATTACTATGTATACAGAAAATAATAATATTTTTAAGGTTGAGTAGAAAAAAATTATAATTATATACACTTCTGCGTTCTCGTGATTCAATTTGAGAAGTCCCCACTATGATTTGGAGAGATTTACAGAAACAAAAACACCATCAACCTGAAAGGATGAGATAAGAATGGAAATATGATAATCGTGAAAGACTTTCTTTTCCAGTTCACATTGCCTCGAATACATTTCCGCAAGTCATCCTTCAAAATGTAAACACCTGCCCCTCAGATAACGGGAGAAAATCCTCTGAAAGCGAATAGATTTGGACAGTTCAATAAGAATAATGGCCACCGTTTCTGGATGTGCCAGGATGAACGGGGTTATAAAAAGAAATAAAAAAATCCCTCAAACTGTTCATGTTAGAATAGTCCATCGGGCACAAGAAACTCTCTTGAATGAGGGAAAAATCATTGAAAACTTCATGGTTTCTTCCAGAGTCCACCTCGACATTATATAAATCGTTTGAGTGGCTTTTAATCGGATATCTACTAAAATTTATGTTTTTTCACTTACATTACTCAGAATATGTCAACTCATCAGTAACCAAATCCCTCTCCATGTATATTTTGTTGCGTTCATAAAAAAAAATATGGAAAATTACTAGTGATCCTTTAGAGACGATAGATTTTACATCGTTTCTTGATGTTTATCACTATATGAGACTAGGGCCCGGTATTTTCACCTCCGGTTTTACTAGGAATAAATTAACCAACGGTTAGAATATGCCTTTGTTTAACGTTTATTGATAAAACTAAATCACATTCTAACCATTGGTTAATTTATTCCTAGTATAACCGGAGGTGAAAATACCGGGCCTCAATATATTGAGAATTGAAACACGAGTAAAAATATCCAATTGATAACTTTTCATTTTCCACCGAGTAATCCTAAATATGTGTCATAATTTTTCTTGGGAATAAAAATCGAATTTCTGCTTATCATATGAAGCTGAATGTTTCACTTTTCGTAAAAGATATATTATTTCAATATTAAAAGAATATATAATCTTAATAAACAGATTTTATCCGTGAATTTATGGCCTCTTTCTCTCTATCAAGTATATGTCCTGAACTGTTTCCTAAGTCTTAGGATAAACTAGTTCATGAATAACTTTTGCATATTTTTTCACAATTGGGAAATAATTCAGAAGTTGGTTTTAGGATTCATGGTAATAGTTGAATAACAGGTGAACAATTGGCAAAGATCTCGTAATATTGAGTTTTTGACAAGTGAGCCTAGTTTGGGAAAGAAAGCACACATGGATAATTCCGTTTTGCAGCAAGAATAAATTTATTCGAACCTTTCAGTATGATTCCAATTTTAGAGTCAGCTCAGAAATATTGAAAAGTATGTATTTATCTTGGAAAAAAAAAATCTGTGGAATAAATTTGTTTTTTCAATAAGGCAAAATGAATATATTATTTTAAAGAAAACACCAATTTATTTAACTTTCTACCAAATATTTCTTTGTCAGAAATAATTCATATCATATTCCTTCAATTATTCTGATTAATTTTACCAATTTTTCATGAAAAGCTTATTAAAAAACGTATTATTCAACTGCTTTCATTGCCGATGTATGAACTTTCCAGAATAGTGTCACTGTCCCCACTTACTTTTGGTTTATACCTAGATATTTTTTTAAGAATACAGTTTTGTGACGAGACAAGTTTTTTTTTTTTTATTTGACACATTAACAATTTTTTTTTCTATCTAGATTCATGATTCCATATTCAATTGCACCAAATAAATAGAAAGATCATTTCAATTAACACAGAGGGATATGAATTCATAAATTGTCTGAGAATAAGAACTGATAATAATCATAATATTCTATTGTTCATCAGTAAGGAGAATATATAACAAATAATTCAATACATATAGTAGATGAGACAAAAGGCATTCTGGTTCAGAATGTGAAAGGCATCCTTTTACTTCTGTTCTTTTCCACCAGCGCCATATATTACTGGAGGTATTGAAGATAACGAGAGGAGGGAAGAGAAAGAATAGAGAAAAATAAAAAGAGAGACAATTGAGCTGGTTTTTCAAGGAATTTTTAATATTAGCATATACCATTGTTTATGTTGGGGTTCAATAAAGAATGAGAAATAGCTAGTTTGGTTGATATTTTTTTTAATTTTTTTTGAAATAGTTCATGGATAAAGTCAAAAAGAACAATCTAGAGTGTTCAATTTGTTAATATTTCTTTCTTATGCTTAGGAACTGTTAGTATTGTGAGACGACGAATATTCAAATTGTGGATCACACCTTCTGTGGGGGAGCTTATATTGAAGGTACGGAGGGGATTCAAAATTCCAGACTTAGTAAAATAGACATGGCATGTGAAGGTGACGTCTATTATACATGTTTGGCCAACCTAGTTCTTTGAATTTTAGCGAAATATTGGTCCTTTTTTTATGCCGCTGATTAATCTAATACATGAATTTTGTACTTTCTGGATCCTAGTGGAATCGTGTAACTTCAGACATGGATCATAAACTACATCACAGTGATTAGAATGTGACAGTACCAATGCATCACGGAACATTATTTTTTGTGTCAATGTTCAAGTAGGATCTTTGCGAGTCAGTTTGAGTGAACCATATGCTAGTGACTTTCCTCTAACTGTTCTAACTATGTCGTCGCCGTAGGCTTGAACCTCGATTCCCTCCGCCATAAGAGTCGTGAACAGATCGTCTACGAGAAGTGCCCACAGAAGGAGCGATAAAACTCCTCCCTGTGGACAGCCTCTCACCCATGTCCACGATATTCTCCTTGTGGATGGAACTCGAAATTATTCTGTATCTTAGTATAGCCTCGATCCAGTTTCCGATTTCCCATTGTTGATTGGTGCTCTGTGTAGGGATATTGGTAGTGCATTTTTGAATGCTCCTTCAATGTTGTTGTCTGCAGTTTCTGTTGATTTGCCTGTCTGGTAAGCGTGATGGGTGCTGAGAGGGTTTTCCTTCAGCACCTCTTCTCTTATGTGCCTATCCATGTAGCTTTCAGCAGAAAGGATGTCGTAGAAGGGATTTGGGAACTTTTTTATTTTTCCCGATGACGTCCAGCTTGAGGGTAGGTATCTCGGCCCCATTCTGTAGTAGTGCAGTAAAGATTCCATACTCTCCTGGTGCCTTGTGCGGTTCGAAGTAGTTGATAGCCCATCTTACCGCTGCTGGTTTGATGATTTCGTTGGCTTCCTTCCAATATTCTGGACTAGGTCGTCACGGTCATCCTGGTTGAAGTGGAATTGGCTGGATTTCATCAAGAATCATAGCGCCTGGGAAATGGTTTTTTACTAGATGCTCTAAAGTATCCTTTCGAGATTCCATCACAGTTCTGTCAGATCGTTTAATAATCAGACCCATTTCCTGCTCTTGTTCTCTAAAGAGCAACTAGTGGATTCTTGCGCTTGTGGGTATATCAGATATACTCTTGCAGGATTTCCTCCAAGGTTCCCTCTTGGAGGAAATATAGCTTTGTTGTGTCCCATTAGGGTAGAGAGGTATTCTTTCCAGCGTTATAATTGTTTGGCTCTAGTAAGGAGTCTCCTTACTTCTGCTCTCCTTTTTTCTAGGTTTTTGCTGCACCAAGAAGTTGCTTTATTATCTTTTTTTGTTTTAAGTGGGCAATTTTGTTGATAAGCAGTCAGAACTGAGCTTTGAATGTGAATCGCTGCAAGCTCATTTCCACACTATTTCTTATTCTACGAATATCATTTTCTACACTGTCTCCGATTACCCTGAAGCCTTCCCAGTCTGTACATTTGTGGTCCCGATATTGTAACTCTTGTCGAGTTCCCGCCTCCACGTCAAATCTTTTGTGCTGGTGGTCCGAACACGAGAGTTCTCTCGAGACGTGCCAATTGGTTATTTCATTACTCATGTACCTCGTGCTAACCATCAGGTCTAGAACTTCACTGTTGCTAGTCACAAAGGTTGGTTCTGAGCCGATATTCTGAAAAATGAGCCCTACCCCTAGTATAAATTCAATAAGTTGCTCACATCTGTTATTTATGTCTGTACTCCCCCAGACGGTGATTGTTCCTCCTACAGTGGCGGACTAGGTTCTTCACCAAAGTAGGAGTATTCTCTGCTCCGATGTGTCTGGCAAAGAAGGCTGAGCAGACGGGCAATTTCAGCTGCCCTCCCTCCGTTGGGAATGTTAGTTGTGCTGCCAAATTTCGGAACAAAAATCTGAAAGTAGTAAACGATAATTGTTTTCTCTTAATAAGATACATGCCCTGGGTTCATTTACCGAGCTGTGGAACATCACCTGACCAGAAATATTGCCTAAGTTGTTTATTCGGCCTGGTCCCGTTGTCTATGGCTCCACGTCTAGGAGCTCATTGGCGAATATTCAGCTAATGGTGAAGGATGTGGCGGGTTGAAGATTCGTCTGTTCAAGCTTCATATTTCTACCCATCAAACTTTCCCTTTGGGTGGCGTGGCCTGTGGTCCTCTGGGTTTTTCGAAGAGCCGAGAAGCTCCCTGTCGATGTCAGAGGTGATTGTTTTCTCCGGAGTAAGACAAACCTGTACCTCCATTGGGATGGATTCAGTCAATGCGTAAGTTGTTACACTCTCATTTGACTGAGCCTGTTGGGCCGGAGAAATTGGTTGTTGTGCGAGAGCATCAGCGCCCTCTCCTAAAATGATTTTTTTGATTTTATGAATGTTTATTCTGGTCCCACGATTAGCTGGAAAAAATCGGATCCCCACGGCAGAGCCCTGCATGCCGTGGTTTGTCATTTATACTTCCAGAGTTCGCCCAGTCTCTGAAAGCCTCTGTTCTAGACTGGCTTACCTGTCAGCCATTTAATCCTCGGCACGGTTCGGATTACACCTTAGCTTAGGGGAGTGTATTGGCTTCCTAGTCTAGATCCACGTGTTTCGCTTTTTAACATGGTCACCCCCTGTAGGATGCGATTCTTCATCGCGCACTTGACGGTCTTGGCTGAGTGAAGCGTTAATGCCCCCTTTACTCTGAGACAGTGCAGCCTCCGGTGCTACAATCCCTTGGCCATCCGGCATCTAGTCTCCCATCTGCCGCAGTGCCCGAGAATCGCAGCACGTTTGCACCACCTATCCCTTGACCCCAGTACTTCCTTGGCTGACTACTTCATATTTGAATTTATTTTTTATGTGCACCCCAACTTCCCCTCCTCTCGTGGGGCTTTCCATCCGGGCAAAGTTATAACCATCAATATGTACATATTCCGTATTCATGGGAGTATATAACTATATTTCAGTTACTCCCACTATATCCCAATCATTATCACAAACCCATTTCTGAAACTCGGTGAAAAAAAAGAGAAATACCTACTATTCAAGATCCAATTGATAAAGGCATCCATTTTGGAGTACTCACAAAAAAACAAATGTTATTACCAGTGCAATTTTACTAACAACCTACTATTCAAGATCCAATTGATAAACGCATCCATTTTGGAGTACCCACAAAAAACAAATACTATTACTAGTGCAATTTCACTAACTACAGAAATAATTAAGTTCTTCTTATACAGAAGTAATACATAATGCCATTCAAGCAACCGAAAGCTGCAATTTTACAATTCATTACTGCAGAATTATGATTTTTTCTCACAAGATTCATTAAATACGAAAGTAATAACTTGATGCCACAAGCAATCAGAATAATTGATTTCAATCCCTATGATACATAATAACTAAATAAAATACAATTACCTATCACCAAATTCTATATAGACTGATAATCATCAGTCTTCTTCTTATTCTTTGGCGTGAGCTAAACATATCGAAGATACTTTCCTTTCAGTGTTTTTTGCGGTTTCTGAGAAGACTGACGTGTTTCGGGAAAACTTTTGCCGCTATTTTCTTCCACGTCCTTGCCAGAACATGCCTATTGTGATGTTGTCACAACCTGTCGCAACGAGAAACAAAATGAATAAATACCTTCCGAATCTCCAGTGAATGTCACGTGGTTTGAAGAGCACCAATGAACGTTCAAGTTACCTCGCGACCAACAGTTCGATCCCCATATAAATCAAACTATTTTATTCTGACATTGTTGTTCTGTAAACCACGATGAAAGGCAGCGAGGGTGAACGGGTGAAGCATCCTTGGTATGTGCGGTCTCATAAAGATAAACATGTTTGTATTGACATCGATCTAGCGATCGCGACCTTCATCGCGCTCATCCTTGTATCTTCGGCATGTTCGTACCTTATGCCCTATTCATGCTAAGCGGTCGATGTCGCTAACATCGTAGATACGATGCACCTCATCGTTGCGTTAACGCAGATAACACAATTTCTGCTCCACACCCTTTATTAGGGAATTTGGCAATAGCGCTAGTTAGCCTAAACTGGGACAGGTCTCCTTGAATAGATATATCCGTCCATTTTAGTAAACTGCGATTGTTCAGAACAGCTGCTCGTTGAGCAAGGTCACTGAAACGAACCATGACTGGAGGGGGCTTTCCAACTGGGTTGTTCTCATCTATATTTTTGTAAGGTATTTTGTGACATCTCTTTATGCATTTGTCACTGAAGAATTTCATATGCAATTTGTCTCGTAGGAGTCCTGTTGCAAACCGAAAATCCGAACATTTTTTATCTTGAGTATTGCTCAAGGTTATGGTTATCCATGCACAGCTTCTTATTGTCATTTTTCAACTGAATAATTTCTCTTTCTAAATTAGTTACCATTTTATCGAATTTCTTCGTGATATTCTTGACAATATTGTAAGCGATATTACGTAGGTAGTCTTCAGATATTGAGGTTTTGATTTTATTCTCCATAATATCTGCTATTTCTTCTAAATCCGTTTTCGAGAGAACCATGATGTAGGCTGTAGGTTAATGGGTGTACATTCACTCAGGCTGCAACTAATGCACAATGTAATTACTAACCGTTCACAACACACTAGTGATTATTTTCACTTCACTTTTGAGTTTTATCGGCGGAGCTGATCAATGTATGCGTCACTCGGCAGCCATCTTGTTCTTGTTGAGCGCACTTTCGAAATTTTTTTCTTTTGTGTTCTACCAAAACAACTTTTTAAGTGGTCCCAACTGAAAACGTGGCATATCAATCTTAAGTTGTACTTGGGCTGTACTGAATCAATATTAGTAGATTATTCAAAGCTGAATTCAATAAACGGGCCCCAATATTAATTAATACAAGAATGGTGTCGGACATGCTATTTGTGTAATATAGATATTTTTGTTGATATTCACATCATATTAAGAACATCAAGTTAATGACATTAGGAGGATTATAACGCCAATGGAGGTGTCTATACCTTCTAGGAGAAGTAACAATTGTCAAAGGAAATTACATTATTTGAGCAAACTACTTTCGTACGATACCGTAGTATAACTCTGGCGAAGGCGTTGCCAATCTGCCCTACCGATAGATACTGTCGAACTTCCGCTCTTCCGGAACTTTACCCGTGTCTGGAAATCACCCAGTTTCCTTGGAACAATGACGGAAGCCGAGCTAGTGTTCTGTAATTAATTCAGAAGACATCACAGTTTCAGGAGAGCCGTTAGTTCTTGGGGAAATTTAACTGAACGGTGAGAGCTCCCATGCGGACACGATGGGGTCCATTTGTTATATGATACCATGCAAATTAGCTCATTAATCAGTCATCAGTAGGTGAGGACGAAGCGGACGTCATCTAGAGATACGAGGGTATGTGTCCTAAATGGTGCTTAATTGACTATTTGCCATTGGAGAATCCGAATGAAATGAATAATTCAGAGCAGGGATCAATTCGATGATCAAAATTTGATTTTATATTGTTTGGGATTTTCTGTTTGAGATTAAATTAATATGAGAAAGAGCCTTCGGTTATATTTTATTGATTAATGCAATGTTAGGTTTTGGTATTTGCAAAGCAGGTGTCCATTGTTGAAAAATAATCGAAATATATGGCCTTGAAGTGGACATGTGGTGATTAATTCGTTTTTTTTCTGACAATGTTGAACAAATTATATTCTTGAATATTGTGCTCCAATGCTAGTTTAATTTCCTGTGAATAAGACACTCCATACCGTTGTCCGTTTTGTTCATCCTAAATGATTTACCTCATATATCTAATCGAAAGTAAATTGATACAATAAAATCCCGAAATGGGCTGAAACGCAGTTTTTTTTATGATGGTCCATTGTTTAACATGCTCCACATTGGTTTCCCTGGTGAGTTTGTAACGTAACTTGATTTCATATGCTTTGATATTGGATTAGCTCGAAAATTGGCATGACATGATCCCAAACAATATCGATATCTACAAATATTTAGGGTCATGTACATCCAAACTGAAATACTATCAATCCATATAATCGATGGGAAAATCAATAAGTTAATTATTGGGAATTATAAAATCACCAGAATAATAACTGCAAGAATAAAGACTTCTATCTAAGCAATCATGGAAACATTTGAAAAAATGTAAATCCACATTATCAATGTCAAAATAACTAAGTGTTTCAATTGGGAATGATAATGTAATAATAATGATAACGAAATAAAATGATAAACTAGCCTAGTAATCTCAAGGGATTCACTCCTCTCGCCATACTGTCCTTTTCCGATCAACACATCGGGAAAAATTCGTGAAAAAACTTTTTTTAATTATTTAATTATATTTGTTAATTTCCAGGAGGGTGAAACCACCCCTCAGACGCCTCCCAAGTCGAATTCGTTCATACTGTGTGCTCTTCTGATACATAAAACACTTTCTGCAAAATATAAAGACGGCAATTTTCTTCCTTTGCAGAATTGTATTTTTCAATTTTCAGTATTTCAGAGTATAACTCACTAAGCTCACTAATGGTTCGAAACTCTTGAAACAAGTATATGAACATCATATATCGTGCGCCACGCTATATCATCACTCATCACTAATGGTTCAATACAACATATACAATGTATTTTATTTGAACCGCCGTGCCGCCACTGGTCGTTTGGCTGCTGGAAAGTGGCTGGTACCTTCACACCGGTGAGACTGACAACGGTATAAATATTAACCCATTATTAACAGTCATCATCAAAATAACAAACTTTGGAAAAGTTCCTGAGATGAGATGCTTCAAGATATCCGATATTTTTCAAAATGCCTGAGCAATATATTCTATTTGGCAACAAATTAATATCGGCTTTTTAAATTTTCAAAGTTGTTTTGTTCACTTCATTTTTCTTGGCCAACTATTATTAATATAACTTTTTATGCCAAATATATCATTTAAAAAAAGTCAAATTTATTTTCAAAAGTCAAAGACAATACACCCTTATTATACACGAGCAACGTCGTCTGTGAACTTTGTTGTCTGGATTGTTGAAGATGTTACGTGGGACAAATATCACAATGATTAAATCAACGTATAAACCAACATAGGAGTAACCGTCGTTGGGGAAAAACTCATGCGCGATTCAACTACCGCACCGATTCAACCACCGGTCACCAATTCGATTATAAGAACGTTAAATTACTGGAACACGAAAATAACTACAAAAGCAGATGATTCCTTGAGTTGTACCATATCAATAAAAGAAGAATACAACGGTCAATTATAAATCTGATACAGGACAACTAAGCAATGTATACTTAATGCAATATTTTGTAATCAATTCAGACGTATGCTTAAAATGATTTTTTATGTTTTCAATTTTTTTTTATTGTTTCGTATTGTTTTTTGTTTTCCCATTGTCTTCTGGGTTGTTACAAACACCATGTACCTGTATATTGTAACGTAAATAAACTTAACTTGGTTCTACTAATTTATTTCACACTTAATCTACAACTTAATTTATATTACTACGCCACTGTATAGCTCGATGGTATGGGCTCGTTCAGACTGTTGCTCTGAGACTTGAGGGTTGCCTATTTATCTCCGATACAGCATTCTCGATGTTTCGAATTCTTTCAGTTGGCGACCGGCGTGTTCCAATTGTTTCCAATATTGACCGTTGTCTTCCGCGGCAGAGCGCACTGGATGGTTCTCGAACATCTCCGGGGATGATCTCATCGCTGTCGACGGCAACGTGCGAGGCGACAGGTCCGTCCGTCCGTCTTAAAGACATTTCGTCCCGAAATTTCATCCTTGGAGTGTGACGATATCTGCATGACTCCCCATATCTGCACCGTGAAGTTCGATGGAAGTAACACTCCACGGTCTTCATGATCGGTCGTGGAAGAGGGTTACAGCAAACCAAAATCTTGACGCCGCTGGATCTGAATATCGCCTCCAGCATACTTCTTATGACTCTCCAGTCCAACCCATCAATACCACAGGATAATTTTGGAATTGCTAGATCCACCAGATTCTGGTCCACCATAGTATCTCTTAGTTTGGTGAGACTCTTCCAGACATCTTCATAGGACGGTTTATCTTGGGAATACCTCTTGGTAACTAGGGTAGTAGATGTTTCTCTGGCCTTTCTTCAACTGTAGCACCCACCAACTTCTGGATTCTGCCCCGCAGTGTTTGAGTTGACCAAATTTCTTGGAGAACACTACGGCGATGCCCCTGGACATTCGAAGATCTTCTGCCACACAGTGCGCTAGTGCGTAGTCAGCAGGCACCTCGAAAAGGTCTCGTGACTCCTCTAGTAATCCCATGTAGAACTTTCTGCCCGTTTGAATACAAGGACATAAACTTCTCGAACATCATATCATCCTCCGGTGGCTTGAGGGTGCGAACTAGGTCATGGTTTCCAGCGTAAGGGGCCAACCTGTTGAAATGGACGACCCTTGGTTTCCCTCGGGGTGGCTTATGGATTCGGTACACAAGGTCGTTTATCCTTTTCACGATTTTATACGGGCCTTCCCACGAGTTCCGCAACTTTGGTGATAGTCCACGACGACGTTTGGGGTTGTACAGCCAAACCAGGTCATCAACCTTAAATCCTCCAGCGTCGGCCTTGATGTCATAGGTCTTCTTCATTTTATCGCTGGCACTCTGGATGTTCAGCCGGACTCGTTCGTGGATGTCGTCCATTCTCTGCCGAAGTTTGCTGACGTAGTCCTCTCCCGCAGTGTCTTGTCCTGGCGGTATCCCAAACTTCAGGTCACAAGGCAGTCGCAGTTCTCGGCCCATTATAATACTAGCAGGAGTTTGACCGGTTGACTCGTGTACTGCGGATCGATAGGCCATCAGGAACAAATGGAGATACTGGTCCCAGTCTCTTTGATGGTCAGAGACAACCTTGGACAAGTGGCGGTTGATCGTCCTGTTCATCTGTTCCACCATTCCATCGGACTGCGGATGTAGGGCCGTGGTTCTTGTCTTGCGGATGTTCAGCAGTAGACATATTTCTTGGAAAAGGTTGGATTCGAAATTTCTGCCTTGATCCGAGTGCAGCTCCATTGGAATACCGAATCGACATATCCACTCTTTCACCAAGACGTCGGCGACGGTGATGGCTTCCTGGTTGGGCAGGGCATAGGCTTCCGCCCACTTACTGAAGTAGTCCATTGCCACAAGGATGTATTTATTCCCGTGGTCGGATACGGGAAACGGGCCGGCGATGTCAATGGCGATTCTCTCGAACGGGCTGCCTACGTTGTACTGACGCATCGGGGCCTTGGGTCGTATTCGAGGTCCATTGCTAGCAGCGCATACAGCGCACTTCCTGCACCAGTCCTGGACGTCAGCTTGACAATTGGCCCAGTAAAACCGTTGCCTTACTTTCTGCAGGGTCTTCGTCACTCCCAGATGTCCTCCGGCGACTCCATCATGGATTTCCGCAGCACTTCCTATCTTCTGTTCCTGGGAACAATTATTTGGCGTCTGTCTTCCCACCAATATCGGCCTCCAACACACGTTTCAGGATCCCATTGTCCAGAATAAGAGAGTTCCATTGTGCCCAATAGGACTTAACAGCCGGCGAGTAACCTGCGACTTCCTGCCATGATGGTCTTCGATTGCCCTTCTTCCAGCTGACGACTAAGCCAAGGTCGGGGTCTCTCTCTTGGTCTTTCTGGATCTTGCTGTCATTCCAGTTGTCATCCATTGCCGCGGTTCTACAAAGTGTTGCTTCTTTCTCTTCTGCTCGTCGGCAATGTGAGCAATCATCTGGACATGGTCTTCGCGACAAGGCATCTGCATTCTTATGGCTAGTTCCGGCTCGATGTTCGATCTCGAAATCGAATTCTTGGAGTCTCTCGATCCAACGTGCTACTTGACCTCAGGATTTTTGAACTGTAAGAGCCATTTGAGAGCTGCATGGTCAGTTCTCAACAGGAATCTTCTTCCATACACGTACTTGTAAAAGTGTTCCACTCCCTTTACAACAGCTAACAGCTCTCGCCTGGTGACACAGTAATTGCGCTCTGGTTTGCTAAGCGTCTTGCTGAAATAACCAATGACCTTCTCCTGTCCCTCCTGGATCTGAGATAGGACAGCTCCAAGTCCCACGTTGCTGGCGTCCGTATCCAAAATGAATTTCCCTTTGGGTAGGGGATAGCTCAGTATAGGTGCGTTGATCAAAGCTCCTTTCAGCTTCCTGAATGAGTCTTGACATTCTTCGGACCACTGGAACTTTGTTTGGCCTTCCGTGAGCTTGGTCAGTGGTTTAGCGATGTTGGCGAATCCCAGCACATATCGGCGATAGTATGTCCATAAACCAAGGAAACTTCGAAGTTGGTGAATGTCTTTTGGGATGGGCCAATCCTTAACAGCTTTGATCTTCTGGTCATCCACTGCTACTCCTTCTCCAGAGACAACGTGGCCGAGGTATCGTACTTCTTTTGGAACAGATGGCATTTCTTAGGGCTCAGCTTCAATCCGAGTTCCTCAGTCGCAGGAATACTTCCTCCAAGTTTTCACGTGGTCCTCAAACGATCTGCCGACCACAATTATGTCGTCGAGATACACTAGACACGTGTTCCATGAGAGTCCCTTCAGTACTGTTTCCATCAATCTTTCGAATGTGGCGGAGCATTACAGAGCCCGAATGGCATAACGGTGAACTGCCACAATCCTGAGCCGATGGTAAAGCAGTCTTTTCTCGATCTTCCTGAGCCAGTTCTACTTGCCAGTATCCACTCTTCAGATCAAGGGTCGAGAAAATCGTGGAACCAGCCAACGTGTCTAGGGTGTCATCTATTCTCGGAGAGGGTAACTGTCCTTCTTCGTGACATTATTAAGTTGGCGATAGTCTACACAAAAGCGTGTCGATCCATCCTTTTTCTTCACCAGTACGACTGGAGAGGACCAGGGACTGTCAGATGGTTCGATAACTCCTTCTTTTCCCATATCGCTGACTATTTTGTCAGCCTCTTCCTTCTTGGCAAGAGGAAGTCTTCTTGCTGATTGCCGGATCGGTCGGGCACCCCCAGTATCAATCTTGTGCTGGACCACATTAGTTCGACCCCCTTTTCCTTGTCCGGTATCGAAGATGTCTTGGTACTTCTTAACTAAATCTCTTAGTTTGGGCTGTTGAGCTGGTTTTATGTCTTTGGAAGAGATGGCAACTAATTATTCTAGTTCTGTGGGCAAGTTGTTGGGTTGGCTAATCGTACCTCGTACGCCCCGGATCACAGATGAAACTGACGAGCAGTGCCCTAAAATTGTTCCTTTCTTTAAGGTCACTGGAAAGTAATTGACATTCATGAGCCTTACCGGCACAAATTTTTCAGCACGTAACAGGGTTTTCCCTAGGGCAATCCTCGTCCAATTTTCTCATCATGAAGTTTGGGCTCGAACATCACCACGTCTCCACTGCTCGCACTCCCGTCCAGGCGAGCCTCCAGAATGGTTTCAGCCCTCTCAGGTACGCTTACATCTTCAGCCAACAGCACACGGATCAACTCTTCACTTCTCCCATGAAGTACCAGCTCTTCTCCGTTGACACGTAGGACGCCGTCTTTGAAATCCAATTCAAACCCTCTGGAATTCATGATGTCCATTCCGATGATTGCATCGTCTTCGATGTCCGCTACAAGTGCCTGATGTTTCACTTTAGTGCTGCCCAAAATTATTTCAATCGGTAGCTCGCCATATACAGTAGCTGGCTCCCTGTTGCTGTGCGTAGCTTCCAAGTTGTCGGTTCAATTCGTTCCGGTGTTCTGGCAAAGGAAGGTCCGAGAATTGTCCTAGTCGCACCTGTATCTAGCAGCATGGTGCAAGGCTCGTTATTGATGAGACCGTCTACGAAAACACCTCTGTTCTGTCGTTGCAGGATAGCGACATATGCGTTGTTAACCGGGGCTTGCTGGACACAGGCCGACGATTGCCCCTTCTCGTCGACCTTCTTTAGTTTTCCTGCATCGGAGTCGTGTTTCGAATGTTGGACATTTGCTACGCACATGTCCAATTTTGCCACAATTCCAGCATCTTATCTGTCTTTTCTCAGGGAACACTTCCTTAATCACTTTCCTTATGGCAGCTTCCAAATTAGCAGGCTCCTGTGAGTCTTCCTCAATCATTCGGACTTTACTCTGGCTTTTGCAAGATTGTTTCGCTGCCTCGTATTCCAAAGCGCGTGCCAGTGCGTCTACGAGATGTGTTGGACGGGCTAGTGTCAACGCTTGTCTGGTTTCTTGGTCACGGAGTCCATCCAGGAATGCTTGAACCGCTAGTCGCTCCATTACATTTTCTGGTGTGGATGGATATGCGAGACGAACCAAGCGTGCAATGTCAGTTTCGAATTCTTGTAAGGATTCGCCCGATTTTTGGCAGCGATTTTTCAGCTGGGAGTGGTATACGTGTTCCAAATGGGCGTGGCCATATCGTAATTCTAGATGTTTAATCAGCTGATCATAGTCCTCCTGTTCTTGGGCGGTGAGAGTTTGTAGAATATTTGTCGCTTCTCCACGTAATGCAAGTGTCAGTGCTACAGCTCTTTCCCCTGCATTCCATCCGTTTGCTTTGGCCGCTGCTTCAAACTGCCGGCGGTAATTTGCCCATGGAGTTTTCCGTCGAACTGAGGCGGCTTCATGGAAAGCTTCCCTATTTCTGAAATGACCTTGACATCTTTTATACCCTCTTGAACTTTATCCAAGTTCAAACTCAAGTCCAGCATTGCATTTTGTTAACCATCTCTGTGGAGGGCGCACTATCAATTCGTTTTTCCAGCTTACTGATCGTTTCCTTTATTTTGTCCATTTCTGCCTCGATTCCGTCTTTGATTTCATCGCTGATTATTTCCTTCATCTTGTCCATCTCTGCCTCGACGGTTCCTATTCTTTTTTCTAGACGATTCGCCACACCACAGAGTTCTTTTTTTAGGCCTTCTGTGTTTTCAAGGAGATTATCTTCCAGGCTTTCTAGAAGCTTCTCTTCCAGATTTCTAGAATTTTCTAGAAGCTTCTCTTCCAGATTTCTAGCATTCTCTTCCAGGCTTCTAGAATTTTCTTCCAGTTTATTCATTACCAAACTTAAATCACCTCCGGGAACTTCGAATAAAAATGTTTCGGGGTCCTCACCTTCTTGTATAAGTCCTTCTGCAAGTCTTTCCTGGAGTACTTGCTTTTTACCTGTTGTTTCCAGTTCCCTTTCCTCCAATTCCTGTTTCAATTCCGCTACCTTCAAATCCGCAAGGCGCACTTTTCTTGAACACATTTTGTCTTTGACGAGGTATCAGTCTGTTTTACACGAAAAGTTATCAGTTTGTTAAAAATTCACTTCGCGAATTCTTTTCCACGGGCCACCAGTCTATTGTCTGTTTCACGCGAAGAGTGTATCAGTTTATATTCCCACGCACAATTGTCCACTTCGCAAAACCGGGCCACTGTCTATTTTCTGTTTCACGCGAACAGCGTATCAGTTTATATTCCCACGCACAATTGTCCACTTCGCGAAAACCGGGCCACTGTCTATTTTGGGCGTACAGAAAGGTCTATCAATTTATTTTTCTGACTATCCACTCCACGATCACTTGTTTATTTTCAAAATCCCACTTCTGACACCAATTGTAACGTAAATAAACTTAACTTGGTTCTACTAATTTATTTCACACTTAATCTACAACTTAATTTATATTACTACGCCACTGTATAGCTCGATGGTATGGGCTCGTTCAGACTGTTGCTCTGAGACTTGAGGGTTGCCTATTTATCTCCGATACAGCATTCTCGATGTTTCGAATTCTTTCAGTTGGCGACCGGCGTGTTCCAATTGTTTCCAATATTGACCGTTGTCTTCCGCGGCAGAGCGCACTGGATGGTTCTCGAACATCTCCGGGGATGATCTCATCGCTGTCGACGGCAACGTGCGAGGCGACAGGTCCGGCCTAGGTTCGTTACAATATATTCAAAATCTACTTGCCCTCACGATGTAAAAGGAAAAAAGATATCATTGTTTTTTTTATCTCTAGTTTCTTTCTACTTCTTTATAAATATATTGATGTATTCTGCAGTACTAATCTAAATGTGCTTGCTAACACTTTGACAATATTTTCACATTTTTCATCTTTTCGTGACTGACTATGTTATAAAAACCTAAATAATATTTTTCTCATCTCATTCTACAGTTTTTTTTATCTACTAAGTATTAAAAATTATTAAAACCTGAAAGCAACATAAACATTATATATAAGGAAATGTTCATCAGTAAGTTTGTTATATCCATGTTTATTTTAGTTATAAAATCCCGCCAAGTCAATGATAAATATAAAAATAAAAAACTTGTTTTAAAAAATTACAATAACATACACCGCTGTTCGTCCTGGAAATGAGATGCCAAAATTTTTAGCATCACTTCAAAGCGCATCGCTCATAAATTGTTTCAAAATATTGAAAAAAAATACACCGATACTGACAAAAAAATCACGCTTGTGCGGTATGAATATGAAAAAGAAATAATTTTAAAAGGCAATACCTATCGAAACCAAAAAACAGTTTTTATCAAAATTTCTATATTAACAACACGAGTTTTGGCCGTTTTTCTGCCAAGCCAGATCACTGTGTATGGGAGAGAGTTGCAAATTTGTTTACTGTCATCTTGGGCAATTTCAGCGAGTGCCCAATAATTTTGCAAGTATTTTAATATTGAGGTCGCAAATATGATTAAATAATGTTAGTTTAAACAATTAACGATTCTGCCGGAGTCGGAAGTGACTAGAAATAATGCTTTGAATTCTGAAAATTCGCAGATGTAAAAAAATATCTTCGAACAATCCCTCGAAGCTCAGGTTTCGCTGAGCCATGCTTTGGATTCCGGGTAAAAGATTTCTGCCTAACCAGGACATCATCAGGAGACTGGAAAGGCAGAATCCAGGCCTCTCAGGTTTTCCCTGGAAAATATGGGATAGGAAGGAAGAGAACCACGGCCTTCGACTGGTAATAGGGTTGGATGATGAATGTTGAGCAGGGTGAATTTCCAGACCTAGTACAGCGCCTAACAGGCGACTGTGACCATTCTCGAAAGACCGATGGCACAGCCAAGGTTATCCAGGAGAACCGCACCAGGGATCTCTGGAACCCAACTCGGAGGTAACAGGCCAACCACCTCAGCCCCCCGTACCATAGGAACCTCTTAAGGTGCCCCTGATGCGGAGGCCGGGGAGGCGAATGCGAGTTCCTCAGGAGAGGGTGCCAGAGGAACCCAGGTAGGTACCCCTGTCTTACAAAAAAGCCGAGGAACCTCAGAAGGGACCTCCGTCATCATTACTATCGAGCGGAAACCGTCACCGATGAGCGAAGAGGGACGAGGAGAAGACCCCGAAGAAATGATTGAGGAACCCGAAAGGGGACTTCAATCAAACTAGGCCAACCAGAAAATCAACAACTGGAAAGATGGAGGGAGGGCACGAGCAGAGGAGCCACAATCAAGGTAAGTCTTTATAATCGATCATGACTATTAAATTTTCACAAATAAACCTACAACTCGGGAAAGCCGAAGGATCCTTGAGTGGGAACTTAACATCCTACTAATACAGGAGCCTTGGGTATATCAGAGAAAGATCAGGGGAATGGGCGGAGGAATAGCTCACTTCTGTTCCTCCGTCGATTCCCCCCGCGCATGCGTATACACTAAAGGCATAGTATACACTAAAGGCATAGCAGGATTCTGTACCCGAGATCTGGTGGCAGTGAGGATGTCCGTGCACAAAGATGACCGTTTTCAGGAACTGGTGGTTTGTTCTGCGTATTTACCATATGAGAGAGCAACTCCACCTGAAGAAGTCGAAAGGCTATTGCGTTACTGCGAGGAGTCCGGGCTGTGCCTCGAATGCCCATCACACACTGTAGGGCAATACAGACACTTATCTCAGGAGTAATGCCCTCCTCGAATTCCTCGGCACCAGCAATCTCGAAATAATAAAGGAGGGCTCGGTACCAACGTACTTTACACTAAGCAGGAAATTAGTGATAGATCTCACACTATGTACTCGTGAACCAGTCATGGAAGATGTCCTAAGATGAATCCTTATCAGATCATCGACACATTCTGTTTAAGATAGGTGACATAAACCTACCGGAAAAAAGTCTACAGGAATCCAAGGGCCACCAAATGGGACCTATTTAGAGAGACCCGTAGGATTACCGCTCAAGTACGGAAATGGAGCCGAAATAGACACCGCAGTAAGGTATCTACGAAAACAGATGCCCCCTCAAAGGGAGATCAGAGAATACAAGAACAACCTGGTGGAATTCGGAAATCGAGAACCGCCGCAGGGTAACAAGAAAGCTTCTAAACAAGGCAACAAGAACGAAAGTACCACTCGACTGGGAAAACTATAGGTCTGCCCAAAGAGAGTACAAGAAAGCCATACGGCAATCGCAAAGAAACAGCTGGCGGGCCTACTGCGAGGATATTAACACAATGCTCTCAGCAGCAAGGCTCTGCACAGTTCTCTCTAAAGATCCAGGGAAGGGAGTGGAGTGCCTGATGGACGGAGAACTGCATCAGCGGAGGAGACTCTACAATACCTGATCTCCATACACTTCCCTGAATCAGAACCAATCAGCCTTGGGGTCGAGCCCAATGAGGAAAACTCATATGGACTACGAAAAGGCTGCAAGAGTGGTAACGTACGAAAAGGTGAGATGTGCCGTAAAGACCTTCTCACCATTCAAATTACCAGGGGAGTATGGTATTTTTCTGGCCCCCCTCCAAGAGGGACAGGATAATATTAAGCTCCTACTTATACTTCGATCACGTCTGGCCCTGGGCTACATACCAGAAACATGGAGGCCAGTTAGAAACGTATTTATTCCAAAACCAGCCAAGCCAAGGCGAACCGACCCATCAGCCTGACTTCCTTTCATATGAACATACTCGAAAGGCTGGTAGATCGGCACACCAGAGAACAATTGCTGCAGAGCAATCCACTACCCATGCAACAGTATGCATACCAAACAGGAAAGTCCACAGACACAGCTCTCCACCGCCTGACACACAGGATAGAGATCTGACTAGTGGACAATCCGCAAGGGGGTCTTTATTGATATAGAAGGAGCTTTTGACAACACGTAATTTGAGTCTATCTGCCGCGACGCGGCATGGGGTCGACCCAACCCTGATCAGCTGGATCGAGGCCATGCTATCGCAGCGAGTGGTAACGACAGAACTAACGGGAGAACGTCGCTGCCAAGGTATCAAGAGGTTGTCCACAGGGAGGAGTTCTGTCACCCCTATTATGGTGCCTGGTGGTCGACAAGCTTCTCACGGAGCTAAATGAGTCAGGGCTTTACATACAAGCGTATGCAGACGACTTGGTCTTGCTGGCTCAAGCTCAACCGGTAAACCTGCTAGGAGAAATAATCCTGATAGCTCTTAGCAGAGTAGAACAGTGGTGTCCTACCGGAGAGTTGAGAGTCAATCCAGAAAAAGCGGACCTGGTACTCTTTACCAAGAAACGCAAAATAAGAACTCTTCCAGAGATACGTATCTTAGGAAGACAGCTTCCGTACAAAGGGTCGACGAAACACCTTGGAGTCATATTAGACTCCAAGCTGACCTGGAACGAGCAGATTGAAAATTCACCAAGAAGGCTATCTGGGGCTTGACACCAAAAATCCTACACTGGATATATACAGCGATTATTCGCCCGATGCTAACATACGGGTCCATCGTTTGGTGAACCGGCACCACAAGAAGTCCAGAAATGAACTAGATAAAGTTCAAAGACTGGCTTGCCTAGAAATGACAGGTGCCATGAGGACGACGCCTTCCAGAGCTCTAGAAATTCTGCTAGGACTGCCACCTCTGCACCTAGTCATTGAGCATGAAGCCATGCGTACTGTCTGCACTCCAATATTTAGAACAAGCCAAAAGAGGGCTGTCCAATCCTACAAATGGAAAGAGATAGCATCCCGCCGGTTCTGAATTTCAAAAAGTGACCAAAAATCATCACAAGGGACGAATGGAAAGACGCTGCGCCCCCCTGCCTGAGGATCAACCTGGTATACATATGGGTCAAGACTTGGGGGAATGACCGGCGCAGGAGGGTACAAAGAAGGAACAAATAGAGAAATATCAGTTCCTCAAGGCAAATATGCCTCAGTGTTCCAGGCCGAAGTATATGCTATACTCACCTGCGTTCAGGAAAGCCTCGGCAACAGAAGTCGAGGACCTATTGTCATCTACTCGGACAGCAAGGCGGCAAACATGGCGATAGGGTCAAATAAGATCACATCCAAATTGGTGTCCGAGTGTTGAAACGCCATAGACAGTTTGCAAAAAACAAGGAAAGTACGCCTCATATGGGTACCAGAAACGAAGAGGCAGTCATAGTAGCCAAGATTGGATCAGGAAAGACTCCAGTCGGACCGGAACCAATCTTGGGAATACCCAATAGCATGGCCACCTCAAACATGGAGGGACTGCTGCAGAAGTAGTTCATCAAAACATGGCAAGAGGAGCCATGCATGAGGCAATCGAAGCTCCAAATAAAGGGGCCTCCGAAGAAACTGTCAAGAGAGATCCTGTCACTCAACAGACGGGACATCAGGAATGTCACTGGGCTCCTAACGGGACACAATCACCCAAACAGGCACATGGAAATCATTGGGATCACAGACGATCCCATATGCAGATGGTGCCTGGAAGATGACGAGACATTGTCGCACATCCTTACTGAGTGCCCAGCTTTGGTGCACCAGAGGGAGATCAACCTGGGGAGCATAATTTTGAACCCAGAACGTCAGAGAAATCGGCATGCCAAGCTGATTCTCAGATCAGGTGGGCGCACAATGGGCCCAATTGAAGAGACCTACGTGCACGGAGTTCTCCGGAACCAGCCCACCACGTGCATAGAAGAAGAAGATCCCTCAAATACATTTTTTGAAGTTTCAACATTGCTACTGACAATGAATCAAGTTGCAAAATTGTTAGTTTTGATTTAAGCGGTACTCTATCTCAGCATGGAGTTTCAAAAATGTTAAATTTTCTACCCGTTTTCTGGCCTAGCATGCATGTGCATGTGCGTCTTGTATTTCCCTGAATTGTTACGTTACTCAAATTGCACTCCTACAGTAAATAATCTAATATTAAACCACTTACCTCAAGGAAGTTCAGACTGGAATATATAAAGAACAACTTCCTTATAGACCACTTTTCATCAACCATCAAAAATCATTATGATTTCTAGACTAGAACTAGGGACACTAGAAATTAATGATATTTTTAGATCGCAATAGGGGTAGTACTAACCAAATTCTGGGGGTCAATGTGAAAGGTAAGTCATTTATTCTAGATTATTGGAAATGTATTTCTACCAGAATAATGTTCTTCCACTGACGAAAGTTCTCGAAAAAGTCACAGCATTTAGTCGAAAGGGAACTTGTATACAATATTTCTACCTATAGGTTCATCTTGTAACAGGCTCCATATTTGTTGGCTTCAACTGTTTCCGCCAAATAATAAAATCATTAAGTTCATGAACACGTTGTAATGGATACTCTTAAAAATATACCTAAATGACACTTATGTGAAGATACACAAAAAACTAAAAATAGGTTTTACTTTGTCGACCGGTGTCAAATTACATATTACATAAAACCGAGAATTCTGAAAATTCACTACACAGTTATTGAAAATATCGTGTGAAGGTTTGTTCTTTATTTGTTTCAATAATATAGATATTATTAGATTATAGCCGGACAGCGGAATATTCATTTATGAAATCACGTAGAAACAAATTCCCTGAAGATTATTAACCTTGGACTTGTATTTCCAATTGAGTCAAAATTTAGGTGCATCGTTCATATCAACGCCAACGTGACTATTTTGAGAATTGTTTCATCGCCAAAAAAGCGTGTAGATGAGCACAAAGTGACCCATTTATTATGCGTTGACGGGCGAAACTACATCGCGATCCTAAAAAGGAGCATGTTACGGCGCAGGTGCTTGTTTAAACTTTTCTTGTCGAAACGTTGGCAGTTGTATCGACGAGTTGTCGCAAAAAATATAGATACTGAATTTTTTCTCCCTAGCGTACCTTTAGACCCAGCTTTGCTGCCTAAAGTTCGAATTATGCTATGTTTGTTTTTAGTGTGAATGGGAATAGGGATGCCAGAAAAATGGAAAACTATTTATTTTTCGCTCACGAATCTTAATTTCACCCCACATCTCCAGAAAATCATTAAGAGGCTTCAGTTTTATAAAATTAAATGCATTGAGATAGTAAGAAATATATCTACAATGTTTTTCTGTATTATTATTCATTCATTTATTATTCATCAAATGAAAAGTGAATGAATAATAACGAAAAAAATGAATTTTCAAATACCACGCCATCAGTATCTCCTCGACGAAATACAGTTTTTTGCTACGTCACCTACACCGGTCATACATACCGTGTGATGCGCTATGTGATGGCTTGCGATTGTAGTATTATATTCGATGGTTAGTTATGAAAATCTTGTAGAAACTATTTTAATGAGATGGAGCGAGAAGTGGTAGAATAGTGTCAGATCCCCATTCAGATCAGATATATTGTATTTAAAATATCTAGTTATGGATTTCTGAGCTCGTCTGTACGATTCATAGTTGTACAAATCAACTGCTGCTCTAAGGTGACATACAGTGCTTCTCAAAAGTCCTCTCCCACCCTCTTATTTTTGGAACGATTATACATAAACAAGTGAAATTTGGAAACTGAATATTAAAGGTTGTAAACTTCCCTACTAGTGATGATAGATGACGAAATCGTCAAAGATGACGTCACAAGGCCATTGTGACCAATAATTTTAAATGGAACCCTACGGCAAGCGACACCTCTTTTAAAAGATATCGAAAAAACCTATTCAATGATACTAATTTTGTTTGTGTTTATGGCAGTTTTGGCAACTCGCTTTCAAGAAACGCAAAGCTGTGATGAATTAAATCAGTTAATACTAAAATTCCAAATTCAAGCTCCGCCTCTGGACAGTTGTCAAATAAGCTAACGTTTTTGTTAGTCTCCCTAATTCGACGTTTTTGTAATTGTCCAAGTTTTTGTACATTTAATCATTTGTGTATTGTTGATCGAACGTTTAACTGTTTTAGCAGCTTTTCGCGTGAAATTTCTAAATCTTCAATGGAAAATAAGGGTACTAATTGCTCTAACACACAAATACACCTAAACTGTAATTTCAAACCCATGTTCAAACACTTCTGGGAATCTCAAGAGGATTAACCTACTTTTATTCCAAGTCTTTATCTATTTTGTCAACCATCTGCCATTTTACCTAATTTTATTTTATTTTAACGTGATACGTCTAATAGTTATAATTGATTTTACTGCTACCGTTAAGTTAGCCACTCTTCCCTACCAAGCCCAGTTTGTTGTCGAAAGGCTGAACACGTATTTACTTTTATTCCTTTTTATGTTGTAATATCCATTACACTATGTTTTTGTGTCTCTTGAGAGATGGAATCTCACCCCAATTTGACAGTATGTATTTTGTTGAGTTGTATAATGTAAATTTCAATATTATTTTCTGTCATAGATTGAAGCTCTGATGATGGCAAATAGCCGAAAGCGCTCAGCTTAACCAAGCTTTGTAATTAAATAAAAACTTATACACTGAAAAATACTTCTTTCTCAACCTCCCTTTTGAAACAAGAGTGTATACACTTCGCTAGTCTCAAACTCTTGAATAATAATTGTGAAGATGCAAAATATTTCTCAGGGGTATTCCTTTATCCAAGCAACAATAATTCACTTCACTTGTAACTAACAAACAATGTAATCAAATCTTGGAAGTCAATTTTAATTGTCGTATCAAAATGAAACTTGGTATGTATATGTAGTTTGGATGACAATCCTATAATTTGGTATCTTGGAACTGATCTGATGATGAAGCCAGGAGGTGAATAGTGGAACTCTTCAGTAGCTACTAGTAAAATATGGCGAATGCACTGAGGCCGTTCTCAGCATAATTTACAATTCAAAGATTTGGCGAATGCACTGGTTCTCAGCATATTCGCCAAAATTTAGTTATTAATAACTTCCATCGCAGGTGGATAAATCAATCGAAGAGTGTTTCTCTAGTAGTCTTTTTTAGTCTTCTGTAGCAATATAGACTGAAAAGTTGAAAATAAAATTATAGTTTAAAAAACTAAAGAAATAGGCATAAGCACAAAAAAGTTAAAAATAATAAGAATACAGTAATTGACCAAAAAAAAAATTATATTAAGATAACTTGTCAAGCACCTCACGTTTTTTACATAAAAAATTTTTTTTTGGTCACAGACTTCGTTCTTATTATTTTCAACGTTTCAATCCTTATTGCCATATATGCCTGTTTTTTTAGTGTTTTCAAACTATAATTTTATTAATATTTCCTTGAACGAATTTCTTCAATATATTTTTTCACATTCCTACCCCTCTTTCAGCCAAAACATTGCTTCTAGAGTTATGGGGCTTTAAATAATTATTCGAAATTTTCAGTATCTACTGAAATTTCTAAATTCGAATGGAAGGCATAAACCTAAAACCATTTGAGAAAGTTGCTTGTGATGTTCATGAATTTATGAATTGTCCGTATCAAGATTGTAGGGAGGTCGATGGCTCTTCAGTCCTTCCGTACCTCGACCTTCAATGTCTTCTTTACATTACTCTTCATCTATTCCCGGGATTCCGAGACTCCTTTCGAGGCGTATCGCTTCCCTGGGAGCTAAATTCCTTATGTCTGAGGGCGTTAATGAAACCCCTTCGAGGAACGCCTCTTGCAGAACAGCGGTTGGCAGTCGCAGTTCACGCGATAACGGCTCAGTTCACTCTCTGATCTATCCATTTTTTCGAGGTGATACCTCAGGGGCAGTCCCGTTACCAGTTTTATGTCTTTCTTGCCGACTCAAAAAGCTGTTTAGCTTTCTTTGGCTCTTTGGCGATGGGCTCAGAAGCCTTTTCGCTTGCTTTGTCCTTGAACCTTATTCCAGTGAGTTTCAATTTGGTCAGCTTCGCAGCGCTTCCTTGATGTGGGCGTTATAAAGACCCCAGAAGGGTTCTGGGCCAGAAAATGTAGAAGTGCCCCTTCCTTGGCAAGACTGTCCGCTTCATCATTGCCTTTGATTCCCTTGTGACCTGGCACCCACATCAGAGTAACCTGATTGTTCGTAGCCAGTTGTCTTAGGGACAGTTTGCAGTCCTAAGTCAGTCTAGACTCACAAGTCTTTGACTTTAAAGCTTTTGGTGATGCTTGGCTGACTGATAGAATATAGATGTCAGCCTTCCTGGAGCCTCTTTCATTGCATTCTTGGGCGCAACTTTCTATTGCATGGGTTTCTGCTTGAAAAATTGTTGGGGCTTTGCCTAGGGGTTCTGAGAGCCTAAAACTAGGACCCGTTACTTCCACTCCAGCCCTTTCGTCCATCTTGGAACCATCAGTATACCATACTAATGCATTCCTTTCTACTAGACGCTCGTTAGTTGTGAATGTATAGTAGTTGTATATAACCACTTCATAATTTACTATTCATTCGTGCTAGCTGGCATAATATCTGATGGCTTATACCTGGATTCTAGAGGAATATTTTCGAGAATCTTCAGATTTCCAGATTTAAGTTTGATGCCTGGTACAGTCTGAAGGCACTCTTTGCTGCTTCCTCCACAAAGGCAGTGGCGAAAGGATCAGCATTACTTCTAATGCTGCAGTGGGGCACGTGAATATTGCCCCTGTGATTCTCAGACAGGCTAACCGCTGCACTTTCTGCAGCTTGATTTGTGCCGAGTACTGTTAGGTTTTTCGCCATTCTGATCAGGCATCGATGACCATGGGTTTGATAATCGTTTGATATAACTATATATCATGTCTTGCCAAAAACTCTGCGGCACGTCCAGATTGCCGCTGTAGCCTTGGAAATAATGTTATGGATATGACTGTTCCATGTTAGTGTTTGGTCGATTATAACGCTCTGGTATTTGACTTGGAAAAAGTTAGCTGAGTTCCATTCAGGGTTGGGGCTTTCAGTTCGTACTTTCGCCTCCTTGTGAATGGAACCAGCACTGTTTTGCTAAGATTTATATTTAGTCCCACCTCTGCGCACCAGCTTCTTTATTTAGGGCTGTCTGCATGCGATTGGCTATTATCCCGTCATTTATGCCCCTAATAGTAACTAGTAGGTCATCGGCGTAACCTTGAGTCGTAATTCCAGATTCATGTAGCCTCACCGATTCATGTAGCCTCACTGTAACCACAGCAAAGGCGATAGAACTCCGCCTTGGGGACAACCTTTTTTTGCAGTCATTCGAGTGTTTTCTCTCCGAGATCTGCTACAGCATTGCATGTATCCATTTGATCAATGAGTAGTTTATATTCCTTTCCTCTAGTGATCTGATCTTGGAGTCATGTGAGGTGTTGTCGAAAGCAACCTCTATATCTATGAATGCACATAGAGCAACTTCTTTGGCCAAGTAGGTATGTCTTTCCAATGCTTTCAACTAAGCATTCTAAAGCGTTGATTTACCTGCTTGATAGGCTAACTGATTTTTATGAAGCGGTCTGTCCAAGAGGATTTCACTTCTTATATAACAGTCTATAATTTTCTCCATGGTTTTCAGGAGAAAGGAGGTGAAACAGATATGAACACCACTCCAGGCTTTCGATATTCAACCGAAAATGAAACTTGTCATGAACAGCCTTTTAAAGAAGAGCTCTAATATGTCAAGGCCATTTTGTAGTAAGGCGGAAAATATGCCGTCCTGTCCGGCCGATGTCCCATTTGATCTTTTGGGTGGTGAAGATTTTCCCCGCTAGGCTCCTGCTGGATCTGTTGGGGTTAGTGACAACCCGTTCCAGCTGGAATATGTCTGGATGAGAACACTTATGCTTTCCTTCTGGTTTTCTGCGTATCCACCGGTCGGCTTTTTTATCAGACCGATACCGTTGGTATGTTCTTTAGATATAACTTTCTGGATGCGTTGAGCTGGGGCTAATTCTGTAATTCCTCACACATTTGTCACCATGTTTTCCTTTTGGGTTTTCAGAATTCCTTGTTGCACTCAGAAAGAGCCGCTCTGTTGTCTTCCCAGTGTCCCAGACTTTTGGTTCTATTGAAGAGTTCCCTAACTTTTTTCCTGAGTTTCTTTATCCCACCAAGGCACGTTTCTATTGACTGCATCCCAGTTGGTCAGTTTCGGTATCTCATATCCCTCATCAGTTACATTCCAGTTGTGAATGTGGTTTGTTAAAAAAGGATCAGCAAGGGTTAGGTTAAGGACCTCTTTTCTGATACCATTTTTAAACAGGGCTTTGTTACCTTTATTGACCATGTCTATATTAGTCGCAGACAATTATTCTAGAAGGTACTCACCTCGTGCGATGTGGCCGTGCTCCTCCATGTGAGATGATGCGCGTTCGCATCGCAGCGCAAAAAGAAATGCCTGTTTCCTCTTTGATAGCATCTGATGAGGCTTTGGACGTTCTCTGGTGGTGAGTGTGTCGACGAGTCCCCTGGGGAGTAGGCCGAGGCAATAACGATCTGTCTCTTGACTGTTTCAGTTGGCACTTTCGCCATGGCGGATGCCAAATCTCCAGTGATGAACTCTGGAAAAGGAGTAAATTCAATGTTGGGTGCGAGCAATATGGCTGCTCGTGGTTTTTTTATCCGTATCGAATGCTCTTTGATCATAATTTTGTATTCCAATTTGCGAAATCATCAGAAAATGCACTATAATTCTGCAGTAACTTCTTTTTGAAACGATTTTTTTGACACTTGTGATCAATTGATTTGTCTTCTAATGATGTAAAACACTTTTCCGATTGTGAGAGTCTCTTACGATTGGTAAACAAAAATATTAATTTTGTGTTTTAACCGATGTAATGTTAGCATCAACTTTTCTTCAGAGTTTTGGAAAAAAACAATCGACTATTTATGACACATCTAAAAAAGAGTTTTTCAGATTTTCAATTAATAATTCCTCTAGACCGGAAATTTGGAGAAAAACCTCTCAAATATTGCCTTATTCAAAATCATTATTGCTTTGCTCTCAGATTAATTTGATAATTCAAATATATGCGACCCGGAGTAATTGAACTTGCAGAACATATTACGCCAAGAGATCAGGAAAATGTTTGAGAGTACAGCATTAAGAGAATCTGGATGATGTACGCACACCACTGTACACGATCATATTACGGGAAAAGACTTCGAACTATGCGGAGATGCTTTCGTTCAGTCATTTTATCGAATTCGCGAAAGCACTCCACATACAAAATTAATAACTCCAGTAAAGTGAACACAAAATTAATAAATAAAGCTTTTATTGGTTTTGAAAGCAATTTATTTTCATTAGTTCTATTTCGTTCGCCTTTTCATTGATATTGAGCGTTTCGATCCCGATGGCAGGTCGAAACAACTCCCACGGTAGACGTTCGAGTCGATCGTGTTTCCTGCTCATCTCTCAAGTCCCTTAGCGAACCATCCGGGCATTAGCGGAGATTTCAGTGGGGCTCTACAAACAATGCAATGGGTGAAACAGAAAGACATCTCTCGTCTCGTCATATCCTCGACTCACTTATTTCGACTTTTCTCCACCTCTTGCCATATATTTATTACATCCATCGGGTTAAACGACCCAATTGTAGGTGTACATAGTTATGTTCCAGTAATGTATATTTTTTTTTAATACTTACATTACAGATATTATATAGGCTTAATTAGAAATTGCATTCGACAAAGAGGTTTGAAGTGAAAAACTGGAAGAAAAAATATATCAATATTTTACAAATTAGTGTAGCTTCTGCATACATATCTTAAAGGAGAATGGAAGTAATGGAAATGATTGGGAACATTACAATTTTTTATCTCGATTTTATACGAGAAGCATTGAAATAAACTAAAGATAGTAGCATCGATTGTGAATAATCAATAATAAAAGTCGACATCATGATTGTATTCCAGGCAGGATTTTTTTGTACATATTCCATACAATTGATATATTTTGCTCACTGTGGAATTCTACAGCGAACCACAATATTCAAGTTTACTACTCACAAATGACTATTATACTGAACTTCTTTACACAAGGAGAATTCTTCGGAATAACACATTACAAATTATGATCATTTCAAGTGTTACGAGAATGAAAGCTTTTCATCAAAGAGAACTTGCATATCTTTGGATTCAATTACTCTTCACAACGAAATATTGTTCAATTGATAGATGAGGATGATTTCCTTCTTGGAAATATTGATTATTAAATGCATGTATTCGATTAAGAGAAATAGCGCTTTTTCATTTCAGTTACAAGTAACAAAGTGGAAAATTGCGTTTTTTCCCATAATTTAATGTTGGTGTTAGAACGATCTCGAGTACTTATCAATGGCCATCTAACCTTTCACCCTAACATCACCATCGACGTGACGGTTTCAATCGAAGTTCAGGAAGATGATCGTAATGAGGGCTCCTACAAGTGAAACTTTGCTAGGTGAATCTTCACATAGGTGTACTATTCCAACGCAGCACTTCTTCTAATCGAGCCTCAACGATCTTTTCAGATGGACCAGGTATTCTCACAATTTTTACTATTCGCGGTTTCACAGAATGCCCTCTTCCGGCAGGTGTTGTTAAAATGAATTATTTCACTACAAATTTCATGGTTTTCTGCTCACCATCAGAACATATATATTCTCTTATCAGTTCTATCTCAAGAATGAACTCGTCTTCTATGTCTGCCAGAAAACTCCCTCCATTATTCATACTCTTCCAAGGGATAATGAGATGTCAGCTTCCCCTCTTTTCGGTGCATTATTGCCAGTGGCTGTCCGTAAGACGAAATAGGACGATTGGTTTCAGACTTTCTGGTTCAAAAATACCGCTGTGCATTTAACATCTTTTTGGTTCACTTTTCCTTCGATAGTTAGACTATCAGTAGTTCTTTTGAATCGGTTGGATGGCAGGGGGACTTCGTTATCAATAGCCAGCATGCTTCTCGATATGCTGGCTAATCTCAGTTTTCCTGGTATTATTCGTCCTCGTAGATAAGTAAGAAGGTGAAGGTGTCGTACCGTAGGTGATACGAATCTGGTGGGACTCTCATCCTGCATTCTCTTTCGAAGTCTGAACAGTTTCCTCTTGGTTGGTTATTGACGCTGTCCTCAAGGTGTTGAAGACATCTTCCACTTCCGAGGAACGAACCAAAGCTTCACTGCGTTCCTCAGAGTGTCTTGAACTCAGGGTTCTCTGTATTTAAAAATTCCTCAATCCGTCGATGAATATCTGTTCTTTGGAATCCTCGGAGGTGTCTGGATATATAAGCTTAATAAGTCTATCTACGTCTGCCTCAGACTCATGCAGACTTCCACCCAATTTCTGTTCTCGTGTTTCCACTTGTGTGTTCAAGTCACATTTATTGGAACCAGTTATTGGCTCCTGCATGCATTGGCAACGTCAAAAATCAGTACTTCCTGAAAATAATAAAATTATTTGTTTGATACGTATCGAGTGAGGAATAAAGGTTGCAATGTTTACTTGATACGCCAGTGTTGAGACAGAGTAGAATGTTTCTCTTCCCAGCATTTCAAAAATTTTTGTTATTTTTGTGATATCTAATGCTTTTCTTGGATCTATTTCAACTACATGAATGAGTTTTGAATTTTCCTATGAAAATCCTACTATCCAATCAATTATTTATTACATCTGCCCGCTATGCCTTCATATTTAGATGGTTATTATTTATTTCTAGTTCTAACCTAAGCGAACTGTTGCTTGTATCTCTAAACATTTCTTTAAAAAATTGATTGAGAAATATTCCGATATTTAATAAAAATTATAAAAAAAAAATTTAAAGACAAGCTTCCATACAAATATACTAAAGAGAAAAAAATTATGTCTTTCATTGTTTGATATAGGTTATTCTGTGAGTAACAGGTTCAAAATCTTACCGCGCAATATTACCTATTTTGTATCCGCGGCAAGCTTTTGAACCTGTTACTCAGAGAATAACCTAGATCAAACAATGAAAAAAATAATTTTATCTTTTTAGTGCATTTGTATAAAAGCTTGTCTTCTCCTATGAAACTCCTTCGTTTCGATAATAAAGCCGCTGTGTCTCCTCTCTACATGAAATATATAAAAGTCCGTATTTCACATATATTCTGCATATTTTTGAGTATTTGAAATACAAACCAGAGTATTTCAAATCTCTTAGGGACTGGTGTGTATAATAAATGGGTGAGTAATGCATAAATCAACAGATATAATAATATAATAAACGTCACTGCCAAGATCATTTTATCATTCACCTAATTTAATTTTTATATTTGGTTTTTATCTTAAGTTTTTCATACGATAGTTTTTCTATTGGTGTTTATAATTGTATTTTCTTCTCCTCCTATGAAACTCCTTCGTTTCGATGATAAAGCTCTCCTCTCTACATGAAATATATAAAAGCCCGTATTTCACATATATTCTGCATATTTTTGAGTATTTGAAATACAAACCAGAGTATTTCAATTTAAAATTCAGTATTCAAATATTGAGAACTATTTTATGATAGAAATAATTCCAAATCTCTTAGGGACTGGTGTGTACAATAAATGGGTGAGTGATGCATAAATCAACAGATATAATAATATAATAAACGTCACTGCCAAGATCATTTTATCATTCACCTAATTTAATTTTTATATTTGGTTTTTATCTTAACTTTTTCATACGATACTTTTTCTAATTATATTTTCCACAAAACGTTATGGAAATGATGAAAGAACAATAATATTTGGAGTAAAGTTCTGAATTCCGAATGACAGAAATGAGGTCGGGTGTGAGGGCGGCAATTGATTCGGAAGCTCTGGAGTTTCAGTGTGGTATATGTGGGAGGGGATTCAAGAATGGAAGAGGTTTGAATATTCATACAAGAAGGATGCACCGCTCTTATGATAAAGGCTTGGCTTCGCAAATGTGTGATGGTTCTTTGACTTGGAATGAAGGTTCTTTTTCTGTAAATGAATCTTTCTCTGGCAGCCTAAATTCCCGTTTGTCGTTCTAAAAGTTAAACTCCCATATAAGAAGAATTCCCAAATCAGCCAGAGTGAGCGCTGCTAAAGCATTGTGCAGAGCAATTGACAACTGTGTTGATTCTAACTCCCTAGGAGCCTGGGAAAATCTGTTTTCCTCGCATATAAGTCTTTCTATCTTCCAACATCCAATAAAAATCGTAAAGAATCTCTAACGTCGATCATAAAAAGTAATATAAGAAACAATTATATTCCACATATACATCTAAAGATATTCAGTCATTACCACCAACTACAAACCTTGCTAAGTGTATAATCAATAGAGTCTCTGATGGGGATCTCATATCTGTTGTTCGAATCTTGACGTCTTCTGACACTATCGCAAGTTTTGACAATCATACTCCATCTGAGCTACGTTTGAAACATCCAACGGATTCAGAAGTTGAATATACAGGCAATGAAAACTTTGTTCCACTACAAGTCAATGAAATTGAAGTTTTAAATGCAGTGAAATCTTTCCGTACTGGATCTTCTGGAGGTCTTGATTCGTTGAGGCCATCGTACCTTCAAGATTTGCTTTCCAAAAGTTCTGAATCCATGGCGAAAAACTTTTGCGTTCTCTGACTTCATTCATTTCTTACTCACTGGAAAAGTCATACAGGATGTGATTCCAATACTATGCGGAGTTCCATTGGTTGCTCTTAAAAAAAAGATGGTGGCATTAGACCTCTTGCCGTTGGCTTGATTTTTAGACGGCTTGTGGTAAAACTAGCTTGTTCGAAGATAAAAGAAACTTTAGGTGAATTATTTCGCCATATTCAATTCGGTTTTGGAACCCCTGCAGGATGTGAAGCCGTTGCTCACGCTGCTCGTCGATTTTCAAATCAATATTCAGATCTGGCCTCCACTGTATTCCTGAAAATAGATTTTCAGAATGCTTTCAATATGATTCATAGAAATGTCCCTTTAGAAAGAGTAGAAGACAAGATTCCGAATCTATATCCTTTCATTAGCCAATGTTATCAGAAACCTACCTTTTTAAATTTTGGAAATAACAATATTTTGTCAGAAAGAGGTGTCCAGCAAGGAGACCATTTGGGCCCAGCAACTGCGGTATCTTGATGACGGCTCCATAGGTGGTAAATCTGAAAAATTGGTCTCAAACTGAATTTTGAAAAATGCGAACTATGTTTCCTTGGCGAACTAAAAGATAACATACCAGGAAAATTCTACAGTTTTGCTCTTGGTATGAAAATTGTGGACAAAATCAAATGGACCCTTCTTGGTGCACCCATGTCAGAAGAATCTCTGGCAGAATCCCTAAACCAAAAGACTAAATCTTTGAATTTTATGGCATCCCGCATTCATCCCGCATTGATACCATTCCCAAACACATTGGGTATTTTCTTCTGAAGAACTGTCTAGCTATACCTAAATAAATTTATACATTGAGATGTTGCCCCACTTGGCGCTGTCAAAATGAACTTGATATCTTCGACTCACTCCGTATGATTTTGGAGCAGATTACTAATAACAATTTCAGCCTTTCTATGGCTCCAAGCAACACTTCCCGTTAATAAGGGTGGTCAGGGTATCCGACAAGCATCTTCACTTGCTTTACCAGCTTTTCTTTCTTTGTTGAACAGCATTCAACATCTGGTTGATCATATTTTACCTGATGTGTCCCATGTTCACTATATATGGTGTTCTAAAACTGGAACCTCTGTGAACCTCATAATAAAATTTCCCAAAAATCCTGGGAACTTCCTCTTATCGAATTGTCATCTAAACAACTCCTTGACTCGGATGTTAATTCTCCTTTTCAAAAGGCTCGTCTGAAGGCAGTTAGTACGAATGAATCTGGAGCTTGGCTCTTCCAGTTGCATTCCTCGGAACTTTATTAGATGATTAATCTTTCAGGATTTCTGTGGGTTTACGTTTGGGCTGCTCTATTTATGTGAGTCATGAATGCAGATGTGGAGTTATTGTCAACGAAAAAGAGATTCATGGATTCAGTGGCGTGCGTTTGTCTAGTCATTCAACTGTAAATCAATCAAGCGAGCTTTATCAACTGCTGATATTCCTGCTGTCTTGGAACCTTTGGGAATCATTCGTGATGATGGTAAGCGCCCAGACGGGATGTCTCTGCGTAGATACCGTTGCAGCATCACATATTGATTCAACATCCAGAAATGCTGGTGGGGCTGCAGATTCTGCTGAAAAATCAAAATTGAAAAAATATTCTACTTTAAAAGAACAATACATTTTTTGTCCGGTAGCAATTGAAACATTCGCTTCATTTGGTAGTTATGCCTCCGAATTAATGAATCATATTGCACAACAATTTATCAATGAAACAGATTATCTAAGAGCAAGGGCTTTTTTGACATATCAGAAACGCAACTTCAATTCTGCGCTCTATTCCTGCTACTCAACGTGTGGATGATATATTTCGTCCACAAAGAATAAATATGTCAAGTCGTATCCATATACCAAATACCTAAATAGTATAATTTGGATCCTTCCACTTCCAAAAAAATAATGCGATCTGCCATAACCTTATCCAACTCTATATCAAGCATCCTCCAATCGACGCTCTAATGATAGAGAAAATCATCGCATAAGAGACTATTCCTTTGAAGGTAGCAGTAGCGGTGAGCGCAACTCCCTCTGTTATAATTCCATCAAACCACTTGTGCGTGGAAGCTCCAAAACTCTCGGCCTCAATGGTTTGAAAAATATTGGCAATACCTGCTTTATGAATAGCGCAATACAATGTTTATCGAATACCAGATGGTTGCTCGAGTATCTGAGAAAAGACGAACATTTGATGAATATCAAGTATGAAGGGTGCTTTGGTAAAAGCATTTGGAGAAGTAGTAAAAGAACTTTGGTCAGAAGATTTCTTAGAATGGACAACTCAGAAATTGCCAATAACTTTGTTGGTCAACTGAAATCATCGTTGAAATGTACTTTCTGTGACCATTGTTATGTCACTTTTGACCCATTCTGGGACCTTTCACTCCCCATTCCACAGAGTACTGGCAAACTCAGACTGTCACAATGTTTAGACTCGTTTACTAGGGAAGAAATTTTGGATGATGACAACTTGTTCTAAATGTAAGGAAAGGACACAATGCACGAAGTCATTATGTATACTCAAATTCCCCAAAATTTTAGTAATTCACTTGAAACGATTTTCGCAGATTCAGAGAAAACTAAATATCACCATTGACTTTCCTCTCGATGGATTAGATATGAATAATTATGCAGTAGATAACGCAGCTCCGTGTCGCTACAACTTGTATGCTGTATGCAACCAAGCGAACAACTTTTAACGGACACTACACGGCTTACTGTAGGCATCCTTATGCAGGCATATGGCACGAGTACAATGAGCAAGAGGGCACCAAATCACATCTTTGAAACTATGAATACATTTTACTTATTTACATTATATATAAGAAATAAATAAAAAAAAATCTATAAGATACAGGCAGACATGTGCCGGTTACTCAAAATCAGTTGGCATAATTCCATACAGTATCCTGAATATTATCGAATCCAATTTTCACCTACAAAATGTTCAAATTATTATTGAAGTAACTTTCATTTCTAATAGTATAGGTGTGTCTCAGAACGTCGATTTATTGGTGAGCCGTCAATAATCAGTAACGCGGTTTGTTCAGTCCAGTTCATTATTTCTAATTCGGTGGTTAGGTACACTCGCCTAAAGGCTAAAACCACTGACTGTAATTATTTTGTCCAAATAAGATTAGATAATAGATAAATTGTGTCCACATAAAATTTACTCTTGTACATTTGTGTTTTTCAAAATAAATAATGCTTTTTTAAGTATCAATCAATTACGAATGACACATTTTTTTAAAGAAATGTCCAAAGAGACAAGCAACAGTAAGCTTAGGTTAGAACTAGAAATAAACATGTAAATGCAAATATGAAGGCATAGCGGGCAGATGTAATAAATCATTGATTGGATAGTAGGATTTTCATGGGAAAATTCAAAACTCATGTAGTTAAAATAGATCCAAGAAAAGAATTAGATATCACAAAAACAACAACAAAAATTGAAATGCTGGGAAGAGAAACACTCTACTCTGTCTCACACTGGCGTATCAAGTAAACATTGCAACCTTTATTCCTCACTAGACGCGTATCAAATTGAGGAGCATAACACGCAGAGATCAGTCGAGTTTGCAACAATCGAATCTCTAGACATCACCTGAAGATGGCAAATGTGAATTTGCTGAAACGCAGAACGCGAACAGAATCCCGAGAAATATATATACAGTATGTCCACGAAACTTTTTTTATTTTTTGTTTCAGAAAAAATATAATTTTTCATAAAAGTTCTGCATGTTCTAAAACCTAATTTTGAAATAATCAAATCTTAAAATTTATCAGTCATATACAAGGTTTGTGAAAAAATATGAATTTGGTACAGGAGGAGGATTCTAATAGGGAAACATTCTCAATTGAATATTGAATAGAAAGATTTTTATGTGAATTGAAAAATCCACGATAAAAATTATGTAATTTTTTTGTGAATATCTAACAGAATAACATGAATACCCCACAAGAGGTTATCTTGAACGATGGAAGATAGCGACTAAAGTTTATCTTAATGATTCCAAATCTTATTTTATGAACATCTTGTTCATATTTTCAAACATATCAGGAGTAAAGTACTTTTATTTGTGACAATATTGAAAATAACATTTTAGGTTTTACCCATTGAATTATACTTTTCAGAATATAATTTTTTATTGAAAAATAGCTGATCCTCGGATATTTTCTGGCCCTTCACTGCGAGAGACATATGAATCAAAGATTATGTTATGAATACCCTTTATAATACCATATTTTATTTTGTTGCAATAAGTAGTAACGAACATTATTATCTCATCCTTCAATTCACCAATGCCTCAATATATCCACCTCCTCTTTCCATAGAGGTGATTGTTCTATCACAAAATTCTCTTTACGCTTCTTACCGTTTCTGTAATTATTCTTTTCAAATGGGCAACATCTGCAAATGGCTTTTGGAGATATACTTCTTGTTTCAAGTAACCCCACAAGAAAAAATTTAGTGGAGTTAAATCTGGAGACCGAGGTGGCTAACGAATTTCCGAAAACCGATGAGTAACTTTCCCATTAAAACTATTTTCGAGGTAATATTGCCGTACATCTGAAATTATTTATTTTATTTGCTAAAAAGAGTAAATAACGGTCCACATTGAAAGGTCCATCTATTTCATTTTTATAAATTCCACACCACACTTTTGTTTTAAATGCATACTGGTCCCGTGTTTTGATTGTAAAATTGGGATTCGTGTCACTCCACCAATGGCAATTTTGGGTAGAGACTGTTCCTTTTGATGAAAATGTTGCATTCAAAGCTGTTCTATGCTATCTACGTTTAAAAGTTAAAATGCATGACTTGGACCACAAATGGGTATTGTTTATTTTGGAATGTGTAATAATATAATTTTTTTTCAAATATTATAATCAAAATTAATATAAGAAACTTAGCCCTGAGGACTTTTCGTCCGTTTTCACTGAAAGAACTTAAAAGTGTTATTGTAGAGAAAAATCTCAAAATCGTTTTTTTTTTTAGGGTAGTTAGATATGATTGCGATTTAATTTTAATTCTGAACAACTTTTTATGATAACAGCTTTCGATATTGTCACAAATAAAGGTACTTTACTCTTGTACCAAATTCATATTTTTTTACAAACCTCGTATTAGACTGATAAATTCCAAGATTTGATTATTTCAAATTAGGTTTCAGAACATGCAGAACTTTTTATGAGAAATGACTGTTTTTCCTAAAACAAAAATAAAAAAGTTTTCCATTTGTCGCAAACTCAAGTGGACACACTGGCGGTTTCGGACAAAAATCGGACAGTTTCAGTAGCCACTGCAGATCCATGGCAAGATTCTGTAAAAAACTAACAAATGAAAATAATGCTGTTCCCCAAATGGAATACAAAAAACCGAGACGAATATTCCATCAAGAAGAATGGTCACTCAATTACAGAAATATCTTCAGATATTTATTTCGGCCTCACAACCTATGAGGTGAGAAAAAGTGTGAGGACAGATGATGATTGGTTAACGTTTTTTTTGAAAGTCGAAAAAACTGGAATCACCACAGTTCAACGTCTGATCGCATAAAGCCAGAAAGGTTTTCAGATGAATAGGCTCCTTGACATCAGTTGAAAGAGAGACATTTATGACACAATGGCCATTGCAGTTTCTGCGGCTGGAAATGGCATTCCTCCACTATTTGTTATCCCGGGGTGAATTACAAAGACTATATTGCAAATACTTCACCCATTTGTAGAAACAAATGCACAAAAAAAATATTATTACCCGATTACCACGACTCCCACCTATAGGTACCAGATTTGAATTATGCTGAGAAAGTTGGGGTGTGATGCTTTCTTTTCCATTACACTGCAGCCATAAGTTGCAACCACTGAATAAAAGTGTATTTGGTCGTCCTCTGAAAAAATATGTCAATTCGGTAAGTGCTGCATAGATAAACCCAGGAAAAACCATAACATAATTTTTTATTCCAAGAATCATTGCAACTGCTTTGACGATAGTAATCTCCTATAGCTGATTCACAACATCCAGAATTCGCTGATTTAGTAACTTCGACATCTGATTCAGTTCCATCAAAAACTGCTGATTCAGCAATTCAAATTGTTTGGTATAGCTAATAATTTTCCAATCTTGGAGTTATTAGTTTTTCATATCTAAAATTGAATTGAATTTGTGATTTTAAATACGTGTCTTAAGCTCTGCTCCCGGTTCCACCCATAAAATATTTGCAAAAATCTTACCAACACTGACTGAACACATTCCTGAACAAGTGAAGTAAAAGTCTTGTTGCCAATCTTGGGCAATTATGAAAAAGGCGTGTCTACGTGCAGTCATTAAGACCCCATGTTTTTTATGGACAAACTCTTGGAAATATAAATTTGGTCTAACAATGAATATATCAACATAGCAGACGAAAAATGATCATGAACACAAAAATGTTACATTGGAAGTTGAACCATTTATTATAACCTATAAGAGACATTTTCTGCATACAATATTTTTCATAATTCATAAATGGGAGTAATAAACTCCTTCTTTTTTTGGGGGAGTAAAATAAAGTATTGTTTACTGTATTTTTTAAATTTTTCATCCGGTAGCTGCAGGGCCTTTCCAACAATTTATTTTCCGTTTAATTTTTAAAAAGTTGTATGTATATATAGTCCTTTTCTATTGATTACTTTCATAAAAAGAATAATGTTTTGCATTCAAACACATTATGAGTCATTATGTGTCATCAAGTGATAGCTGATAAGTGAAGCTCGCTTCAAAATATATTCGTCGGCTTTTCAAATCTAATCTATTTCCGCTTTCTCGGATAAAAATTCTGCAATACACCTATGTGCGTTCTCGTTTTCATTCTATACCCACATAATATTACTTTTATCTGTTCTACTAGTACACATAACTGTACTTAATGATTGTCATATCCAAGTGACCTATTTTTTTCCCTCAAATTCATTGGAATATCTTTTGGGTTAACTTCAATATAGACCACAGAAATGGTATGAGTTACAGCACTTATAGTTTAGTTAATACCTACCTGAAATTGTATCGAAAAAAATAATGTCGAAACACGTTAAACGACTGTTTGTGTTTCTTATGTTAGACGATGTTTCACTTTTTTTATTAGATTCATTATAGTTTTTTAAAACTGAAAATTTGACTCTTTTTGGCTTATTTTAAATTAAGCGATAAAAATGTCTACATGCGAAATTGTGGAAAAAAATCCCAAAACCATGGCTAATCAAAGGATTTGTATTTTTCAATAAAAACTGGCATTCAAAGCTTTGAATCATTACATAACTTCGTCTCTTTAACATGAGATTGAAGATATTTCAATTCGAGTTTGACAGATGTTGACTATAGATACCCCAAGTAGAAGCTCAAAGTTGTGTTGAATGTGTTTCAGATGACTATGTTCTAGTGGAAACATTTTTCTTTCAAAATAAATAAAATATTTATTTTATTTTGTTCTTAGTTTTGAATATATTTGTGTGAATAGTTTTAATTTTCTCACCCAGACAATTACAAGAGAACCTAGGATCATTTGAAAAATAGTTGATTCAGATAACTTTTTATCTACAATTCGAGAAAAACGGAAAAAATGTAGATTTTTATAGTAAGGAAGCTCAGAAACTCAGAAACATTCATTATTGATTTTCAATTTCATTCCCTCAGCCTCTCATCTCCCCTTGTGATAAATAATAAGAAACGTGCAAAAACATTATTATATCTATTTGTATTCCACATAAAATAATGAAATTACGTTAGAACTTGAATAGGGTTACGCTTCTGTTGGATAGGTAGATTATTGATAAAATTCGAAGAAAGTGATGCACGGGTATGGTTTTCATTCCATGATTAAATGCATTTTCTAATATTCAAGATGATAATTTTTTTTTGAGAAATATAAAGTTTTCTGGGATTTAACTTTGTATTCAATGAGTATCATTTAGGCAATGGAACAATGAGGATCCTGACTTTTTCCGACAGGTCCATACTCAATTTCCAACGGAAATTAATACCTAGCTGGTATTCTGGGAAATGATATAAATAGATCGCTTTTCATTGAAGATAATTTGAATGGATAATTGTATTACACTCCCTGAATATACAAATGAATGACCAATGAGCTATAAGTCAGGATTTATATTTCGACGGTTGGATGAATAACTTTTGGCGCCGTTGATTGGCGGCAGGGATGGTAATGAATAGCCGACCAAATCTCCAGATCTGACTTCTCTAAATTCCATTCCACTCCATAATATTGATCAACTTGAACGTAGAATAACTAAAAACGTAAGCGAAATAATAGAGAAGAGAAACGTTCCAGAAAGTCCGTTAAGAATCTGTGAATACGACTTATTTTAGAGCACATTTTGTATATACTCTTAATGAATTTCGAATCACCTATTTATGAATTTTTTACGGCCATTTGATATTTTCAAATGATTGATTCGACTGATCATATTTTTAAATTTTGAAATGTTCAAGATTGAAACAAATTTTCACTGTTTTTATGTATATAAAAATCGATTTTTTTTCTCGAGTTAACGTAAAATCAAACTTTATATGGAATGAAAGCACTGTATATTTTTAACTTCGAAGGTTGAATTTGATTTCTTACCTCAAAATTTTACGATAACCAATCCAAACACTCGATATATTGTAATACTGTTCTCAAGATATGGTAAAGTCTTCAATCTTTTTTTCAAAATATGATTACTTTCTACGATTCAATGAAGTTTTGGTTATTTTTCAAATAAATATAATCTCTTCCTGAATGAAAATTGGCTGCGAAGCGAGTGTGTATCGTAATGACGCTTTCTAAAGCTAAACAAACAATTAATCAGTCATAGTCATCAAATAAAAATTAAGATCTTATCATGACAAAATCAATTGAAGAGTATGGTCCCAATTTTTTTTTTAAACTGATGAAGGTGGGGGGCTAAAGAGTCAGTTCTCCTTGATATAAATAAATATACTACTATACGAAGATCACCAGTCATTCCTTGCTAAGCTACGACTTGTGGTAAACTCCACGCAACTAGTGTTATTCTGGTAATAAGTATTTATATATCTCAAATATATTTTTCACTACTTAAAATGGTAGAGGGGTGGGCATTATGTCAAATTGAATTTCATATAGCCCCGCTTTCCTAAAGGTTTTTCATGTTCAAGGGAGGAAATGTGTGGTTTCTGTCCCCATATTAATCAAACTGTAATCATATGTGGAGGAAAAATGTTTCTTACACCAATTCATCATACTCCAACCAACAAGTGTTGATTTATCGAATGAAATGAATTATACTCCATCGATTTTCTCTCCGTCCAGTAAAGTTACTTCTCTGGAACAATAAAATAATTCGAAGTACTGAGAGCCGCAATTTTTTCGGTTTCATAAAGGAACCACTCTGAACTAAAATGAAACTACTACTGGGAAAGAGTTGAGAGCACTTCCATTATAGGATGATATTATTCGTGGCTAGTCGGTAGTTGGCGCACTTTTCGATGATGATCGTGGAGTATTGGTAAATTAATTTGATTGAAAATATGAACATAGTGTTCATAAAATCAGATGTGGAATCATCTGCGACTCAAAGATAAACTTCAGTCACTATCTTCCATCGTTCAAGATAACCTTTTGGGGGATATTCTTGTTGAAAAGGGAATCATTCTCAATTGAGAATGTTTTTCTTCCTGAAAGAAAACGAGAATTTACTTTTTTTAAATTATTCCTATTATTCTCATGACACTAGAAATGAACAATCGTTGAGCATTCCCTGTCACCAGCTGAAAAAAACTCAACTGCCAATTACATGTTCATTCCCCAAAATGTTCAACAAATTACCGAATGCGCTGCAACATGCTCCGATCAAACAGCTTCATGTAATAGTGCTTTTTATTCTCTAGAAGAATATTTACACGAGGCACCACAGTGAACTCAATGATATGCTTACTTAGTTGTATTATTTATGTTACATCCGATTCAAGATTTAATATTTATATTCTTTCAACTCTTCTTGGTGATGTAATCTTCACTAATTTTGAACTCTATGATGCAGAGTTTTATCTTTGTAATTGTACTATACTAGTTAATGTTTGTTATATATGTAACTGGTTTGTTCGAATTTTCCTTCTCATATTTTGCTGAGTATAACTAATGAATTCCTCAGACTCACTTTTTATATATATATATATATAAACTAAAGAAAGAGAGATTTGTTTCGATTCCAAAAAAACTTTTTAACAAAAAATTAAACCGACGAAAAAATCAATTGAAAAGCAAAAAAACTTTTTAACAAAAAATTAAACCGACGAAAAAATCAACTGAAAAGCAAAAAATAAAATAAACCTTCTTAGTCTAAATGATAATTGAGCTCCTAAACTAATGTAAGTAACTGATTTTGAGTCGGCGCCAAACAAACAATTATCGAAGATCATTATCTATGAAAGAAGTCATCAAAACGCAGCCGTGCATCTCGCTGACATCATTTTACGCTTCACCTAATTCAACTGCCAGTTTGTTTGGCGCCGACTCAAAATCAGTTACCTACATCAGTTTAGGAGCTCAATTATCATTTAGACTAAGAAGGTTTATTTTATTTTTTGCTTTTCAGTTGATTTTTTCGTCGGTTTAATTTTTTGTTAAAAAGTTTTTATTTTTTACTTTTCAGTTCCGTATTTCGTCGATTTAATTTTTGTTAAAAGTTTTATTTTCAATTTTTGTGGCTTAAATCTACCAATTACTACCTACTTGTTTTTTTATTACTTCCAAAATACTTACTTACCCACCTTACTTCAACTATTACCAGTTAAATAATATGATTATCTACTTTTACTATTTGTTGTAATATAAATTATTTTCGTTGCTCTGGTTAGTTTATTTCATTACTTTGTATATCATTTCATCCTATCATAAAATATACTGATTTTGACGGATGTGGAACAAGAATGATGTTAGTAGCGATCTCTCATTGTCAACTACGTATGTGTGTGCCAATGTTCACTAGTCAAAAATATATTATCCCCTATTTTTCTACCCGTGAGGGTGGCTAATTCATTTCGAAATCCAAATATAAGGTATACCCTATCTATTAAAAAAAGAATCATCCAAATCGAAGAACCCAGTACAAAGTTATGCCTGATAGAATCGGTTAACAGACCAGAATTCAGAGGGTGAGTGATCAATATCCTTCATTTCGCTACCCTTAGGGGTGGATTTCATCTTTTAAATTCAAATGGGACCAAATTCGAAGTACACCCTATCCACCCTATCCCTATCCATTATCGGAATCGGACGCCTCAGTAAAAAGTTATGCGTGATCATACATAAAAAAATATGATGGAAAAAAAATACGGGTCGAATAGAGAACCTCCTCCTTTTTGGTTTCGTCGGTTAAAAAGCCACCGTCCGCCTTAGCTGTTTCATGGTTTCCCAATCATCAGGACGGCCTCTGGTCTCTTTTGAATTCGAAACAAATCTCTCAGAGTGCTTATACCTACATACGAAAGAGAGATTTGTTTCGATTCCAAAAAAGCCACCATCTGCCTACAGCTGTTTGGGAAACCATGAAACAGCTGTAGGCGGATGGTGGCTTTTTGTTATTTGTTTTGCGTTACTCTAAACGCACTAGAAGTACGACTTTTGGTTTCGTGGATTGGCCTATACTGACATCTGTTGGTGACCTATCAATGTTGCACGAAATTTCGTGTCATTGAATTCCACTTCATTAGGTCTAAGCTTCACCCCACAAATTATGGGTGTCACTTCTATAATTTTGTGCATTTCATATATATATATATATATATATATATATATATATATATATATATATATATATATATATATATATATATATATTATATATATTTATATGGAGTTTGATTGGATTTCATCTGGTGGATAATCGTGCAAAGCCTCTAAGTATGGGGTTATCTTCCAAATGTTTGCTGCGACTATGAAACATGAACCTAATCTAACCAATCCAAATCTAGTTGACCACTTGACCGGTTTCAGGGTTTTTGCTCCCACTCAGTGCAGGGTAGGTCATGCAGACAGCCCTAATGGACTGTTCAAAATATCTCGTGTGCGAATAAATCTACCTCAACTCCAGCGCGAGCATTTTTTTTATTGCTTTATTTAACGTCGATCTTTTTCTGCGACCAGGGCTAAACACCGACGCCGGTGAGCACACTCCCCCCAACCGGAAATTTTGCTGAATTCTCTGTTGTTTCAGAGGTAGGGTTATTTAACGAGCTCAACATCTATGAAGTCGGGACCGCCATCTTAACGTCCCCTCCGAAGGACGGCATATCTATTTTCTCATCTCGTGCTCATTGATAAGACGCGTGCCTTCCTTGTTAGGTGGACTCCCATCCAAGTACTAAACGCGCCCGACGTTGCTTGTCGCAGATATCGATGAGACTCTCCTCAACCTGACCAGCCACCGGTGCCGAGTATTCATTACTCCAGAACATTTCGAGGCCGGGGGTAAAATCTGTAAATCAGAACTATACCACCTGTATACACAACTGGCATGCAGGTGTCAACACAAATTTCATTAGCCAGAAAAGCAGTTCTTTTCTGATTGATATCTGACCCTATTACTAAGCTTTTAGTTGGTTAGCTCACAGTGAGCTTTACTGGCATAATTGTGACATCTTGTAGCACTTAAATGTTCTTTACATATTTCTACCTGCGACCTCGGAGGATTCTCCGAAAATTCTTGCGCTGGAGTTGATGTGGCACTAGGGAATAGATTTATTCGCACGCCAGTGTTAACCTCAGCCAGAGCTAAAGTAGGGATATTTTGATGAGTACCTTAGTGTTTGCTGGCATTAGTTCTTGTCTGCATGACCTACCCTGTCCTGATGAGGGGCAAAAAAACCGATATATATATATATATATATATATATATATATATATATATATATATTGATAATTGAGGAATATTATATATATATATATATATATTGTAACGAACCTAGGCCGGACCTGTCGCCCCACGCGTTGCCATCGACAACGATGATGTCATCCCCGGAGATATTCGAGAACCATCCAGTCACGCTGCCGCGGAAAACAACGGTCAATATTAGAAACCACTGGAACATGCTGTTCGCCAACCGCCAGAATTGGAAACATCGAGAATTCTGTAACGGAGATAAATAGGCAGCCCTCAAGAGGGAGTCTCAGTCTTAGCAGCCGATAACGTCGAGCGATACAGTGGCGTAGTTAGTAATATGAATTAGTTGTAAATTTAAGTGTGAAATAAATTAGTAAAACCAAGTTAAGTTTATTTACGTTACAATTGGTGTCGGAAGCGAGATTTTGAAAATAAACAAGTGATCGTGGAGTGGATAGTCAGAAAAATAAATTGATAGACCTTTTTTCACGCCCAAAATAGACAGTGACCCGGTTTTCGCGAAGTGGACAATTGTGCGTGGGAATATAAACTGATACACTGTTCGCGTGAAACAGACAATAAACTGGTGGCCCGTGGAAAAGAATTCGCGAAGTGAATTTTAAAGAAACTGATAAACTTTTCGTGTGAAACAGACTGATACCTCGTCAAAGACAAAATGTGTTCAAGAAAAGTGCGCCTTGCGGATTTGAAGGTAGCGGAATTGAAACAGGAATTGGAGGAAAGGGAACTGGAAACAACGGGTAAAAAGCAAGTTCTCCAGGAAAGACTTGCAGAAGGACTTATACAAGAAGGTGAGGACCCCGAAACATTTTTATTCGAAATTCCCGGAGGTGATTTGAGTCCGATAACAGAATCCTTGAAAGAAGAGCTGCAACAAAATTCGAGGACTTTGGAAGAAAATGCTAGAAATCTGGAAGAGAAGCTTGAAGAAAATTCTAGAAATCTGGAAGAGAAGTTTCAAGAAAATTCTAGAAATCTGGAAAGGAAGCTTCTAGAAAATTCAAGGAGCCTGGAAGATAAGCTCCTAGAAAACACAGAAGGCCTAAAAAAAGAACTCTGTGGTGTGGCGAATCGTCTAGAAAAAAGAATGGGAACCGTCGAGGCAGCGATGGACAAGATGAAGGAAATAATCAGCGATGAAATCAAAGACGGAATCGAGGCAGAAATGGACAAAATAAAGGAAACGATCAGTAAGCTGGAAAAACGAATTGATACTGCGCCCTCCACAGAGATGGTTAACAAAAATGCAATGCTGGACTTGAGTTTGAACTTGGATAAAGTTCAAGAGGGTATACAAGATGTCAAGGTCATTTCTGAAATAGGGAAGCTTTCCATGAAGCCGCCTCAATTCGACGGAAAAACTCCATGGGAAAATTACCGCCGACAGTTTGAAGCAGCGGCCAAAGCAAATGGATGGAATGCAGGGGAAAGAGCTGTAGCACTAACACTTGCATTACGTGGAGAAGCGACGAATATTCTACAAACTATTACCGCCCAAGAACAGGAGGACTATGATCAGCTGATTGAACATCTAGAATTACGATATGGCCACGCCCATTTGGAACACGTATACCACTCCCAGCTGAAAAATCGCTGTCAGAAATCGGGGGAATCCTTACAAGAATTTGAAGCTGACATTGCACGCTTGGTTCGTCTCGCATATCCAGCCATACCGGAAAATGTAATGGAGCGATTAGCGGTTCAGGCATTCTTGGATGGACTCCGTGACCAAGAAACCAGACAAGCGTTGGTATTAGCTCGTCCAACACATCTCGTAGACGCACTGGCACGCGCTTTGGAATTCGAAGCAGCAAAACAATGCTGCAAAAGCCAAAGTAAAGTTCAAATGAATGAGGAAGACTCACAGGAGCCTGCTAATTTGGAAGCTGCCATAAGAAAAGTGATGAAGGAAGTGTTGTCTGAGAAAAGACAGATGAGATGCTGGAATTGTGGCAGAATTGGACATGTGCGTAGCAAATGTCCAACATTCATCGACTCCGATGCAGGAAAACTAAAGAAGGTCGACGAGAAGGGGCAATCGTCGGCATGTGTCCGGCAAGCCCCGGTTAACAACGCATATGTCGCTATCCTTCAACGACAGAACAAAGGTGTCTTCGTAGACGGTCTCATCAATAACGAGCCTTGCACCATGCTGCTAGATACAGGTGCGACTAGGACAATTCTCGGGCACTCCTTTGCCAGAACACCGGAACGGATTGAACCGACAACTTGGAAGCTACGCACAGCAACAGGGGAGCCAGCTACTGTATATGGCGAGCTACCGATTGAAATAATTTTGGGCAGCACTAAAGTGAAACATCAGGCACTTGTAGCGGACATCGAAGACGATGCAATCATCGGAATGGACATCATGGATTCCAGAGGGTTTGAATTAGATTTCAAAGACGGCGTCCTACGTGTCAACGGAGAAGAGCTGGTGCTTCACGGGAGAAGTGAAGAGTTGATCCGTGTGTTGTTGGCTGAAGATGTAAGCGTACCTGAGAGGGCTGAAACCATTCTGGAGGCTCGCCTGGACGGGAGTGCGAGCAGTGGAGACGTGGTGATGTTCGAGCCCAAACTTCATGATGAGAAAATTGGACGAGGATTGCACTAGGGAAGACCTTGTTGCGTGCTGACAAAATTGTGCCGGTAAGGGTCATGAATGTCAATTATTTTCCAGTGACCTTGAAGAAAGGAACAATATTGGGGCACTGCTCGTCAGTTTCCTCAGTGATCCGGGTGTACGAGGTACGATTAGCCAACCCAACAACTTGCCCACAGAACTAGAAAAATTAGTTGCCATCTCTTCCAAAGACATAAAACCAGCTCAACAGCCCAAACTAAGAGATTTAGTCAAAAAGTACCAAGACATCTTCGATACCGGACAAGGAATAGGGGGTCGAACTAATGTGGTCCAGCACAAGATTGATACTGGGGGTGCCCGACCGATCCGGCAATCAGCAAGAAGACTTCCTCTTGCCAAGAAGGAAGAGGCTGACAAAATAGTCAGCGATATGGGAAAAGAAGGAGTTATCGAACCATCTGACAGTCCCTGGTCCTCTCCAGTCGTACTGGTGAAGAAAAAGGATGGATCGACACGCTTTTTGTAGACTATCGCCAACTTAATAATGTCACGAAGAAGGACAGTTACCCTCTCCCGAGAATAGATGACACCCTAGACACGTTGGCTGGTTCCACGATTTTCTCGACCCTTGATCTGAAGAGTGGATACTGGCAAGTAGAACTGGCTCAGGAAGATCGAGAAAAGACTGCTTTTACCTTCGGCTCAGGATTGTGGCAGTTCACCGTTATGCCATTCGGGCCTGTAATGCTCCCGCCACATTCGAAAGATTGATTGAGACAGTGCTGAAGGGACTCTCATGGAACACGTGTCTAGTGTATCTCGACGACATAATTGTGGTCGGCAGATCGTTCGGGGACCACGTGAAAAACTTGGAGAAGTATTCCTGCGACTGAGGATACTCTGGATTGAAGCTGAGCCCTAGAAATGCCATCTGTTCCAAAAGAAGTACGATACCTCGGCCACGTTGTCTCTGGGAAGGAGTAGCAGTGGATGACCAGAAGATCAAAGCTGTTAAGGATTGGCCCATCCCAAAAGACATTCACCAACTTCGAAGTTTCCTTGGTTTATGCACATACTATCACCGATATGTGCTGGGATTCGCCAACATCGCTAAACCACTGACCAGGCTCACGGAAGGCCAAACAAAGTTCCAGTGGTCCGAAGAATGTCAAGACTCATTCAGGAAGCTGAAAGGAGCTTTGATCAACGCACCTATACTGAGCTATCCCCTACCCAAAGGGAAATTCATTTTGGATACGGACGCCAGCAACGTGGGACTTGGAGCTATCCTATCTCAGATCCAGGAGGGACAGGAGAAGGTCATTGGTTATTTCAGCAAGACGCTTAGCAAACCAGAGCGCAATTACTGTGTCACCAGGCGAGAGCTGTTAGCTGTTGTAAAGGAGTGGAGCACTTCTACAAGTACGTGTATGGAAGAAGATTCCTGTTGAGAACTGACCATGCAGCTCTCAAATGGCTCTTACAGTTCAAAATCCTGAGGGTCAAGTAGAACGTTGGATCGAGACTCCAAGAATTCGACTTCGAGATCGAACATCGAGCCGGAACTAGCCATAGAATGAAGATGCCTTGTCGCGAAGACCATGTCCAGATGATTGCTCACATTGCCGACGAGCAGAAGAGAAAGAAGCAACACTTTGTAGAACCGCGGCAATGGATGACAACTGGAATGACAGCAAGATCCAGAAAGACCAAGAGAAAGACCCCGACCTTGGCTAGTCGTCAGCTGGAAGAAGGGCAATCGAAGACCATCATGGCAGAAGTCCCAGGTTACTCGCCGGCTGTTAAGTCCTATTGGGCACAATGGAACTCTCTTATTCTGGACAATGGGATCCTGAAACGTGTGTTGGAGGCCGATATTGGTGGGAAGACAGACGCCAAATAATTGTTCCCAGGAACAGAAGAGAGGAAGTGCTGCGGGAAATCCATGATGGAGTCGCTGGAGGACATCTGGGAGTGACGAAGACCCTGCAGAAAGTGAGGCAACGGTTTTACTGGACCAATTGTCAAGCTGACGTCCAGGACTGGTGCAGAAAGTGCGCTGTATGCGCTGCTAGCAATGGACCTCGAATACGACCCAAGGCCCCGATGCGTCAGTACAACGTAGGCAGCCCGTTCGAGAGAATCGCCATTGACATCGCCGGCCCGTTTCCCGTATCCGACCACGGGAATAAATACATCCTTGTGGCAATGGACTACTTCAGTAAGTGGGCGGAAGCCTATGCGCTGCCCAACCAGGAAGCCATCACCGTCGCCGACGTCTTGGTGAAAGAGTGGATATGTCGATTTGGTATTCCAATGGAGCTGCACTCGGATCAAGGCAGAAATTTCGAATCCAACCTGTTCCAAGAAAAAATGTTTACTGCTGAACATCCGCAAGACAAGAACCACGGCCCTACATCCGCAGTCCGATGGAATGGTGGAACGGATGAACAGAACGATCAACCGCCACTTGTCCAAGGTTGTCTCTGACCATCAGAGAGACTGGGACCAGTATCTTCATTTGTTCCTGATGGCCTATCGATCCGCAGTACACGAGTCAACAGGTCAAACTCCTGCTAGTATTATAATGGGCCGAGAACTGTGACTGCCTTGTGACCTGAAGTTTGGGATACCGCCAGGACAAGACACTGCGGGAGAGGACTACGTCAGCAAACTTCGGCAGAGAATGGACGACATCCACGAACGAGTCCGGTTGAACATCCAGAGTGCCAGCGATAAAATGAAGAAGACCTATGACATCAAGGCCGACGCTGGAGGGTTTAAGGTTGATGACCTGGTTTGGCTGTACAACCCCAAACGTCGTCGTGGACTATCACCAAAGTTGCAGAACTCGTGGGAAGGCCCGTATAAGATCGTGAAAAGGATAAACGACCTTGTGTACCGAATCCATAAGCCACCCCGAGGGAAACCAAGGGTCGTCCATTTCAACAGGTTGGCCCCTTACGCTGGAAACCATGACCAAGTTCGCACCCTCAAGCCACCGGAGGATGATATGACGTTCGAGAAGTTCATGTCCTTGTATTCAAACGGGCAGAAAGTTCTACATGGGGTTACTAGAGAGGAGTCACGAGACCTTTTCGAGGTGCCTGCTGACTACGCACTAGCGCACTGTGTGGCAGAAGATCTTCGAATGTCCAGGGGCATCGCCGTAGTGTTTTCCAAGAAATTTGGTCAACTCCAAACACTGCGGGAGCAGAATCCAGAAGTTGGTGGGGTGCTACAGTTGAAGAAAGGCCAGAGAAACATCTACTACCTAGTTACCAAGAGGCATTCCCAAGATAAACCGTCCTATGAAGATGTCTGGAAGAGTCTCACCAAACTAAGAGACACTATGGTGGACCAGAATCTGGTGGATCTAGCAATTCCAAAATTGTCCTGTGGTATTGATGGGTTGGACTGTAGAGTCATAAGAAGTACGCTGGAGGCGATATTCAAATCCAGCGGCGTCAAGATTTTGGTTTGCTGTAACCCTCTTCCACGACCGGTCATGAAGACCGTGGAGTGTTACTTCCATCGAACTTCACGGTGCAAATATGGGGAGTCATGCAGATATCGTCACACTCCAAGGATGACATTTCGGGACGAAATGTCTTTAAGAAGGGGGCAATGTAACGAACCTAGGCTGGACCTGTCGCCCCACGCGTTGCCATCGACAACGATGATGTCATCCCCGGAGATATTCGAGAACCATCCAGTCACGCTGCCGCGGAAAACAACGGTCGATATTAGAAACCACTGGAACATGCTGTTCGCCAACCGCCAAAATTGGAAACATCGAGAATTCTGTAACGGAGATAAATAGGCAGCCCTCAAGAGGGAGTCTCAGTCTTAGCAGCCGATAACGTCGAGCGATACAGTGGCGTAGTTAGTAATATGAATTAGTTGTAAATTCAAGTGTGAAATAAATTAGTAAAACCAAGTTAAGTTTATTTACGTTACAATATATATATATATATATATATATAATATTCTTCAATTTCTCGGAAAAAAAAGTCTGATTCAGTCAATTTTTTTTTTTTTAACGACGTTTCGACATGGTTTTTGTCAGCTTCAGGTTGAAAACACTAAAATAATTAAAAACATAGTTTGAAACATAATACGTTACTTAACACAATATTGAAATATGTGTGAGTGTGCAAGTTATAAACAATAAAATAATTAAAATCTGCAGTTTTAAACATAACATGTTACAATATTGAAATATCTAGATTATCTATGAGTATGACTTGTCACTTACAAAATATTCTATTTATATTTCTGCTTTCACATTGTACGAATGTTGTTGAAGGTGTATGATTCCGTTGTTATCGGAAATGGTTCATCTTTCATGTTTTATCTCCTCCATAAATAAACTGGGTTGTTCACAAGATTAAGTTGTAGTATACTGTATTTTTATGGCAACATGTGAAGATCAGTTTTCATTATTACCATTGTAAAGAAAGTTGAAAAAGGTTGTTATAAATCTGGCTGAAGTTTTTGATATAATTTCTATTGTTAATACTGATGTTTTTTTTTATATTTATCAATTCAAGGAATTTCTTTCTTTGGTCAGAATTTCCACGTTGTTAGTATCAAACTTATGTTGTTTTTTTTCGTATTTGGATAAGATTGTAATGTCAGTTTTTGAGTACCCATGGGCTTGTATTCACTTTTGTATATATTGTTTTGTTTGACCTATATACTTTGACAGTCTTTACATGGTATTCTATATACTGTATGAGTTCTTTGTTTCTTGGTTATACATTGTGGTCATTTGAGTATGCAACATATGGGCAATGTTTAAAATTAATTGCACAACCAAAATACAAATATTGCCGAAAGATGGTGCATGTGCGATAATCATATTAGGTGCACTTACAATCGTTGCAAGTCAAACAGTAGGTCATAAAAATATAAAAACTGTACAGGAGTAAAGTACCCTTATTTTATAAAAAGTTGTTCAGAATCAAAAGTTATGCCTATATACCAAAACATGGCCTCCCAAGAATTTTTTTTTTGAAAAACATTAATAATTTCACAGTTTTTTTTATATTCACTCTAAACACATACATACATTGATCAAAATCAAATCAATTTCTTATAACTTTGTTCAAATTGAAGCATTTTTGTAAAATTAACTTCGATTTTGATTTTTTGGGAAATCACAAACTTCATGTTTGTTGCAACGATATTAAACACAAATATCGCAAAAACTCTTTTTAATAAGGTAATGATAATATTTATATTATTGAACTCTAATTTAAAGTGCAAAGTTTTTATTTTAAATGTTTACTAAAAACTGTACAAATTAATCGATAAACATGAAATCCTACTGAAATAATCGCAGATACCTTTGGACAAAACAAATGAGGGTTAAAAATAAACATTATTATTAATAATATTAGCAAAACAATGTATCCATAATGTATGCACTGAACGCACCCAAATCTCAAAAGCAATAATACAATGTTTTTAAACGTATTTGAATGTGGTGCCGATGGTTTACGCAATTTTTATCGGTTTACTGTTATTATAACTTAACAATTAACAAATCAAAATAAATTAGAACAGAAAATATTTAAATAGCAAAAAAATAGGTATAATTTTTTTTTATCGAAGCGTCCCTGAATGTCTACATTCTGTTCAATGCATCTAATTGTCCGGTCATAAAGTTCAATCAGAGTAGATCGATCATTAGAAATGTTCCGTTATCCAGTAAAAAACGCGAATGCTAAAATAAGTCAATTTTTACAGATTTCCTTCAATACCTCTCGTACAATAAAACTGAATGTTCTTGTATAAAACTTTTTTGTTGAATTTGCTATTTGTCTTCTCATTTTACCGTAAATAAATCGCGAATGCCAAAACAAGTCAATTAATCTACAGCAATACATTTGCTGGAATATTTCTGCAATGAAATCGTATCGAATTTTCAAGCTCCTCAAAATTATTAAATGGTCAATCCTTGTATAATTTTTGCTTTAAATGTACTCATTGGGAGTGTGATCTGGCGAACGAGGAGGCCCGTGGATCGGTATTTCGTCCTAACCATTTTCCACCAAATTCCCCATTTAACCTTTCAGAAACAATTCTAGCAGAATGAGCGGGACATCCATCATGTCAAACCATAATTTATTTCGTTCTTGTGATTTTCATCCGACCACCACGTACAATTTTGGGAAGGGACAACGCCATTCATCCCCAAAAATAATGTGTCTATGGAAATCACGTTGATCTTCTATTTGTCCTTGAATCCACATGCAGAAGTCATATCGGAAGGCATAGTCTCGTTCTTGAAACGTGCAAATGAAATTTGGCTCACAGGCATGATATTTATTTTTCTCAAAAATCTTTTTAACAGAGCCTCTTTTTACACCCCTATCAGAAATTTCTAGGAAGGATCTTCTAAGGTTTTCAACAACTGCCTGAAGTACTTCTATAATTGATTTTCTTCAGAACATACAGTTTTGGTTCGTTCATATTTATATTTGCAATCTAAAGATCCTGTCTGTTTGAAATTAATTGAAATTCTGCTTACAGTTGAATAGTGAACTTGTTGGTGTCTGGATGACGTTCATTAAAAATATCTGCTGCTTCACGCACTGGTTTATAGTTATCTCCACATATTAAAACTAATTCTGCCTTCTCGGCTAACGTTAACTTTCTTGGAGGAGGCATTTGAAATCCAATAAACTTAATAATGGAACAATAATCATTTAAGAATGAAAAGTTAATGACAACAAACTGACAATGTTTACTTTTAACCCTCATTTGTTTTTTTTTCCATGGGAATCCTCGATTATTTTAGTAGGCTTTCATGTTTGTCGATCAATCTGTACAGTTTTTCAATAAACATTTGAAATGCAAATTTTACATTTTAAATTAGAGTTTTTTAATATGCATATTATTATTACTACTGTTTTACCTTGTTAAAAATATTTTTTGCGAAATTTTAAAGTTGTGTTCAATATCGTTGCAACAAACATGATGTTTGTGGTTCCCTAAAAATTTTAAATTCTAAATTAATTTTACAAATATGCTTGAATTTGAATACAGTTATGCGAAATTGATTTGATTAAATGTTCAGGGTGAATATAAAAAATGGGGAATCATTAATGTTTGAAAAAAAAAACGTGGAAGGCCATGTTTTGGTATTTTGGGCTAACTTTTGATTCTAAACAACTTTACTCAATAAAAAATTTTTACCTACCCTGTATGCTGTTTGACTTGCAACCATTCTAAGTGCACCTAATATGATTAACGAAACATGCACCAACTTTCGGCAATATTTGTATTTTGGTTTTGCAATTAATTTTAAAAATTTCCATATGTTGCACACTTAAATGACCACACTGTAATTGATTTATTTATTGTGTTGTAATTGTAAAGTGTAATAAACGGACAATAATTAGTCGAGTATATCACTAGACAAACCCTAATTCCGTAACAATATAAATGTATAAAATTCCCCTTCAGCGTCATTCAAATATGATTAATTAGAACTATTATATTTTCGCGCATTACGTTATCATTACGTTCTTACTTTGATAGAATCGTATTCTAGGGTAGCATGACGATGCCTGAGCGCATAGGAAAACAAATTGAATAGATCTACACCCACAAAGCCGAATAGGATATTCTTATCGAAGCATCTATGATGAGAGTATTTCGCTGTAACAACATTGTTGAGACCTGTTAAGGTCTTCATAAGGCTATCGGCGGTTCTCTCTCAAGAAAATTAGCAAAGCTATTATAAAGCTTTTCGACATCATTTGTATGCTTTTCTAAAATTTTATTGCGAATTGGACCATAGTACATTTCTGAATCATATGTATATCTACAAATACACAGACTAGAATAAGTTTGGAGTTTTCGCATCGTTACATACATACAATAATAATGTAAGTGCCATGGCATTCATGCAGTAATCGCAAAAGTCCCGTATGATTAAGCACTTTCGAAAATAATGCAAACGGGAAACGAACAAAAAAATATGTCCAATTCAAACATTTATAATCAAATTCTTCATGTTCACAAAATAATAATGTCACTCCTGTTCTTTTCTCTGGATGGAGCACACCCACTTTGAAATGTTTCATTTCGTTAAAGATATAATTTCTCCACCCAAATGTTGTTTTGTCCTATTACGGGTTACGCCAATGTATGTTTTTCCGACATTAAGTAATTTTTTCTATTTTGTTTTTTACTTAAACTAACAAAACTGTTTTTGATTTGTTGACATTAAAAGGAAAAGTGTGTCAATAAATATAATTTTCTTACAATCAAATATAACAAGATTGTGATATTAGTTCACAAAAGTTACATATCTGTTATAATACATAGGATTTCTGTCGTTTTGATTAGAAATTCTATTCGAAGCAGTTTCCATTCAGAATTCTAAGAAAAACTTCGATTCGATAAATGGTACGGAAGTACCCAGTTTCCAAAGCGTCATCAAAAGAAGGAGGGACAAAAAAAAATGGAAAGTGTTCCCATTTCTTCCCAATATCAAGGGCGTCATGCCAATTTTAAAAATAAATCGAAGAGTTCAAACAAAGGAGCATATCTCGGTTTCATTTGAACTCCATATATCAATCCCAGATTACCCGATATGAGATAATTCTAATGAAAATATTCACATTCAACTTTTCGTATTACAATATTTTGCATAGCCATTCATATTCATGAGGTATTTTCCAAGTCAGGTAGGTATGAGTAAAATTGGTTTCCAGAATGAATGGTTTATATTTCGCGAGGAGTTGAAAATCCGATACAGAATTAAATTCAGCAGACGCAAAACTGCGGATAAAGTCCAAATTATTTTTGGAATATTAGATATTTGAATGCATAGGGTGTAGCGGATACATACATCGGAGTATACTTTCGACAAGTTAACGCGATCTAGATATGGAAAACTAGATACGAGAGATTCTGGAAAGCGTTTTATTCTTGTGGAACTTCTGGTACCCCGGACTTGACGTAACATTGATTATTTTCAATAGCGCAAATACTTTAGCGTATTTTTTAATTCCTCTCGTGATTTCATATAACATATTTTACCCAGAATTAACCGTTTTCGCATTTTTTAATAATCCCAATGTTTTTTTTCTTGTGGTGGAACTCTATTTCGCAAATGAGCTTCAGTAAGAATTACTCCCCTCTACCCAAAACTCATTAATTATGAGATATTCGATATTGTGTTTGTATATTTGGCTACAATTATGATTATAATAGGCTATGTCTCTCTATTCATAAAATAAGGCAGGAGCAAGGACAACCCATGAAATATACACAATCGCAACGTTACAATGGTTAAAATGTATAAAAATGTAACAGTGTAAAAATAAAAAAATTGAAAATTTTAAAAATAAAATATAAGATGCCAACTTTTCTCAATTTGAGATACAACTCCCACTGGAAATAATTCGCTTCACATTTTCGAAAATTTCAATCAAGATTGCATGAAAAACAAGCCGCAAATTCACTCCATCCTATATAAGACAAATGGATTTTCAATGATAAGGTTGAAAAAAATAAGATAATATTCTACTCAGTATTTTAATATCTCAATGAAATGTTGTTTTTCAATTCTTTTTTTGTGGTAGCAAAGGTTTTTTATTCAAGATTTCTTTATGTTTTGCTAGAATTATTAATATTGAATGTATGCATCGTAATCCTAACCTAACCTTATTTTTGTATTGAAGAGAACTTGCATAATATCAGTTTTTATGTGAAGCTTTCTCGCATATCTGAATATTTTCCTAAATTCACTGCACCCTAATGAATCTGCCAATTTGTTTTATTCAATATCCATTCGAAAATGAATTATTAATTTACAGCTTTTTGTATCATATCAAAATTTTAATTCGATCAATCACATTTCCATTTGATTATTCGAAAATTACAATCGAATTAATATCATTGACTTGAACCGCTTCACAACTACTAAATTTTTGGTGAATAGTCTGCAGGCTAGGACACAATTGTACAGTACCATTTTATTGAGGTGCATGTCCAATCATTACCCACTTCATAAATTTTATTTGGAACCTGTTTCAACTTAACTAGTTCTCTGTTTTTTCTGGCACGCTCCTTTGATGTATTTTTTTCCGTGTCTGTTTCCTGGGATATTCTTCTACAGACAGTCGTACTGTACGTTTTGGTACCACTGAGGTCTATCCTGGATCTGGTTTGTTTTTCGATCCTCTCTTGGTGAATTCGTCATTATTAGCAATTCCCTGGTGTCCTGGCACCCAAACGAGCTTACCACAGTTTCGTTCTGCCAGTGTTCCCAGTTGTCCATACCAGTTGTTACGTCACTTACGGGTTACTCAATGTCTTTAGTGCCGGCTGGCTGTCTGACATAGCTCTCCTATCATTTTCCTTCGCACATTGAAGTATTGCATACACCTCTGCCTGCAGCGGGGAGGTATGGTCACTTAGTGAGTAGCTGAAGCCAGTCCTTGGGTTTTTAGAAAACACTCCTGCTTCCGCACCATTCTGCGTCTTAGACACGTTTGTGTACAAGATCTTTCCCTGTGGAATGGTGTTGTTTCTGCATTATTCCGTTATGTTCTGTCTGGTATAGATACCCTGAATTATTTATCAAAGGAGAATCATTTCGCAGAGGGATCTGATCTCACGTCGAGCTTGTCCCTGGTCATAATACTTATGATACCTATGCGTGCTGTTCCAACATTTATGTTGTCCACTGTGTTATTCAGTCTGGAGGCACCTAGTAGAGGGGAGATAGTCCTTGCAATTTCTCCATAACTGTAGTGGGCGTTAATTTTATTGCTCTGTAATATTTATTTATTATCAAGAAAGCATTTTATACAGCCAGTGCACCATATGTGCTCCTAGTCCCCAATTTTTCCCAAAGGAACTTCTGTGCACAATTATTGAGTTCTCCGCTTCTGTCAGATGTTGATCCGAGGTCAGTTTCGAGTTCCAGTATCACCCCGAAGCATTTGACATCTCTCTTAATCTAGGCTTTCTAGCTTCTGTCTTCGAGGGAATGCTACTACGTTGCCTTATTACCAAGTGCCTCTTATATGCCATGCCTTCTCTATGCCAGGACTACTATGACGTCAGGCACTTGTATGTCCTTTTTTTTCTAGAATCCCAGATCAGATTCAAAAGGACTGGAATATACTCCATCCATCCATCCCGGGCTACTAGAATCTCTTTCATCAAAGTTATGTGAATCATCCTGTTTCTCAGCATCGATTCTATCCAGGCCACGTGATTCGTCGATTCTTCTCTGTCTAAGAGACCTGACTATAGAAGCATTGGTGAAAGCTCATTTATGTCTAGAAAGACCTTTAATCGTACTCCTGTGTTTTCCAGCTTGTTCTCCACTCTCTCAACCAATGTATACTGTTTCTGTTGAGCAGATTGTTTCTTTAGGCGTAATAGTAGCAGTGCAGTGGTCTTTCTACGAGTACCCTGTCCGTTATGTGCCTGTGAACCAGCTTCTCTAGAGTCTTTGGTCCGAAAAACATGAGACTGATTAATCTTGGAGACTTTTCTATTTGCTGTCTGGTTTTTCAAGTTTTATTTGAAAATTACCCTCCATGGTTATATACCCAGGAGCCAGACTGTCAGATTATTTCACAGAGCCTATGTTCTATGTACAGTTCGAATAAGCTTCTTACCCATACCGATAATACTTTCCCTGGTAACTTTTTCCAGAGCTTGCAGCCCATTTGTTTTCTCCTAAGCAGGTGTTTGATCTATTCGAGACACAGGAAAATTAACCCTGAAGAGTTTAGTTATTTTTTCTTCTCATGTAATGCTGTGCTCTCTACGGAGGTACGTCATTTATAAAATTTTGTTGGTTTTCGAACTGAAAATGATGTTGGAATGATTTGTGACCTACGAATCATCCCTCAACTACGTTTCTGTACCCTTAAAATTATCAAAATTAGGCAAATTCCAATTATCCACATTTCATCATTGAGAGTGTCGATTTGAATTACCTCAACATAGATTGAAATTATTTCAATATCACAATTATCATTTGACTTTGATTCTTCACTTTCTTTATAGTAAATAGGTGAAAATCGATAAACAATCGGCTATATTATCGTTGTATTTTACACATTCTGTTGTATAATTATAAATTATGGTCAGTCCCTCCATTTTAATTTGATACTTTTTTCTTGCAGGAGGAAGTCCGGAATGTGTAGGTTTCTTTCGGTCATTAGGAAAAGAATACAACTCAGACCAAATAAACTAGCGTCAGTTAGACTGTAATCTCCAAATCAGGGTTTTTGCGGATGAGGGAGGCTATTTTTTTGTTGCTAGCCTTCTTTACACACTCTTGGTTCAAGAAAACATCTCCATAGTATGACTCCCTTATTGGTGCTACTGCTGGGCATTCGGTGAGAATGTGAAAGACTGGCTCATCGTCCTAAAAGCACCACTTGCACTCTGGATCTTCTCTGATCCCGATGAGACTGAGGTACTTGTTGAGTTGCCAGTGTCCCACGCGGAGCCCTACCACTGTTCAGATTTTTTTCCTATTCAAGGCTAGGAGAAACTGATTCCTGCACTATATGTCGATTGTCGCATGCCTAATGGTTCTGGTCCTATCGCAGATCATCTTGCTCCTCTTCTGGCTAGATAATAGGCCTCTTCATTTCCGAGTATGCCTATGTATTCCGAGGACCCATAAAAGCACTACCTTATCGGCCGTTGATATCTTGTGATGTTTGCCAATGCATTCCAACGCCAGTGATGAACTGGCTTTAATCCCCGCCTGACTCGGTAGCCTCTGTTGCTGTTCTGGCACAGACGTGTATAGTGAATACTGGGGTATATTTCCCAAGGGGAATGCCCGTAAATTCCGGCACCAGCAGGGTTGTCAAATTTGGAGCTGTCTGTATAGATAATTCCAGTTTCAGGATGTGGAGTGTCGTAACCGTGCCCCTATCACTATGGTAGGTGTGCTGGGGGGGGGGGTGGAGCCTCATTACTCCCTGTTAATGTATGTTAATGTATCTCTCTACCAGACTACTTGTTACCTTCAGTAGGAATGACGTAAGGCTGATAGCTCGAAATGTTGCTAGGATTGGGAATCACGATAACCTTGGCTACGTATCCATGTGCGAGACAACTTCGGAAAATCTTCAGCAGATGGAGGATCAGGATATTTATCCTCTTTAGCAGAAGGGCCATCCCCTTCTGCAGAAGAGCTGGAAAAATTCACAATTCACCTGCAGGCATTGGTTATAACCCTCCCTTTTTTCAAGATTCTTACAGCCAACTGGGAACGCGCTTGGTACAGCACGTTAAAATTAAGGTGTAGTTTTATCTATCAATTTCAAGTATACGAGTCCTTTTGTTAAAACAACCCAATCATAATTTCGAATCAATATATGAACAAATCTGGAATATTCACAAGCATGGTTTACTTGAAAATACATGAAATCTCAACCAAGAATAGAAAGACCACCATTCTTAACGTAAATATTCAAAAAAAAGTACAATATATGCTACATTATATCCTATATCAAGTTTGAACATTGTGAAGGTTCTGATTACCAGAAACAAACAGGAAATGAAACAAAATTATCAAGAAACCAGCACTATGACATATAAAAATTTATCTATTTTGCGGCATAATATTTTTTTTTCCATTTTTCTAACTAAAATGTGACATATTTCAACTCAAATTAGTGAGAGAAGTTACTTTTGATCACTAGTGATTAAAAATATTTTTTTCACAAGTGGTTACCTAGGTTACCAATAAACAACCATCATAAACATTGCTCATAACGCAGCAACGACGTCGAATTATCCATATCGAGTAGGCTGGTTTCCAAATTAAATGGAACACAAGCAACGGTAGCGCAGATTTTTATTCTTAGTAGGCTGGTTGCAATTTTGTTTCGACGAGTCAGTGACACAAATAAACATACATTTCTACAAAACGTTCAGCAGTTGTATCATAGTTCAATAATTTTTCTGTAATTTGGGTTGTAAGCGGTATGTATATGCATTCATATATAGTATACGTTATTTAATGGTAAATTACTAGTGGACAGTGATAGTGATTTTGAATGTACGCCCTCCCGAAGTGCGAGCCCAAGCACAAAACGACCTTTTTTCAAAGTGGATGACACAGAAGAGCAATAAAAATATTTCGGATTTCCAGCATATTTTTCGAAAAAATTTACCGGCTTAAAGCCATCGACTTTATGGTCGCAATACTCTATGTTCCAATCGACATTGGCAATAAAACGAAATATCAACACCAATACGTATCCAAAATTAATTGCTGGTTATTTTGCCAAGAAATCTAAAACGTTTTAAAAAAAAATCAACGTCGAACATTTTTTTTAGGAGCTCCAGAGGAAATCTATTCGTTTATGAAGGTAGGAAACGAGAATTATGTTTTTAAAATTAGTTTTTGTCATATTTTTTTAAGGTTGCTCTAGTTTTTGGTTTGGCCGGTGCTCTTAGATGCAACGAGCTTTGTAATACGTGGGAAAATACATCATTGAAGTACCGATTACGAAAACGAAACAAGAAAGGATGTTTACGGATGGACCTATTGAAAATATATATATATATATATATATATATATATATATATATATATATATATGAAAGAGAGTAATATCGAGGGGAGTGTTGAAAACAAAATGGAAGGAATTTAATGGACTAGCCCTCAGAGAAAAGTGTTAACCGTAGACACGTGTTTCGGGCTCTCGGCCCTCATCAGTACGGTGGAGAAGTGCAAGGTAGAACACGACAAATCGTAGGAAACGACAAATCAACGGAGTCAACAAACAGAAGCCAGCCGCACATTTGTGGTTTCGGTCAGCAGACCCTGAATTCATATATATATATATATATATATATATATATATATATATATATATATATATATATATATATATATTAATATTATATATATATATATATATGTGTCGCATCTATAATTTTGTGTTATTTCACATTTTTATTCTTGCCGGTATGTATTAGCACTCTGAGAAATTTGGTTCGAATTCGAGGAAGACCACAAACCATGGGAAACCATCAAACAGCTGTAGGCGGATGGTGGGCTCCCTTGAAATTGAAACAAAACTCTCTTTCCTATAATATATATATATATATATATATAGTATCAGAAAGTATTTATCTTGGGTATGGTGGTTCCATGAGAGCGTAAAGAAAAGCTTGCTATATGTTGAGGGAGCATTACAATTTCTCCTCGACTCGCTCGAGGAAGGGATATCGACGTTACGACACAGAGATAGGAGCGTCAGAGCGATTCGCTGTGCGCTGTGTAGCATTGCCACGTGGTCAGTTAATGTGTCGGGTGGGGTAACAGGAGGGGCGCACAGCAGTGCGTCTCTCTTGTTTATGTGGTATGATCATATCATTGCGTTCCTTGTTGCTCATGTAGATTTCTATCCGTACCCCAGATAAATGTTTTCCGATACTGTATATATATATATATATATATATATATATATATATATATATATATATATATATTAGGGTGCTTCATTTTTGAGCAACACTGCAACACTTTTTTTCTTCAAGTCCCGCCTGAAAATCTTGTAATTTATAGAAAAACAAAATTTTGTATATTGCGAACCCTTAATTCGAATTTCAACCCACTGCTAGAGAATTTTGAATTTTATCCATCAAAATAACATCAAAAATTGATTTTTTATACGTTTTTCCTTCCGTTCACCCAGAAATTTTTTTTTTGGGAATTAATAACATTAAAAATTGATTTTTTATACGTTTTTCCTTCCGTTCACCCAGAAATATCATTTTTTGGGAATTTTGACTCATGGATTCTTGTTATAGGTACAATTTCCTACAAAAAAGCCCATTGCGTCGAGTTTGTAACTCCAATGGGTTCGACAAAAAATGTCATTTAAGCTGAAATTGCATAAAAATAGCAGTAAATCGCGTTTATTTGCTAAACTATTGAAGATAGAAAGACTTAATTAGTAGTAATAGTTGTGAAATTACTGATTTAAAAAAAATTTGCCGCCATAAAATATCAAAAAATACAATGACAAACAAATTTTTCATTTAGTTTTTCAACTTGGTTTTCATAAATTAGTTATTATTGAAAAAAATAGATTTTTTCGTTGATTTTAAGTTTTAAGTGGCTTTAACAGCTGAACCATGAGAGCTACAAAAAATATCTCAAAGCAAAATTGTAGGGCATAAACCCCCCTAGAAATTTATTCTTTTATCTTTGATAGTTTAGCAAATAAACGCGATTTACTGCTATTTTTATGAAAATTCAGCTTAAGGGCTTTTTTCTAGGAAATTATACCTATAACAAAAATCCATGAGTCAAAATTCCCAAAAAAAATTTTTTCTGGGTGAGCGGAAGGAAAAACGTATGAAAAATCATTTTTTAATGTTATTTTAATGGATGAAATTATCTAGCAGTGGGTTAAAATTCGAATTAAGGGTTCGCAATATGCTCAAAAATTTTGTTTTTCTATAAATTACAAGATTTTCAGGCGGGACTTGAAGAAAAAACATGTAGCCCAAAAATGAAGCACCCTAATATATATATATATATATATATATATATATATAATATGGTATATGTATATATATATATATATATATATATATATATATATATATATATATATATATATATATATATATATTAGGGTGTGCCAAAATGGTTATAATTGTTATCCAGTGGATATGAAATAATACTGGTAGATGGATTTTCTGCTTCAAGAATTTGTTTTTGTCCCACATTCATTTTGATCAAAATTGGAATGATTGTTGAAAACGGAAACATTCTCAATTAATTATTAATAGCCAGATTATTTTAAAAATCGAAAAATTTACAACAACGAAATAGTAACTGTTTGAATGAAAATGCATATTTTCACTTTTATATTTTTTTCTTTTGAGTTAGGATCCTTCCACAGATCAGATCAGATGTAGTTCAGCGTGGCTTTGGACCAGGAAGTGGTTGTTTTCTGTTATATATTACAAAAAATAACTTTATTGTTGTCGTAGATTTTTAATTTTCAGAAAAATATTTCTATTCAATATCCAATTGAGAATGAGAATATTTCCCTTTTCAATATGAATACATTCCAAGAGGTCATCTTGAACGCTGATCAATAGTGACTTAAGTGTCTGGTGATTCCACATATGATTTCATATTTTCGAACAAATCATGGAATGAATGTTTCTCTCAATCGCTGATTCACTACAGTAAATGTAGTCTCAGTTTTACCAAAAGTAAAAAATCTTTTTTGTAAGTAATAGCCAGAATGTTTTTGTTGAAAATGTTGTCCTTAATGGTCGTATTATGGATCCAAAAATGATGAGTTATAGATTATGTTTGCAAAAATTAAGTGTTTTCATATAATATAGTCTTAAAACCCAATTCAATATCGCATATTTTGAACTACACAACCTAGTGATGATTTTGAAAAGGGAAACATTCTCAATTGAATATTGATAGAAATATTTTTCTAAGAATTGAAAAATACACGATTAAAATGAAGGTATTTTTTGTGAATGTCTAATAGAATTCGTCTATCCATTTGAACTTCTTTTCCAATAAAATATTTTGGTCTGCAAAATGACGAATTCCACCTATAATCATTGAAACGAATATCATTAGGTAGTCCCACCAGCGGTTTTGGAAATTTCATGGATTGATTTCTCAAACTGGGACAGTCTATATTACATTGAATAGCTTCCTCAATAGATTTTGTCTTGAAATATGTTTTATTATAAGAGTGTTTGCCTAGGTCGTATCATTTTATTAGTTCCAATAATTTCAATTTCATTTTCCTTGATGGCTCTTGACCTTCGCTTTTTGCTGCTGTTCAGTTGAAACCACTGTTGGAGACGGTATCATTTAATTACCGAATCCCAGTACCTATTATGAAAACTTTTATAGTTTTGTCTCGGCGACGGTTAAACTCTTCCGTTCAATTGCAAAGCCCTCTGGAATGATTCTGCTTCTGTGGAAAGTAATTTGTCGTTTTGTTGATGTTGATTCCCAAGTAAATTGTCATAAAAGAAAATAACACAACATTAAAACGATTACAAATCAGTGAATAGTCATAATAGTAGACATTAATTTGCTTTAACTTCGGAATAATTCCTCGGTGAATGAAAGCTGAATAAATTATCAATAGAAATGATCAAATGTTTCCAAGAAAAAGAAACCCCACAACCGCTCTCAGCTATTTATTTTAATTTCGAAAAATGTTGGGGATTTTATAGGGGATAACTAAGGATCATGTGACTTACTTTATTCTCCAAATACCAAGGGTTATTATGGCATTTTGAAGATATATCTTGCAGCGCCACTCATCGGCGTGTTTTTTTACAAATGTGTAACTTGAATGGGTCCGATGAAAAATGAAATAAAAGCTCCGCACAGTGTTTTGTACTTCTAGTTGAGATGTATTTTGTCTCCTCTCTGGAGTAAAGAGTAATTTTCAACGGAATAAAATATTGGGAACAGCTTCTTAATTAATTTTCAATATCGTTGAAAATAAGCAGCGCCCATTTCTTTTCGACTAGCGCATTGATGAGATAACGACACGTTCACCATCTGCTGTATGGACTGAGCCAATCAAGGGGGTTCTTAAATTTTTCATCATTTAATAAATTCTACAACTAACTTTTAATCAATGCGCAACCCAATTTTTTTATGAACTGCATAATGTTTTATATGATTTCTTCATGGTGAAGTAGAAAGTAGGACAATCATTTTTCAGTTCTCATGTTTTTTTCAAAAGTGTTTTCGGTTTTTTCTTCATATAAAACCGAGTTCTATAAGCCATTAGATTTCGTTTGATACATCACAAGCTGGTTTAATTTTTTTTCTGGGGGCTCAAATTAGTCTCCCATTTATTCGATACATTAAACTGTACCTATCGAGTTGTCTATATTTTTTCTGAAATGATGGCGTGATGATTCATTCATTCTTTGAGCCATGTTGTGGGACAATTGAGCTTCGAGTTTGTTTTTTCGTTTATATATATATATATATATGTAAAGGTGTTAATTAAGTACGTTGACAAACTTCGGGAGGTGATTCTTTGGAAGATTTCATATAAACAAATGTCCCAAACGGCTTGGTTTTCGAGGTACAGGGTGATTAAAATAAATTTTTTTCAAGAGTTTTTGGAGTACTTCGACATTTTCGAAAATAATAAATTCAAATTAGGCAAGTATAATCCATTCAATAGTGCGCACGATACAAAATAATTCATTTCTCAAATAATTTACAGGGTCCTCCTTTTTTCAGAGTCAAGCCTTCAGATTTTTTTTCCGCCGCCACTGACAGATTATGAGAAAGGAATATTCAATTTTTTTTATCTCTTTGTTCTCCTGAAGTTTTTCATTTACTTGTATGGTTCAGAAGCTATAATGAAAATATTAATGTATCGCATTTTCCAGTATCGCATAATTTAACGAAATTTGTGAAGCAAACATTCTCACAAACTTCGCAATATTTCAGTTCATATAAACATATGTCCCAAACGGCTTGGTTTTCAAGGTACAGGGTGATCAAAATTAATTTTTTCGAGAGTTTTTGGAGTGTACTTTTGCCATAATAATCAACTTTGTGCAATTCATATTCACCCTGAGTTCTGATGAAAAATGTATGGGTGTTCCATAACATTACATTTTCTCTACATGAGCAGAACAATTCCATTATGTGTTGCGATAGTGGAAAAATGTTTGCATTCTTTTTTTCATTATAGCTTCTAAACCGTACAAGTAAATGAAAAACTTCAAGAGAACAAAAAGATGTTAAATGAAACAAAATTGAATATTCCTCTCCCATAATCTGTCAGTGGCGGCGGAAAAAAAATCTGAAGGGTTGAACAAGGCTTGACTCTGAATGAAGGAGGACCCTGTGAATTATTTGAGAAATGAATTTTTTGTATCGTTTGCACTGTTGAATGAATTGTACTCGCCTAATTTGAATTGATTACTGTCGAAAATGTCGAAGTAAACTCCAAACATTCTTGAAAAAAAATTATTTTGATCACCCTGTACTTTAAAAACCAAGCCGTTTGGGACATTATTTTTTATGAACTTTCGTCCTGAAATCTTCCAAAAAATCACATTCCCGAAGAAGTTTGTCAACGTACTTAATTAACACCCTTTATATTTATATATATATATATATATATATATATATATATATATATACATACATATATATTTCTTTGTAGATTTTAGCGGGTATAATGTGTTTAGATAGTTTCTCGGGTTTATGTCCGCGTTCTGTGTTCTTGGTCCTCAAAAAGTCCGATTTCACGACGTTTTGGCAAATTCACATCTGGTAACTTCAAGAAATTCGATTGTTTCGAACTCGACTGATGTTTTTGTGTTGTGCTCCTCAACTTCAAAATCGATTAACCACCATTACAAATTAAGGAGCATATATATATATATATATATATATATATATATATATATATATATTTTCTTTAGTTTCTTGATCACATATATATTTTCTTCAATTTGTCGGAATAAAGGTCTGATTCATCAATTCATATAATTTCTCTTAACTACGTTTCGACATGGTATTTGTCATCATTAGGTTAAAACACTAAAATAAAAAATATGGAGTTTGATACATATTTACTGTATCAAACTCCATATTTTTAATTTTAGTATTTTAACCTGATGATGACAAATACTATGTCGAAACTTAGTTAAGAGAAATTAAATGAATTGACTGAATCAGACCTTTATTCCGAGAAATTGAAGAAAATATATATATATATATATATATACAAAGTGGAGGCCATATTTTTTTAGCGAATGGAACTAAATTCGACAAAAAAATACTTTTCATCAATACGTAAGTTCGAAGATAGGTTAAATCGGTCGGGTAGTTTCGAAATGGCGACTGTGAAAGATTGAAAAAAAAACTTTCATTTTCATATCAATATCAGGAAACAATTTGTTTTTGATAGAGCTCATTGAGCTCCACAACTTTTATCCGGAAAGATGTACACAAAAAAAATCGCTGTATGAGAATGAATTTGTTTCCCTGTATGCTCCTTTCATTTGAGATGTAATTGTTCGGTCAATCAGATACTATTTGAGTTTTCCTCCCATCGACAAACATAACATCATTGTATTTACATTTCTCGACTTCAAAGTTAAACTACATAAATAAATATTAGTTATAATTTTTCTGAGTGATATTAAGATTGGAACCCAAGTAAGTACTGCCAATATCCGTGTGTGATGGTTCGAGTCAGATCATAAAGAAATATTAGGAAGCGTTTAGAGATATTTTAATCCTTCTCCATATTTTGATTGAAGAGTTTAAGGTTTATACAAAAATGAAAATTCTGTTTTTGTTTCCAGTTAAAATCTTCCTTTTTTTCTGTCATACGATCGTTAGCTTGATTGATGGGAATTTCAGAATCAATAAATACATTCTGAAATCTACCTTTCCGCCGGCCGCGCCATCGGATTTTTATCCTTTTTTATACGCGAATGATTTCTACACACATTACCTGAACAAAAACATTTCCTGGTGGTTCAGTTTGCCTTCATGAAGTCGACATTCAGATAGGAACAATCTAAATTTTTATTCCTGAAATGTAAATCGTCCAAAAAGCAAATTCAAGAAATACATTTCAAACTCTCGAATTAATTCGGTAGATCAGTGGTAGACGCGTCAGTCTTCTAATTGTAGTATCCCTTTCGACGTGGGTTCAAGCCCCACTGTCTGCGTTTTATTCCAGATCACTCTATAATAGGTGAGTTTACTTTCCAAAGGATTCAGTTCAACCTAACCTGAATGAACAATTTGGGGAAAATGGGGGGGGATAATTATAATAACGGGAAAAACGAAAGGACAATAATGAAATAACTATAGACTTGAAAAGGTATCGATCAAATAATTTGTAGGCACAGATGTTGAGCTCCTTTTTCTGAAGAGCTTACAAAATTTGGAAAATGACTGACAAGGAAAATGAACCTACAACGAAAATGATGGAAGACATGGGTAAACGAAAATTAATTTCCATCAGAGCATAAGGAATTCAGAGAAGAAAAATAATAACAAGAAAATTATAAAAAACTTTCTACACAGATCAAGTTATTAAAACAGGACATTTAAAAAAAATTATACATATCATTAAATTATACGTATCCGAAGTTCTAAGTACTCCTACTAGAAATGTTATTTGAGAGAATATACAAATTATCGGAATCTTGAAGATAGTACGTAAATCATATTTATGTCTAGAGCTTAGATCGTAAATTTTGCAATCGGCAAAATGTCCAAAAATAAACTAAATCGTATCATTTCTGAAATAACAAATTTTTTTTTTCAACTATTTATCTTTCTGCCCGCTAATGAAGTCAATTATTCGAGAAATTCCAAGATCTTGATTTTTTTTGGCAAAACAAGAAACAAAGTGTCAAGATCCAGGCAAGTCGAAAAATCTAATTATTAATAAGTTACGTCAAGACAACAAATCTTGTCTGGTTGAATTTATTTAAACAAAACATATTCGTGTGAATAATCATCAAGCTTGGTTATTAGAGAGAATTATCAAATATAGGAGCAAGCTTGAGTGATAAGTGATTAAACTAGCAAAATTACTCATATCCCCTGTGTGGGTGTATCGGTGTGTACCAAATTTTCGAATAATACTGGTATGATCGGGCGGTGTCGGACCCAAAGGAAAAGGCAAAGTTGTTTGGGGAATACCTTAGTAGTGTTCATAAAACAACGCCGGATCAAACGGATAGCCAACGTAGGCATACCGCTATCGCTGTAGATATTCAAGAAAGCCCAGCTATAAGGCTAAGCCCTACCAGCTCGCAAAAAATCTTACAAATTTTGAAGAGATCTCGGAAATTATCAAGCGATTACCAAAAAACAAAGCGCCAGGACTTGATGGGTTGGGAGCCATTCTCCTCAAGAACCTTCCGAGGAAATCACTGGTGCAATTCATACATATTGTAAACGCAGAGATTAGATGGCAGCACTATCCAGGCTGCCTGAAAAAATCGTCCCAATTCTAAAGGCTGGTAAAAACAAAGCATCAATTAGTAGTTATAGGCCCATCTCCCTCCTGAGCGTAGTCGCCAAGGTGGTAGATAGGATCCTACTAAAACGTGTAAATGATTCAGTGGATAGGCTAAGACTCATCCCAGCGGAACAATTCGGGTTCAGGAAGGGCCATTCGACCACTTCTCAACTGGCCCGGGTTGTCCATGGGGTGAAGGATGCCTACCACAGGAAGCATAACACGGTTATGGTCCTGTTGGATGTGCAAAAGGCATTCGACACAGTATGGACACAAGGGTTAGTTGCCAAAATGTCAGAGGCTGGCATGCCCTTATGGTTAATCAAAATTCTGAATTCGTATCTAACGAACAGAACGTTTATAGTTAAAGTCAATAAGACGAGCTCCGGAGAGTATCCAATTGGTGCAGGTGTCCCTCGGGGGTCTTCCCTCTCACCAATTTTATATTCTCTGTATACGTACGACTTCCCGACCTTCGCGGGCACGAGGGTGGCCATGTATGCGGATGACACCGCATTATATGCCCACTCTTTTGCAAGCGAAGAGGCTGCCTATCAGCTCCAGATACATCTGGATCGGATGGTCGTACCCTATATGGAGGAAAATAAAATTGAGATAAATCCTCTAAAAACAGATGTTATTAACTTATGGGTAAAGAACAATCAAGTGGAAGAGAGGCCCTCTGCTAGATACTTGGGACTCGAACTGGACAGGCGCATGTCATTCCACAACCACATATCGCTAGCCCTCAGAAGGGGCTCAGCTGCCATAAAAAGAGTTTACCCCCTCATTGCGAGGAATTCGAAGCTTTCGAACAAAAATAAAATCCTTATGTACAAGCAAATTATTAGGCCGGCGATGACATACGCCTGTCCTGTGTTCTGCAGCATCCCCATATCCCAATACACGAGATTGGAGAGGCTGCAGAACAAGGTCCTACGAATAATAACAGATGCAATCGATACATCCGGTTGGACGCCCTCCGGGAGCTTGCTACATTCAAAAAATTTCATATAAGTTCTACAAATACCACATTATGCATAGCTCACTAACACGAGGAATTACAAGCCTGAGAGAACACCATAATCAGCCGAGAAGGCACGGCTTGATATACCAGAAGTGTGAAATTTATTTTGAAAATTAAATAAAACAATAATTCATACTATAAAATTAATCTCCGATAAACGAATTGGGTTTAGAAACATAGGTAGGAATGTTGGCGCCAGGAATCCAACTGGCGCCGGCACCTTGCCGTATTTTATCGGAATAGAAACGCAAAACACAATTTATCTATCGACAAGTGTAGTATTGTAACGTAAATAAACTTAACTTGGTTTTACTAATTTATTTCACACTTAAATTTACAACTAATTCATATTACTAACTACGCCACTGTATCGCTCGACGTTATCGGCTGCTAAGACCGAGACTCCCTCTTGAGGGCTGCCTATTTATCTCCGTTACAGAATTCTCGATCTTTCCAATTCTGGCGGTTGGCGAACAGCAAGTTCCAGTTGTTTCTAATATTGACCGTTGTTTTCCGCGGCAGCGTGACTGGATTGTTCTCGAATATCTCCGGGGATGACATCATCGTTGTCGATGGCAACGCGTGAGGCGACAGGTCCGGCCTAGGTTCGTTACATTGCCCCCTTCTTAAAGACATTTCGTCCCGAAATGTCATCCTTGGAGTGTGACGATATCTGCATGACTCCCCATATTTGCACCGTGAAGTTCGATGGAAGTAACACTCCACGGTCTTCATGACCGGTCGTGGAAGAGGGTTACAGCAAACCAAAATCTTGACGCCGCTGGATCTGAATATCGCCTCCAGCATACTTTTTATGACTCTCCAGTCCAACCCATCAATACCACAGGACAATTTTGGAATTGCTAGATCCACCAGATTCTGGTCCACCATAGTATCTCTTAGTTTGGTGAGACTCTTCCAGACATCTTCATAGGACGGTTTATCTTGGGAATGCCTCTTGGTAACTAGGTAGTAGATGTTTCTCTGGCCTTTCTTCAACTGTAGCACCCCACCAACTTCTGGATTCTGCTCCCGCAGTGTTTGGAGTTGACCAAATTTCTTGGAAAACACTACGGCGATGCCCCTGGACATTCGAAGATCTTCTGCCACACAGTGCGCTAGTGCGTAGTCAGCAGGCACCTCGAAAAGGTCTCGTGACTCCTCTCTAGTAACCCCATGTAGAACTTTCTGCCCGTTTGAATACAAGGACATGAACTTCTCGAACGTCATATCATCCTCCGGTGGTTTGAGGGTGCGAACTTGGTCATGGTTTCCAGCGTAAGGGGCCAACCTGTTGAAATGGACGACCCTTGGTTTCCCTCGGGGTGGCTTATGGATTCGGTACACAAGGTTGTTTATCCTTTTCACGATCTTATACGGGCCTTCCCACGAGTTCCGCAACTTTGGTGATAGTCCACGACGACGTTTGGGGTTGTACAGCCAAACCAGGTCATCAACCTTAAACCCTCCAGCGTCGGCCTTGATGTCATAGGTCTTCTTCATTTTATCGCTGGCACTCTGGGTGTTCAACCGGACTCGTTCGTGGATGTCGTCCATTCTCTGCCGAAGTTTGCTGACGTAGTCCTCTCCCGCAGTGTCTTGTCCTGGCGGTATCCCAAACTTCAGGTCACAAGGCAGTCGCAGTTCTCGGCCCATTATAATACTATCAGGAGTTTGACCGGTTGACTCGTGTACTGCGGATCGATAGGCCATCAGGAACAAATGAAGATACTGGTCCCAGTCCCTTTGATGGTCAGAGACAACCTTGGACAAGTGGCGGTTGATCGTCCTGTTCATCCGTTCCACCATTCCATCGGACTGCGGATGTAGGGCCGTGGTTCTTGTCTTGCGGATGTTCAGCAGTAGACATATTTCTTGGTACAGGTTGGATTCGAAATTTCTGCCTTGATCCGAGTGCAGCTCCATTGGAATACCGAATCGACATATCCACTCTTTCACCAAGACGTCGGCGACGGTGATGGCTTCCTGGTTGGGCAGCGCATAGGCTTCCGCCCACTTACTGAAGTAGTCCATTGCCACAAGGATGTATTTATTCCCGTGGTCGGGTACGGGAAACGGGCCGGCGATGTCAATGGCGATTCTCTCGAACGGGCTGCCTACGTTGTACTGACGCATCGGGGCCTTGGGTCGTATTGCTAGCAGCGCATACAGCGCACTTTCTGCACCAGTCCTGGACGTCAGCTTGACAATTGGCCCAGTAAAACCGATGCCTCACTTTCTGCACTCCCAGATGTCCTCCAGCGACTCCATCATGGATTTCCCGCAGCACTTCCTCTCTTCTGTTCCTGGGAACAATTATTTGGCGTCTGTCTTCCCCACCAATCTCGGCCTCCAACACACGTTTCAGGATCCCATTGTCCAGAATAAGAGAGTTCCATTGTGCCCAATAGGACTTAACAGCCGGCAAGTAACCTGCGACTTCCTGCCATGATGGTCTTCGATTGCCCTTCTTCCAGCTGACGACTAAGCCAAGGTCGGGGTCTTTCTCTTGGTCTTTCTGGATCTTGCTGTCATTCCAGTTGTCATCCATTGCCGCGGTTCTACAAAGTGTTGCTTCTTTCTCTTCTGCTCGTCGGCAATGTGAGCAATCATCTGGACATGGTATTCGCGACAAGGCATCTGCATTCTTATGGCTAGTTCCTGCTCGATGTTCGATCTCGAAATCGAATTCTTGGAGTCTCTCGATCCAACGTGCTACTTGACCCATAGGATTTTTGAACTGTAAGAGCCATTTGAGAGCTGCATGGTCAGTTCTCAACAGGAATCTTCTGAAGTAGAAGTACTCCACTCCCTTTACAACAGCTAACAGCTCTCGCCTGGTGACACAGTAATTGCGCTCTGGTTTGCTGAGCGTCTTGCTGAAATAACCAATGACCTTCTCCTGCCCCTCCTGGATCTGAGATAGGACAGCTCCAAGTCCCACGTTGCTGGCGTCCGTATCCAAAATGAACTTCCCGTTGGGTAAGGGATAGCTCAGAGCAGGTGCGTTAATCAAAGCTCCCTTCAGCTTCCTGAACGAGTCTTGGCATTCTTCGGACCACTGGAACTTTGTTTGACCTTCCGTGAGCCTGGTCAGTGGTTTAGCGATGTTTGCGAACCCCAGCACATATCGGCGCTAGTATGTGCACAAACCAAGGAAACTTCGAAAATGGTGAATGTCTTTTGGGATGGGCCAATCCTTAACAGCTTTGATCTTCTGGTCATCCACTGCTACTCCTTCCCCAGAGACAACGTGGCCGAGGTATCGTACTTCTTTTTGGAACAGATGGCATTTCTTAGGGCTCAGCTTCAATCCGGAGTTCCTCAGTCGCAGGAATACTTCCTCCAAGTTTTTCACGTGGTCCTCGAACGATCTGCCGACCACAATTATGTCGTCGAGATACACTAGACACGTGTTCCATGAGAGTCCTTTCAGCACTGTCTCCATCAATCTTACGAATGTGGCGGGAGCATTACAGAGCCCGAATGGCATAACGGTAAATTGCCACAATCCTGAGCCGATGGTAAAAGCAGTCTCTTCTCGATCTTCCTGAGCCAGTTCTACTTGCCAGTATCCACTCTTCAGATCAAGGGTCGAGAAAATCGTGGAACCAGCCAACGTGTCTAGGGTGTCATCTATTCTCGGGAGAGGGTAACTGTCCTTCTTCGTGACATTATTAAGTTGGCGATAGTCTACACAAAAGCGTGTCGATCCATCCTTTTTCTTCACCAGTACGACTGGAGAGGACCAGGGACTGTCAGATGGTTCGATAACTCCTTCTTTTCCCATATCGCTGACTATTTTGTCAGCCTCTTCCTTCTTGGCAAGAGGAAGTCTTCTTGCTGATTGCCGGATCGGTCGGGCACCTTCAGTATCAATCTTGTGCTGGACCACATTAGTTCGACCCCCTTTTCCTTGTCCGGTATCGAAGATGTCTTGGTACTTTTTGACTAAATCTCTTAGTTTGGGCTGTTGAGCTGGTTTTATGTCTTTGGAAGAGATGGCAACTAATTTTCCTAGTTCTGTGGGCAAGTTGTTGGGTTGGCTAATCGTACCTCGTACGCCCCGGATCACAGATGAAACTGACGAGCAGTGCCCTAAAATTGTTCCTTTCTTTAAGGTCACTGGAAAGTAATTGACATTCATGACCCTTACCGGCACAAATTTTTCAGCACGTAACAGGGTTTTCCCTAGGGCAATCCCTCGTCCAATTTTCTCATCATGAAGTTTGGGCTCGAACATCACCACGTCTCCACTGCTCGCACTCCCGTCCAGGCGAGCCTCCAGAATGGTTTCAGCCCTCTCAGGTACGCTTACATCTTCAGCCAACAGCACACGGATCAACTCTTCACTTCTCCCATGAAGTACCAGCTCTTCTCCGTTGACACGTAGGACGCCGTCTTTGAAATCCAATTCAAACCCTCTGGAATTCATGATGTCCATTCCGATGATTACATCGTCTTCGATGTCCGCTACATGTGCCTGATGTTTCACTTTAGTGCTGCCCAAAATTATTTCAATCGGTAGCTCGCCATATACAGTAGCTGGCTCCCCTGTTGCTGTGCGTAGCTTCCAAGTTGTCGGTTCAATCTGTTCCGGTGTTCTGGCAAAGGAAGGCCTGAGAATTGTCCTAGTCGCACCTGTATCTAGCAGCATGGTGCAAGGCTCGTTATTGATGAGACCGTCTACGAAGACACCTTTGTTCTGTCGTTGAAGGATAGCGACATATGCGTTGTTAACCGGGGCTTGCCGGACACATGCCGACGATTGCCCCTTTTCGTCGACCTTCTTTAGTTTTCCTGCATCGGAGTCGATGAATGTTGGACATTGCTACGCACATGTCCAATTTTGCCACAATTCCAGCATCTTATCTGTCTTTTCTCAGGCAACACTTCCTTCATCACTTTTCTTATGGCAGCTTCCAAGTTAGCAGGCTCCTGTGAGTCTTCCTCAATCGTTTGAACTTTATTTTGGCTTTTGCAGCATTGTTTTGCTGCTTCGAATTCCAAAGCGCGTGCCAGTGCGTCTACGAGATGTGTTGGACGAGCTAATATCAACGCTTGTCTGGTTTCTTGGTCACGGAGTCCATCCAAGAATGCCTGAACCGCTAATCGCTCCATTACATTTTCCGGTGTGGCTGGATATGCGAGACGAACCAAGCGTGCAATGTCAGCTTCGAATTCTTGTAAGGATTCGCCCGATTTCTGGCAGCGATTTTTCAGTTGGGAGTGGTATACGTGTTCCAAATGGGCCTGGCCATATCGTAATTCTAGATGTTTAATCAGCTGATCATAGTCCTCCTGTTCTTGGGCGGTAAGAGTTTGTAGAATATTCGTCGCGTCTCCACGTAATACAAGTGTTGTGCTACAGCTCTTTCCCCTGCATTCCATCCATTTGCTTTGGCCGCTGCTTCAAACTGTCGGCGGTAATTTTCCCATGGAGTTTTTCCGTCGAATTGAGGCGGCTTCATGGAAAGCTTCCTATTTCAGAAATGACCTTGACATCTTGTATACCCTCTTGAACTTTATCCAAGTTCAAACTCAAGTCCAGCATTGCATTTTTGTTAACCATCTCTGTGGAGGGCGCACTATCAATTCGTTTTTCCAGCTTACTGATCGTTTCCTTAATTTTGTCCATTTCTGCCTCGATTCCGTCTTTGATTTCATCGCTTATTATTTCCTTCATCTTGTCCATCTCTGCCTCGACGGTTCCTATTCTTTTTTCTAGACGATTCGCCACACCACAGAGTTCTTTTTTTAGGCCTCCTGTGTTTTCTAGGAGATTATCTTCCAGGCTTCCTGAATTTTCTTGAAGCTTCTCTTCCAGATTTCTAGAATTTTCTTCAAGTTTTTCTATTATCGGACTCAAATCACCTCCGGGAACTTCGAATAAAAATGTTTCGGGGTCCTCACCTTCTTGTATAAGTCCTTCTGCAAGTCTTTCCTGGAGTACCTGCTTTTCACCCGTTGTTTCCAGTCTGTTTCACACGAAAAGTTTATCAGTTTGTTTAAAATTCACCTCGCGAATTCTTTTCCACGGGCCACCAGTCTATTGTCTGTTTCACGCGAACAGTGTATCAGTTTATATTCCCACGCGCAATTGTCCACTTCGCGAAAACCGGGTCACTGTCTATTTTGGGCGTGAAAAAAGGTCTTTCAATTTATTTTTCTGACTATCCACTCCACGATCACTTGTTTATTTTCAAAATCTCGCTTCCGACACCAATTGTAACGTAAATAAACTTAACTTGGTTTTACTAATTTATTTCACACTTAAATTTACAACTAATTCATACTACGCCACTGTATCGCTCGACGTTATCGGCTGCTAAGACCGAGACTCCCTCTTGAGGGCTGCCTATTTATCTCCGTTACAGAATTCTCGATCTTTCCAATTCTGGCGGTTGGCGAACAGCATGTTCCAGTTGTTTCTAATATTGACCGTTGTTTTCCGCGGCAGCGTGACTGGATTGTTCTCGAATATCTCCGGGGATGACATCATCGTTGTCGATGGCAACGCGTGAGGCGACAGATCCGGCCTAGGTTCGTTACAGTATATATCGGCAACAACCCCAACAACAATATAAAAACATTATATTCGAAGAAACACCCAACCGCGCTAAAATAACAGGTCTAGCGCGAGCATGCCATACCTTAACTATTTTGATCGGAAAATTCAAAAAACGATTTAATTTTCTAAAAACGGTTTTTATTTGAATTTTCCGTTGAGCACATATTAATTCTTCACAAAAATAGCCTTAAAAAGTTAATTATCGTTTCTTGGGAAACAAGTAAAACATTCGTATAAGCATCTGCAGGAGACGAATAGCTAGTAAATTTTCAGAATTACCATATCCTGGCATATACCCACATACTGCTAACATCGCAGGCCCTTTCCCCTTCGTCCCTACACAAGCGACAAGCTGGATGGGTACACCCAAGATCGGAAGAGATTGGAAGAACCATATATTGTATATATTAATTTTAGTTGTATATAGTAGGATAGGTGAATTGTACATTCAAAATGACAATAAAGATTTTTAAAAGGAAAAAGGTATGAAGTGCGTTGAAGATATTACGTATGTTAAGTTGGCACGACCACTCGACCAAAATAAAAAAACTCATACCATAATTTAGTGCTTTTTTGTTATTAATTTGATTTCCCACCAGAATTTTTTTGCTATCGGTGTGTATCAAATTTTCGAATAATACTGGCACGAAGTGCGTTGAAGATAAAACGTACGTTTAGTTGGCACGACCACTTGAACAAAATAAAAAACATACCATAATTTAGTGCTTTTTGTTGCTAATTTGTTTTCCCACCAGACTTTTTTTTTCCCTGGCATTAGATTTTGTTAGCTTAGCGTTAAGATGGTACAGTACCTTCGTATTTTTTTGAAAAAAAAAAAAATTGTTTCTTCCAGAATTTTTGTTGTTTTCATCATTATAGAAAAAAACGAGTTTCTGCTAGCTTAACGTTAAGGCTGACATAGCACCTTCGTTATTTCTCCACAAAAGGTATAATCGTATTTACCATTAGTTAATGCTTTTTGTTGCCAAATTGATCCCCATCAGAATTTTTGTTACTTTCACCACTATAGAAAAAAACAAGTTTCTGCTAGTTAAGCTGGCACAGCACCTTCGTTATTTTTGTGTTGCTAATTTGTTCTCCAATCAGAATTATTGTAATAGTTATTCCTTGACAAAATCTAAAATTGTATATAATATCTTGTTCTTTTTTATTGCTAATTTGTTCCCTATCATAATTAATGTTGCTTTCGCCATTATAGAAATGAATATCCAAAGTTTCATAATATTATATTTTTCTAATATGTAGCCAACTTTATGGTGGATGTCACCTCCATTTCTCCGGAAAAATGAAGTCGAAATAAAAATGAGTGATGAAAGTATTTTTGATGGAAAAATATTTAAAAAAATTAAAATGGCAAGTTTCAAATAAACTAATGTTTATCATTCAACCTTATACCTTCTATTGCAAACATAGGTCAAATTTGACATAATATTACTTAGAATTGGCGTGCAATTTTTTCATATTGGAAATTTCAAGATGACGGGTCCAAGATGGAGGCAGAATTTCATGGCCAAATATATTATAATTTTTTTGTCGAAATTCAAGAACTCGAGATGACACAAATAAAACTCCGTACGACTTTGGGATTTATGGTCCAAATCTTTTAACATTGGTATTTGGCAGTTTTTGGTATCGAAAATTAAGAATCCCCTATCAAAATTTAGGGTTTGAAGATAACCAATCTGAAATGACACAGGAGTTCTGTAATCTATAGTTCGATTCCATTGAAGTTTTCTAATTTTAACTTATAAAATATATAATTAAGAAAATGATTCACGATGGAAATCTATCATATAGAGTATGAATTAATGTAAGTGAAAAATAGACAATCTATTTTTGAAAGTACTAAAAATAAATATACCAAACTGAAGAGATCTTTGAAGGCTACCTTTTATTCAAATACTCTGAAAAAACGTTTTTTTCATGTTTAAGTTATCTCATTCTTATTATCAGTCAATATCATATTCGAAAGCTTGCAGCGCAATATATTAATAATATTTTTTGAACTGCAAGATTTAGAATCTATCTCTTATATAGAAACAAAAAACCTGCAATGATGTTACGAGCGATTTTAAATTTTGTGATGAATCAAGAAGGTGGTTGTGCCAGGTTAAAGCAAAGTTTGTATGAAAATTCTGAAAGGAAAGTTTCGAACCAAAAGAGACAGAAAAACTATTTCAAAAGCGGTCAAGTGCTACTCACGCAGTAAGTACCGTTACCTTGTCATTTTCCCTACCCTGTGGGAGAAATGTTACGTTCCCGTTAGCTATGGTAGTCGGTGAGTCACGCGGTCGGGGTTAAATCCGTTCAGTCAGTCTTACTAAAAAAGAAGTTAATTTTGCCGCCACTCAAGCCAATAATACAAATACTACTGAGTTCAAAACCTTGTCTGAATCGAGAAAACAAGGATAGTAAATATAGCTGAAATTATTAAATATTTGCAAATATAAAACATACATTTTCAATACATTTGCATACAACAATTACGAATGTTGAGACTCCCTTGAAGTAAACAATATTTTAACTTAAACCCTATATATTGAAACTCAAATATGTACAAATGATATACAAACATACAAGGTGAAAATGGACTGTGCAGATTTATGATCCTGTATAATGCACAAATTAAAAACAAACGGTTCATCAAGTAGATACCTGTGGCTAACTGATATATTTGACTAATAGTTAGCTAATGTTCAGTACTGTACGTGCGCCTTACATAAAATGTGTAATATTCAAAGGAAATGCAGGTTAATGATATGATGAAGAAATAAAAATAAATGGTTAACAGGCCTGAATCTATGGTGCGATAGTACCAGTCCCACGATGTGTTCTACGCTGTTCAGTTTGATCAGCACTAGGACTGCTGAGCTGTGTACTGATGAAATTTCTGCATACTCCTCGTATCTTGGTGAAAAGTTGAAAGTGTGCACCAACCATTTTTTCGGAGGTTAGACATCCAAACTACAATGCAGGCATGGCAAACTATGACGTCATCACAAGGTCACCGCTTCCATGAACCCTTGAAAATCCCATAAATGCTTCTTCCAACAAAATTGAGCAGCTAATTTCCAGTGAGCTACTATGCCCTCAAAACTACAATGCAGAACTTGTGAACCACAACGTCTATTCCAACATCTCGAATCACGAGGCTGTTCGTGACCTAGTCCATAAAAAAACGAAAATGGACTCCATCCAAAAACCCTATTCAAACAAAGAAAGAAAGTTAAGTCTCTTTCAAATGTATAAATTTCCTAAAACTTACCCCACACGGAGGGACGATCACAATCGTGAAAATATCAAAAACATCCTCGATGTATTTCCGAGGCAAAACCCAAGATTATCAAAACTCTAGACAATGGTCAATCTCGCGTTTCAGTTGTTGAAACCACTTTAAAAGCAAAGAAAATACTATATACATGTGTCAGCAGACAACCACTTGTAGAAATATACTTCCGGATGGCGTTCGAACAGAACAAATGAACTAAAAATGTATCACCTCACATCCAGTGACTTTACTTAGTGAATGAATAAGAATTCTCATTATCATTTTATATGGAACTCCTGTGGGAGTGTACACATCCAACAAGATGAACATTTAACTCTAAAATCAAATATTATCTTGTCCAGTGGACCTTAGGATTGGTGGCGACATCTTGGCGAAGATAGCAGAAACACGCTAACCCTACTCTGGGTAAATCCAAACGCTGCAACCTATTTTTAATTACAAACTATAATTTCAGATTTTTCCATGGAATGACGAAAATGCTGTGATAGCTTAACGTTGAGCTAGCAAACATTAATTTTTTCTGCAGTGCTTTTCTGAACACGCCAATTATTAATTACTGAGAATATCTCAAACGGCGGCAAATGATCCCTTGCTAAATAACGAATTATATCACAATAAATAAGAATAGAAAGTCATATTTTGTGCACAACATATAATACTGTTACTGTCATGTAATTATTGTTATATACTGCCATTTGTAAAATCACCCTCCTATCTTTTGGATGCATAAAAATTTGCTATGTAAAATATGTATGCAATCATTCAATGCAGTGCGACCTCAAATCAATCTGCCAGGAAATTTTAAATCTATAATTTCAATAGGGTATATTGATTATTCCTATGTTCAGTTGAAACCACTACGTAAAATTTATTTCATGAACAGAGTATACATTATATATATATATATATATATATATATATATATATATATATATATATATATATAATGCATCACCCAAGAATGAAATTGCCTAATACTACCACCGGCAATTTTTACACTGTATACCAACAACATAGCAGAACTGTTTTTCTTTTGACTGAATTTTTTACAGGGAAATGCAGAAATAATTTCTGTTGATTCCTTTTTCTTTCGCATTTTCATTGCGTTCACTTTTTCATAAAACAACATGAGAACAACAAAACACTCGCATATCTTTCTTAGTGTTCCACATGCAAATTATGTTTGCTATTGCCACGATTCTTTGGAAACACAAAGGCAAATAGAATCGAGGAGGCTTGATAACTGGTGTTTTGGGAATGAAATGTTCACCGACGTTGTTTCATATGAAAGTTGTAGTATCTTCCTTGTTAATATTTTTCTCATTGAGCCTGATTATAGAGCATGCCAATCAACAAAAAAAGCAAAACACGTGGCATATCAGAGTTGTATTTCTCAAATGGAACACCATCTATTTTATTTCAGTTTTGAAAAGGTTGTGAAGGTATATGCTTTCGTAAAAGGTACTATGTATCCAGCTCTAACCGCTCTCGAGTTATTTTTTTCAATTGTTAGGTTCAATTAGAAAAAATATAACATCAACATTTATTAAAAAATATTCTGATATGATCGACGTGTTTTTGGAACGAAGTTCCTTTACGCGACTTGCGGTAGGTGTTGACTGGTAGAAATCGTCACGTAGTAAGAAAAAAGCGTTATGCCCTCTCCATGCTACTTTCTCTCTTTCTATTATATACGAGTATGTTTGACAGGCGTCTAGCTCTTGCTCATACGAATACGAAGGTGTACGAAACCATCCGAACTGCATGTTCTGCTTGCAGGAAATTTCAAATGATACCATAAGCGGTAATATATCTATCCGAATACAAGTCTGATATTATCTTTGATTGGTAATACGTGGAAGATATTTTTGTTTCTTTCATATTTCTATATAACGTCTGTTTAGATGATTATATCCTTTTTTGGACATATTTTCTTATGATTTTTGTATGCCGAAGTTGGATTAATGGTTAACATTGAATATATGTGGCACGTCAATTTGATATAATATAACGAATAGTATTATCAGGAATAAAATACCATTTACTATGGCGGAGAAGTTTGGAAAAAGGATATATAAGGATAGTATTGCATGGTATAATGACAATTAAATGTGATGGAATAGAAAACGTCAACTTTCAAAGGGTAAAATATTGAGAAAAAAAAGAAACACAAAATGGTGGGTACATGAGATTGATGGCAACAGGTTCTGCTATAGTATTTCTAATCCCAATTGGACCGATATAAAAAGTTTCGAGAAGGCATTCTCTTCCATACGACAGAACTCTTTAATGATTGTACCAGGAACGCTTTGAAAGTAAAAACACTGGTAGTATATAAATTTCCCATTTGCCGGGCAGTGCATATTAACACTCCTCGTAGTGCTCTTATTTATATTGTCGTTCCAATTGGGATTAGAATAACTATACCTCGATATTAATTGATTTATTGGAACCATGGAGGGAGCATAACGCTTGTTCCTCACGTGACGAAAATATACAAATATAAACAATCTAAATCTCCATATTGAATACATTCGGAGTTGAAGAAAACCTGGCCAATCGAGTAACCGAATGAAATGTGTTTCAAATATTAGTACTCACAGCAAATATAAAATATAAATAAATATAAAAAAAATATGGTCGTGTTCAATGTTCAATCCTCAGAACCCCAGACCTCTGGCTTGGTAGTCCCTCGTTTTACGGCAGCTCGGTTTGGTCATTGAAATTATTCGTTTATTTGTAGCACATGAGCGTTGTGGAATTGTGTTTACTATTCACTATTTATATACATTACAGAGAGACAATAGGGAAATCATATGCTCAGCGTCAAAAAGAGTATCGAAAGAAAGAAAAAAAGCGTAAGAAACTTCGTTCCTGACGGGGGACCCCCGACCGCACACGATTTTTTTTCCTGATTGTAATCAATCATAACTTTTTATTTGAAATGAAACACCCGATGTTTTTTGTACTGAATGGTAACAGAAGTAATTATTCTACCTACCTACATTTTATATAAGATTTCTAAAACTCAGTGTTTTTCTAGATATAGACGTATTTTCAAGTAGAAGATTACGAGTAGGCATATTTCCATTTTATTTGCAAAAAGATAGTTTTGACTCTTCATAGTTGATATAATTATCATTGACAGTTGTTTATTATATATTGTCGAAAATAATTATTTGCTACATAATTGTTGAAAATTAATATAATCTATATCAATCATATTTTCGCAGTGGTTCATTAATTAGACTAGTTAATGAAACAACAACAGAATATAGAAAACGCGCGGAAAATTAATTTAAAGGTAATGCTAAAAAATTTGTTGGATACATAGAGCCACTCTGTTTCAAAAACACTTCCAACACTTAAAAACCTTTGGGGAGTCACTGTTTGAAAAGCAGCCCTTATTCTTTAGTTCATGTTATCGGGTGTGGTTGGTGAAGTGTTGTTGTTAACCTTATTATTTTCAAACTCCATCCATCTGTAACCAGGTCCGTTGTCTAATATTTAGAGGGAAATTCTCCAAAAGATCAGGTAGATTGTCGCGTAAAACTTGTAAGAAATTTCGACCAGTTTCCATCGGAAAAGTATCGTCTATATATCGTAAACATATAATTCCCCCCACACGTTAACAGCCCATTCTATTTGGTGACCAAGAATGCCGAAAAAATTGTGATTTGCTTCACTATAATTATGAATTCTTGTTAAATAATACATTTACTATGATAATTGGGAACTCAGCTTCAAATGTTCTTGAATAGTATGACAATGAAGTTTAATATACAAATCCGCATGTCATTTCATTTGACCGTACGTTCACCCTTTCCATTTGAAGATTTTTGCCCCATCCGCTTTATCCATGAAATTCAAGAGGACGTCAAGCTCTGAGCTTGAAAATCATGAACATTTTGCGACTGTACAACGCATAGAGATTTTTTTCAATATATTTTTAAAACAGATTAGTTAAAATGGATTTTGAACAACCTCGATGAAGGAGTCTATAGATTTATAACCACTCACAGTACCAGATTTGTCAAAGGGAAAACCATATAAAATTCTGATAAATCCTGGCCTAATAACGAAACATAGGTAATTGAAATAAATACAATTTCGCAGTTACGGCAACACCGACAAAAGATTCGTTGTGCGACAGTCGATCTGATGGTATTGGCGCAAGGGGGGCGAGAGGACGGCCGGTATCAGCCCACGGGCCCTTTGTTCGTTCTCTTGGTAGATTCCTGACGAGAGTGGGCACCCGGGCGACCTTGGTCAAAACCGACTAAAGTACTTTTTTAGAATTCGATGCCAGCGGCGGTACTAGGACATAAACGTGAATAGATAATTGGTAGTACGGTGAGGGTTTGGAAAATATATTAGTGCAGTGATTGAATGCAAAATGTGAGAATTGACACTTGAATTGTGCATACACATACAGAGCGATGAAATTGAAACTTTAATAATCTACTGGGAAATTACCAAATAAAAGGCGGTCTGGTCTGATTACCCGTATGTAGTTCACTGAAACACGAATTTAAGGCTAGAGCATATCACTTATTTGCATCGTGTGTATCCATCGGAGCAGGCGGATTTATTGTTTACATCCTCTTCAATGTGACAACTGACGATGCCTTCGTAGCGAGTCATTGTGGGTCGTTCCATTTGAGACAATGTAGTTTCATTTCCGACCAATCCGTCTATATGATAATGAAAACAAGTGAGCGCTTGCCTTTAGTATACATAATGGACGATTTCGGAGGATCGAATAAGTTACTGCATTCACTTATCGAGGCAGACTAGTAGTTTGCCCTTCTACACTTAGTATGAATTTCCCCCAAATAGTTTTTTATTCATTCAGTCTGTGGGAGGATACATTCCAAAAAATATGCCACGAAACATTTTTCCTTCACAAAAATACTTTTTAATTAACACTTATATGCTTATGTCATCTCTGTAAAATGTTTACTATTGGCCTCTGCTTACGGCCGTATGCATTGCTTTTATTTATTTGAGAAGATATAATGATGTCAATTTAATTGGGAACCAATAATACAGAACATTGACATTGATTGAAAAATTTAGAGATGAACTAATTGGCGACATATTATTCAAACATTTTTCTCAGGCAATGAATTTAACCTAAGTGGGTAAATTTTTTAATCAATGACAGCTATTGTTCGCCTCATGTTTCTATCATGAATGCCAGATTAGATAGCTATGTTTATTTTAGACGCTAAATTCACAACGTCGCTTCATTCCTCTGCTCTGTTTTGTGGACATTGCGTCAAAGTCTAGCCTGGAACCTCGTCCCGTTTCTTATTGTTGAGTAAATTATTTATTTATTCACTTCCATATTCAAGTTGAAAATTTCAATTAGAGAACATTATTTTTAGGCCTGATTAAAAATGGTCTTTTGATTTGGGAAAACATTCGGATAGCTGATTTCATATGTGGTGGCATTGAAATTCGTATGAGGATTTATTCAAATTAGAAAATAAATTATTTGAAAAAAGAACTCTACCTGATGATGTTTCAGATTTCAACTGATGGAATATAAATTTGGTGATACCCAGATACTGATTTCAGTAGTTTCATTTCCTCGTCTTATGGAATTTGAAATTATCAGTGGTGTTCAATTTGGTTTTGGGATTTTGATAAAAATTATATATATATATTATGATTACATTGAATTCACAAATGATATTGAAAAGCGTTTGGACGTATGGTATACATTTATTATTGCCTCATCTGATTTTATTAAAACCCTGTTCATATTTCCAAACAAATCAATCCCAAAGCTCGTTTCGCAAAACAATTTTTTTTTCGTGATATAACTGTTGATGAACTATAACATCAGTGCGATTCAACTGATGTCAAAATCAAATTGTTTTGGCAAATTAGTATACGGTTTTGGTGGTTTTGACTGAACGGAATAAATATATTTATAATACCACGTTAAAATAATCAATCGAATATATTATTGAATATCAGGCACCCACTATATTTGAATGAGTAGTCATTGGGGAAGGAAGGAGGGTGATTTCACACTGATGGTGCAATCTGCCTACTTTTCAGGTGTAGGCACTTGTTTTATTCATTTATTTTTATGTTTTTATTTTAGACATAATACATCCAACAGGCCTAAGCCCAATAACAGGAGTATATAATAATAATTATAACAATTTGAAGTGAATAGTAAATCAGGAGTAAATGATAATCAATGGTAACAAATAATAACAAAATCATAACAAAAAGATGCCTAGGTCATTCAAGAGAGTGAAGGTTAGATTAAATAGAAAAGGTGACTTAGGTAGGGTTTAGGATTTTGGGACTTGATTGGGTCTCAATCTGCGTCTCGATACTAGTTTTCTCTGAGTTCTGGGGAACCAAGTATGGTGCAGTGTTTTTTCTGGATTATGTCGTGCAACGGAACTGTACACGAGTAGTCGTTTTTCGGGATGGCGGGAAACTAGAGGTTTCCAAGTATTAGGTACTATTGTAACGAATCATTTTTTTTTTTAGCTCCGTTACTAAGAACGGTTGAAGAAAGTTTTAAAGTATATTTGGTACGTCCCTGACTAATTGGATTTAATATTAATTACGGTCTGGCAATGAATTTCATTCCTAGTTTAGAAAACAGGTCTGAATACCCAAAGCTACTGGAAGGAACATAAAACCAAGGGTAAGAGAGGGCTCTGTTTTTTTCGCATCATATAAAAAGGGTGAAAAGCTCTTCAGATTGTTTTTTATGGGGCGAAAGAAATCAAACTCACGAGGACAAAAAACCCAACAATTTTTTTGTAACAAGCACCAGATCACGAACAAAAAGCGCGCCGTTCACCCTACTTCTTATGTCGAAAGGGGCAAAAAGAGCGCTTTCCTTAATATCGCATCGCTCTATTTATTGTTCCTGCTGAGTCTCCAAGAAATAAAGTGAATTAAAAGTATAAATAACCGTATAATTTTTAAAACCGCGAAAGTGTCCACCAGAAGCTTTGAGGTATCCGTAAGTGAAGATTTCTCTAGCATTGTTTGAATTGAAGCTTGGTTTTCTCGTGCTAGCATACGTATAAATCATATTTTCCGTTGTTTTTGGATTTTCTGTATTCACTGGAAATATTTTGCTTTTCTCACTTTGAATGTTCCTAGACAGTTTGTGTCCAAAGTAGATCCTTACGATATTTTGTCCGATTGACAAATTTGGTCAAGTGTAAATATTTTGAAATTAATAATTTTGTATTTGATGCACGGTAGTTTTGGTTTATTGTACTATTGAAACTCCCAACAAGTGGGCGGTGCTTTAAATAAACCCGTACGAATATTTTTTTTTGTTGTCCGATTGACAAATTTGGTTAAGTGTAAATATTTTGATATTCATAATTTTCTATTTGCTGCTCTCACGTTTGAGTTCATTGCACCATCGAAACTCCCAGTAATTGGGTGGAGTTCCAAGTAAATTATTTACGATATCTTTCGATCGAATAATTTACTGAAGTGTACATAAGTTTTTCAAGAACAAGTATTCATTTGCCGTCGATTATCATTATTATTTCAGCTGTCTCAGGTGTTTTATAGTAGGGAACCAGTCAGAATAATTTGGTAATTGGTTGCACAAATAATTGTTAAATTATGTTATCAATTGTCTGAGTTCAGGAAAATCGCCGAACGAAAACAATTTTTCACCGGTGTTTGAATTCAGGGCATATCCGGATTCGAACAACGGCCGAGATATATAAACAGGTAATATTTGTCCCCTAAAATACTTAAATTATTTTTATTTATAAAATAAAGTAGCTCCGCTACAAGGATTAGTAATATTGTTTTCGTTGTACAGTACGAAAGTGTGACCTTTGCTCTAGTTGAAATCGTTAAAAAGTCGAATATACTACAAATACATTTTTAGAAATTGTATCAAAAGTAAAGTTAACATTCTCCAAACACATGTTCATGAAGTGACACATATTGGACAACAAAAAGTGAGTGAATCAATATAATTCAAATAGATCAACCGTGAATTCTAGACTAAATGTCGAGTTAAAATTCTTATCTATATCCTGCTTACTTTACATGGGAAAAAACAGATAAGCGGATTGAATATAGTACAGGCGCACAGGTCAAAATAAAATGAATAGCAATGAACAAGAGCCCAGTATCCAGCAGCTGTTTGATGAAATAATAAAAAGTAAAAATGAGCTGAAAAATTCTATTGAGGCCAGCGAGACTCGTGTTCTATGGAAAATTGAATCTTTACACGAAAAAGTGAAAATCTTAGAGAGAGAAAACGGCGAGCTCAAAAATAAACTTGAAGTATTAGAAAAAGAAGGCAAGAAGAAGAACTTGATAATTTTCGGAATTGAAAGAAACTCACCAGGAGTGACAGTGGGTCTTATATGAGATCATTTAAAACAACTATTGAATATTCAACTAAATGAGTCAGATATCAGCAACTTATATACTCTAGGTAGACTCAAAAACAGTCCTATCAAATTAGAGTTGATATCTGAGCTAAAAAAAACAAGAAATTCTAAAAAATTGCCAAAAATTAAAAGGATCGAAAGTCTCTATTTCCCAAAATCTGACAGAGATCCAAAGGAAAGAGAAGAAAATTCTAAGAACTCATCTCCTTCAAGCTAGAGCAAATACTAAGGATGAGTGCTACATAAAAGGCAATAAAGTCTACGTGAATCATACTGCATACACTGTTGAGGAGTTGCAGTACGAAAATAATTCATCCCCAAAAAACAACAGTGCTCCTCCAACGCCAACTGTACAGAGCCCTACTGACCCAATAATAAAACACATTCTACAGTTATCTGAAAATCCCAAAGAAGAAAAAGCAATTGGAATTACAAAAGAACGAGAAAATTTCACCACAATTGAAGCACATCAAATGACTCCAAAAACAGGCACGATCAGGAAGTTGACTAAACCAATCCAAGAGCCCTTGCCTGGAGCTGGGAAAAGTAGACTCAGATCTCAAGAAGGAAGAAACAAAATTACTGGGAGGTAATTTTAGAACTTTTACAAATTTAAAACATTCTAGGCTAAAATTCTACAATTCTACAAATTTATAATTCAACTTTTATATTATGCTATAATTTCAAAACAGTTTAAATAATAATAAAGTAAGCAAATACGACTATCAACTATGAATAATTACTTAAGAGACTTTCAACCAAACATAATCAAATCAAAATTGGTCGATAATTTAGTCCAGCTGAATACTGAACTCACAAATAATACAGTCAATTTAAAGATTTTTCAGATGAATATACGAGGACTACAAAAAAATATAGAAGAACTCAAAATAAATCTGGATCAGCTATCAACCAAATTTGATATCATCATCCTTACTGAAACGAGAATTATTGAAGATATTACTTTACTTGGAAGATTATAATATAATATATAATGAGGGTAGAATAAACCAAAACGATGGTACTGTTATATATTTGAACCAAAGTATTCCATACAATAACAAAATTATCATAATCTCACAAATCAGGGCGATAGAAATAACTTTCATGTTCGAAAATATTAACATTAAATTGATTGCTATATATCGACCTCCATCTACAAACGTCGATACTTTCATAGACGGTTTAGCACTGTATTTAGAAAATTCACAAAATATTGATACTCATATAATCACAGGAGATATTAATATTAATACCGAGGAAACTGAAAACAACTTAGTTAATAATTACCTGAGTATTATGAGCATGAATGGATTTCAATCTCATATTAATGACTATACCAGAACTACTTCCTACTCTAAATCCTGTATAGACCACTTCTTTGTCAGAGACTCACAATCATGCTTTAAATATAAATCGATTATTGGTGACCTCCATATCACAGACCACAGTTCCATTATACTCCAAATAATAAATCATGAAAAAGAAAAAATTTACCATAAAGAAAGTAGGTACAAATATTTTCTAGATCACAAAAAACTCATAAATAATATACAAATAGAAAATTGGTCAACAGTCTATTTATCAGAAAACCTCGATAAAGCAACTGATATTTTCATAGAACTTATCAAAAAAATAACAGAACAAAGCACAAATAAAGTAAAAATCAAGAAAACAGAAATCAAAAGAAATCCTTGGATGACGAATCATATTTCAAACAAAAGTACAGAAAAGAATTATTTATATAAAATATGGAAAAATAACCAATCAGAATATAACAAAGAAAGATTCAGAAAATCAAAAAATGATCTAGACCGTTCAATCCAAGATGCAAAGAAAAACTTTTATCGAAAAGAAATTGAAAATAATAGCAATAACGCAAGTGGTTTATGGAAAGTTGTAGGGAAAGTAACGAGTAAAGCGGAAAAAAAAATAATAGAAGAAATAATCTTCACTGAAGATGGCGAAATAAGCAAAGACAAGAAAGTTATTTCAAATTGTTTTTTTGATTATTTTTCAAATGTCGGCGAAAAGTTGGCACAAAAAATTATCCAGAAAAAACAAAATCATTCTTTTCCTAAAACCAACAGATGTAACTCATTTTTCTTGGAAGAAGTAACAAAATCAGAAATAATAGAAACGATAGAAAAACTAAAAAACAAAAAGTCTCCAGGCATTGATGGTATTAAATCCGAAACTTTAAAACTGATTGCACAATATATTGCAGAACCCCTTCTTTATATAATAAACCGGACATTCCGTACTGGAAACTGCCCTGACGCTTTCAAAACCGCCATAATAACACCTGTCTTCAAAAAAGGAAACAACCTTGAAGTTGAAAACTTTCGACCAATATCTATGATATCCAATATTGCTAAAATCTTTGAAAAAATACTTAAAATGCGAATCGATAAATATCTCAGTAAATACAACATATTATCAGAAAGGCAATTCGGTTTCAGAGAAAGCAAATCAACACAAGACCCAATAAATTATGTGACATCAAAAATAAGTAAATATATTGATAAGAAGTCTCCAGTCCTATGCATTTCTGTTGACCTTGCGAAAGCATTCGATACTGTCAGCCACTCCCAACTACTAGAGATATTAGAAGGACTTGGATTTAGGGGAGCATCACATGATTTACTAAATAGTTATCTCAGTAATAGAAATCAGTTTGTGAAAATAGGTGATGAAATCAGTGAAAAGAGAACAGTCAAGTATGGTGTTCCTCAAGGTACTGTCCTGGGTCCGATTCTTTTTAATATATATTTGAACGATCTCTATAAACTACAGATAGAAGGAGACGTAATTAGCTTTGCAGACGACACCGCAATCATATACAAAGCTGACTCCTGGGAAGCACTCAAAACCTCTACAGAAATTGATTTCAAAATTATTATGGAATGGTTTGACAGCCGTCTGCTTTCCATTAATATTGATAAAACTATTTACGTTCCGTTCACCTCATACGCAAAGACTTACCCACATATTACAACCTAAACATTTCTACTAGAAATGGCAATTTTAATATAAAATCAGCTAAAAGTGTAAAATATCTAGGTATTTATGTTGACAGTAATTTAAAATGGGACATCCATGTCAATTATGTCGTGAAAAAAGCCAGATATGTACTGTATAAGTTGAGATATTTTTGTAAAATATTCGATATTAAATACTTGCGGATACTATACTATGCACTCTTTGAAACCCACCTCAATTATGGGATAATTGCATGGGGAGCTACAACAAAAAATCATATTTCGCAGCTAGAAATTATTCAACGAATGGCAATCAAAAGTATGTATGAAAAACCATATACCTACCCCACAGAGGACCTACATAAGGATACAAAAATTATGGACATAAGGCAACTCTATTTCTTCCAAACAGTAACTAGACAACACCTTAATAAACACGAATTAATACCAATTAACCACACTCATGCTACTCGACACAGAAATAACTCAGTATGTGTACCAAAACCTGAAAAAAATACCTTACGACGGTCATATGTTTACTTGGGACCAAAACTATATAACTCTATACCACCAGAATTGAAAGAAATTAACTCTACTTCACTCTTTAAAAGACACTTGAGGAATTGGATGACACAAACAGACAGACTGAAAATCCATCAACTTCTTGACCCGACTTCAAGGTTAACTTTCTGAAAAGAAATTGTCAATTCTCTGAATACAGTGATAAAATTGTACAGTATATATGTTTGTATTTCATATTGTATTATTTTAATATTATGTGTATATTTATATGTATATAATTTTTGTGTAAATATTTGCTAATTAATGTATTCTCTGTATTATTATTGCTATTATCATCATTAATTTCAAAATAAGTAATCCCATGTCAAATTTTTCTTCTCTTAAATATTTCTGTACTATTCCATAAACACAGTTATTATTATAATTCCACCATGTACCCACCCCTATACCCATGCTCGAGGGCAACCTTTTATGGGTTAACTATATTTATTCTTCTACACCCATATACTATTATGAACAAATGTATATCACTACCGAAGGAAAATAAATATATATTATTATTATATTATTATTATTATCTCTTTTAGCATTGCTACTCCAAATCGCGACATATTTTACGAAATTACAAAAAAGACGCGATCATTCAAAATTGTTTGCGTTTGTATCGCTGTATCTATTTTTTATGCAGCCGTCCTGGACAATAAGAGGCGATTAATTTATTTTAACATTTTTTTGACATTTTTTGTGACACTGAAATTTTATACTTGCGAGGGTATACAAAAAAAATCAAATCTTTAATTTATGAAATTCTCTCATAAAATAGAATTTGTGCAATGGTAATATATCTATAATTTTTAACAAATTTCCACTCAAGCATTTTTAAATTAAAAAGGCACTCCTGCACTACGTGCATTCGTGCTCTTTTTCAACTAAAAATGCATTCGGGCAAATTTTCCGAAAATATCGATAATTTCCATTGCACTCGTTATATTCCTAATGATAATTCAATACTTATTACACTCTGAACTTCCTGTGGAAAGCACCTTCCCGTTTCAGGTACATAAATTGTAGTTTCAGGAGGGTTGCAAACCCAAGTCTGAAAGGTAGTGTAACGATAGCTCTATCTGTCTGCTAGTGGGAAGACGACTCTGTCTGTATGTCTTTTTGTGGACATAAATGTAACCGGTGTCCACTGGAGAAATTTTGTAATTAAAGTCTACAGCATTTTGGAAAATACAAATAGTGTCAAAATATCAGACCCTGGACAACCGTATTTCCATCTGTTGCTACCCTAGTGCGTGGAGTTGAGAGTTGAGAAAGGAAAATATTTTCTGTATAGAACATTGGCGTCACAAGTAACGTACCCTTATAGGGACCGTATTAACAAAAAAGGGACCGGATTAACAGTAAAATTCCCTACCCTAGAAAAACGCATTACAGTTTATATCCATCATCGGGTTTGTTGAGGCAACTGGGGCACTTTTCTCATCTCATTTGCTTCACGAATGATTCTAGCTTGCATAATAATCTCGGCGGCAATGATTCCGGTATTCTCAAATTCTATTATCTGGCATGTTTCTTCGTGGTGTTTGTAAGGTGCGAGAAAGGCTCTCGATGTCGGGCTGCAGGTTGATGTTTATAAATTTTGCTGCTTACTCGTCTGTTGGTTTAGTATGTCTAGGATATTCAGGGTATGGTATTTAATATATTCCTGTGTACTCATTGATAATAGTATCTTTCGGTGATCTGAGGATATTGTTTCTTGGTTTTGAATATTGTATGTATCATAATTTTATCTGTGACACCGTCGATATTAGGAAGAAATGCCTTGTGTGATTGGGACAGATACAAAATATTCAAGTTAAATTATTTATCACATGATTTTATTCAAATTTTTAATGAGAGATGTTTTAGTCCTCCCGATGCAACACATATAGTATATATACCAAAGGACTAAATGGCATTTTACAATCCCGTGAAAATTAATGCCTTAGTGAAATATACTATTTTGTTAGGAGTATGATGTGAATTATTCTGTTCTTATATCAGTGAACAACAGATTCTAAGTGAATACTTTGTGTGGCACTATTTTGTATCTGTTATATGTATCTGATATGAGAACAAAATAACACTTATTTTCATTTTCCAGTACATTCGAATAAAAGCTTGTATTCGAAAGTTCTCTCATGTCCTTCTATTGCTCGTATCATCTACGTTTCACGGATCTCAAAGAACACACCTTGACTGTTGAATCCCCATCGCGGCGAAATAAATATCACGTTTGCTATCATCGTGCGGATCGCCTATGCGTGCGTCTTCTCAAATATTCTTTAATCCATCCTTTAAAAGCGCTTACATGCGGGTTAAAAGATCACTAGCAATAAGAACAACTAATTTATGATATGAAGGTGATTAGATCTTCTCTTGGAGACTAGCGCATCCACTCCGGAATGTGCAGGAAACAGCTTCAGGTTCAATTATATCGACGCCTAATGACAGTGGCGGAACTGCCTTTGTCCTCCTCATCCCTATTCATGCTCTTGGGAATTGGATCGACAAACGTCATAAAAACATCATGTAAAATCTTTTCCTAAGCTTATTGTAATTTTGTGTTTCGTAAACTTGTAAATCGCGAGTTCGGAAGAGGTTCAAAATGTTATCGCTAGTAATTTTTCGATATTGGAATATTTACAGAATGGTCAATTGAAAATATTCATTAAAAAATTGTGAAAAACCCATCAGTTTTCAATTATATTTTTGCTATATTTATAATAAATCTGTTAAAATAATTTTTCAATTGAGAATTCTTATTTTTTTAATGCATTGATTTTTTTATATTTGTTTTAGGAGGTGCATCACCCTCAGTGTAAAAGTTGGAAATATCATTTCATATTTCATTCCCCATTTAGACCACCAAATAACCTCCTTGCTATTCAGACTGACAGAGTTTCTGTTCAAGAAGATATACTACTCGCGGGGTATTTCATTTCTCCTGGATTTCACATACTTAGGTAAAAATAAAAATACAATGAACGTGTATCAGCGTTTTCAAAAAAAAAACCTAGCGTTTTCATGATATTGAATGGATTAATTTTCAAATAGATATTTTACCCCCTTATGAATGAAGTCATCAGTCAGTGAGTGGATTTTGTATGTATAATTGAGATAATTTCTGGGGGAATTTAATTTTTTTTTCTTCATTCTTTTTTTTTCGTGTGTTGTGCGATCGTCTAGAGTATAGACAGTCAGCTTCACTCCTAACGTAGCAGGATCTGGTACAGGATATGCAACCCATCTGCTCTCAGAAGATAGCTCATTTTTTTATACGGCTCACAGCCTTATATAGATAGACCCCAGAAGAATATGCCCTCAATTTTCCCACGTTGTGCATTTTTTCGCTGTTCTTTAGGCTACAAAGTTCTGTTCAACTGAAGAGAAATAAAAGACAAATTGGTAAAGGAAAACATACAACGAAGACAAGAATTACAATCTCAACTTGTTTGAAAATAAATTCGATGGTCAATTTATTCACAAGACAATAACAGGGATTATAGGAGTTCAGCTTTTGTTGGAATTGTCTCCTGGTTACATGTATATTTGTTCAACATTCTGAGATCCTGAGCAAGCAGCCATATCCCAGGAATATATCATGTATTCAATATTGGAATATCTTAGACTGTTTACTAATCAATCAGTCTAGTATCTTACCAAAAATACCTATGGAATTTATTCCCGACGTGTGTGAATAGTCCTCTGGTATCTTTACCTCGCCACAAATCAAGGAGTTTGCAGTGACCACGCCTAGTGCCAACTTTTTGGGTGCACCCGTAACCACAAAAACCGTTACTTTCCACGGTCACTCTTTTGTGTTAAAGTTTTGGCAAAGTGGTGGAACCGGGATTTATTATTTCTAGGGTCACTCTTTTGGGTAAAGGTTTTGGCCCAAGTGGTAGAACCGGGATTTATTAATTGATTGCTATAAGTAACATTGGGAAAGGTAACCAACCTCTATTTCACAGTTGTATCATGGTCTACCAAACCTTTACTTTATCGATGTTATAGCGAGATACAGATTAATCTAGGCAGAAAGTGCTGACTCCATAAGACTTAACTGGATTGTTCTGTTGGGTAATGGTTTTATCGAATAACTTCAAGATAACTCATATAAACAATTGTTAAGAAAAATTATATTTGGAGCTATTTTATTAAAGACCTCGGCTTCCGATATGTGTTTGATTACGAATCGCGGATTCCATCTTATTTTGTTCCTTCTTTCAGTGCCTGTGGAGGACAAATATATTAGAAATAGTCTAGAGTAATAAGAACAAACTCCTGTTTGTACCGAAATGATCTGAACTATACAACTCTAACAGGTAATTTGCTGGTTATATAATATATCTCAATGATTAGTATCGGTTTACCAATCGCTACTATTCGTACACTTCTTATATCCCAACGTAGTATTCTGTTATGTGTTTCCTAGAAGAGGTTCCACAGTGTTTATTCGGAGCTTGTGTTGTGTGAGGGCCCCAAACGGGGTTTGTTCCGGAGTTGTTGTGTATTTTAAAGGTGCTCATACGGAGTTTATTCCGGAGCTTGTGGTATTGTGTAAGAGTGCTCATACTGTGTTTATTCCGGAGCTGTTGTGTAAGAGGGCTCATACGGGGTTTATTCCGGAGCTGTTGTGTTGTGTAAGAGTGCTCATACGTGGATTAATCCGGAGGTGTGGTGTTGTGTAAGAGTGCGCATACGAGTTTATATCGGAGCTATTGTGTTGTGTAAGAGTGCTCATATGAGGTTTATTCCGGAGCTGTGGTGTTGTGTGAGAAGTGCTCAACGGGGTTCAATCCGGAGGTGTTGGGTTGTGTAAGAGTGCTCATACGGGGTTTATTCCGTAGCAGCTGTGTGAGAGGGCTCATATGAGATTTATTCCAGAGCTGTTGTGTTGTGTTATGTTGTGTAATAGTGCTCATACGGGGATTAATCCGGAGGTGTGGTGTTGTGGAAGAATGCTCATACGGGGTTTAATCCGATCTCTGTGTTTGGTTCCACTGGAACTTGCCAATATTCGAAATTTCCGAATGGTTTTGCAATCTGAAACTTGCATAAAAGTGGTCTAAGATATATTTTTCAAAATTGGAACTGGATTTCCTCATGGAAATAACACCGTATTCACCAAATTTCGGTTAAAACTTTCGATGTTTACAGTTTGTTCACATGTTGTGATGTTCGAGGTTTCCATATTTAAGATTTTGCCAGAAAGAAAAACACTATTCACACTCAAATTTGGTTATATTATACAATATACCAATACCTTCCCCTTCAAAAATGTACAAGAAAAATATATAACTAAACAAATGTATTTTCGTATGTACAGAAACAAAAATGAAAATGTAATGTAATTTGGACATCATGTCATTTGGGCATCACCTGTTTCCTCATTTTTTAAAGATTGTTCCAGCAACCTTTCTGATAATAGAAAGCTGGATCTCATTTGATTGAGATGGCGTTTCCAAATAACATTATCTAAATCAGGAATTCTAACAAGATATATGGATTTTCCTATTATTTTATGAATTATTGCTGTTATCCAACTATGTTTACGAATATTCCTATGATCTTTTACAGTTACTACATCATCAATAGCAAATTCCACTAATCGTTTACCCCTATGGTATTTTCTTTGTATTTTCTGCTTATTGAGGACACGATCTTTCAAGCTTTCATTTGTTTGTTCCTTTTCCGGAAGCAATATATCGAATCTAATTCGTAATTTCCTACCGAACATAAGATATGCGAGACTAACACCTGTAGCAATCACTCGTGTTTCTAAAGTCAAAAAGAAAATTGTTGTTAAGATCCAAAGTGCTATTTTTACCCAGGGCGTTTTTACGGCGTTTTCCGCTGCTCTGTTCGAAGAAGGTGGATACGGCGGAGATGTGATATGCTTGACATTTTTTTGTAGTAAGAAAGTTTGAAATTGATTCGATGTGAATGTAGTTGCATTATCTGTAACAATCTGTCGCGGTAAACCAAAACGCGCAAAGGTAGAATTTAGATGTGATGGAGTTCATTGGAAAACCTCTATCCATTTAGAGTGTAAGTCAATAACAATAAAAAAATATTTATTCAAAAATGGCCCCATAAAATCCAAGTGAATCCTTCTGGTGACCAAGGCCAATGATTCAATATGGCTTTATCCGGGTTTTTTTTATGCACATGCTATTTTCACATGTATTGCATATTTTTTCAATATTTTTGTGAAGTCCAGCCCACCAGAAGTAAGATCTTGCCAAACTCTCCATCTTAACACCCCCATATGAGAGGAATGGAGAATATTCAAAATATGTTTTCTCAAACTTGTGGGTATAACCAATCTGTTATTCCACATCAAACATTCCTGTTCAATACTCAGGTCGTTTTTAATTCTGACAAAAGGTCTTATTTCTTCTAGTACCTCATTCTGTGGGCAGCCAGTACGAACAAAATCAACTATATTCGAAAGGCATGGGTCCTTTAAAGTTTCTTTCTGCATGTTCGAAAATTGAATGGGAAAATTATTGTTTTTAGAGCAGATAAATCAAAAAAATTATCATCAACATCTTCCCATATTACATCCTGAGATTTTTCCGGTAACCAGGATAAACTATCCGCATAGTTTTTTTGTGAGGGTACAAATTCAATATCATAATCATAATTTGATAAAATTACCACCTAGCGCCGTATTCTGTTAGCCGAAAACTGTGGTATTATTTTTCTAGGATGAAATATAGAAATAAGTGGTTTGTGATCCATAACCAAGGTGAATTTTCGTCCATAAATGTACTGGTTGAATTTGCATGATCCGAATATAATCGATAACCCCTCTTTTTCTATCTGGGAGTATTTTTGTTGTGTCGCTGATAAGGTTCGGGAGGCATAGGCGATCGGTTTTTCATTACCACATGGTAAAATATGGGTAATCACTGATCCAACCCCGTAATTTGACGCGTCAATTATGAGCCTTATTGGTAGCTCCGGATATTAACAAAAAAATTGTATTTTCAAAAGCATTTTGCGTTTTTACTGACCATACCCATTCAACTTTATCTTTCAATAAACACATTTTCCGTAATAATTTATCAACCCCAAAAATGATTTCAACTGGGTAACGTTTTTGGGCACAGGAACTTTTTTATAGCTGAAATTTTATCTTCATAAGTGTGCAACCCCTGTTTATCAATTGTAAAACCTAGGTAAGACATTTTTTCTTTGAAAAATTCACACTTGTTCAGAGATATTTTCAAACCTGCTGTAATCAGTATATCATCGAGAAATATCGCAACACCCGGTAGCCCACTGAGTAAAGACTCCATCATTTTCTGAAATTTTGCCAGGATGCAGGCGATACCGAAGGGTGCCCTAGTGTAGCGATATAACCCTTTATGGGTGGAGATAGTAACGAGATCTCTCGATTTTTCGTCCAAGCACACTTCAGTATAGTCAAATTTGGTATATTTTATACCTCCCTGTAATATCACGAAAAATTTTTCAATTCGCGGAACAGGGATTGATCAATCTCGATGTACGGGTTCACGGCGAGTTTAAAATCACCACAGATTCGCTCCGAACCATCTTTTTTCATAACTGGCGCAATAGGCGTACCCCATGTACTATAATCAATAGCTTCAATAACTCCAAAACAACTCAATCGATCTAATTCTCTATCAATTTTCTCACGGACAGCAAACGGAAGAGGCCGCTAGAAAAAATTCCGGTGAAATATTTTCCCAAACCTGGTTCAAAAACATGGTGAAATTTTCCAACTAGGTATTCTAAATCATTTGGTAAACCAAGGAAATTATTATTTGTAATATGCAAATCAAAAAGGCTGAAAAAATCGCGTCCCAACAATGGTGGCCCTGTAGCTGTTTTAACTACATACATATTCAAATCGTGCCCTTTATCTTGAAAAGAAACTCTACAATTGAAAATACCCAAGGGAATAATATGATCCCCGTTATAAAACTTGAAAATTGTATCGGTTTCCGTTAATCTGTACAGTGAAACTGGAACCTGTATCTAAACTAAATTTATACGGAAATCTCTCTATAACAATATCAATATCTATCGGGTTTCTTTTCGAATCTAAATAAAACAATGAGTAATCTTTCTCAGATGATTCCAAATTATTTTGTGAACTTTTATTGGTATTGTTATTGGTGTTTTTGTACGAATCTTTCAGAGAGCACACCGGTGCTAAATGACCCTTTTTTACAAATATGACAAAAACAATCATGATAAGAACACTTATCTGCTGTGTGGTTCCGACGACCGCAAACTCTGCATTTGGATGACATGGTGGTGGGGAATGAAGATTTCGCCGATGTCGGTCTGACGTGGTGTGACGTAGATGGTCCCAATCCTGCTGCGTCTCCTGTTGATTCGCTCTGAACACGCCCCCTGAAGTTGGACTTAGTCGATTTTTCGAGGAAGCATAATCCAATTCGGGTTTTTTCTTGATGAAATGTTCCAAATTTGAATTTGAGGATGTTGGATGAATCACTGATTTTACAGCAGCCACCTCCACTACTTCTTCGAAAGTAACACTTTTCTTCCATGAACCTATCTTGACAGGTCCTTTGTTGTAGGAAACAATGAAAACATCTCTCAAAAGTACTTTCAGTTCCTCATTCGTGAATTGGCACGATGATGACAGACTTTTTAAACGTGCAGCCCACTCTTTAGGAGTTTCGTTTTGTGATTTTATTGCTGTGTAAAATTTGTACCTAGCACCAAATACACTCTCACTCGGTTTAAAATATTCCGTTAGTAAAAGACCTAGTTCCGAGTAGATTTTTGTTTCCGGTTTCTCGGGAATGCAAAGATTGTACAATAATTTGTATGCGTCTTCATTTGAAATGTTCGTCTGTTTCTTTTATCATCTGTGATTTTATTAGCCACAAAATAACTATCTACACGTTTCTTGAAGATGGACCAGTCCGAATTTGCGGGGTCAAACTCTCGTAAATGTCCAATATGTTCGGTAGCCATGTTGTGCGTCCTCGTGCATTGCATTTGTTTCACTGCAATAGTACTTTTTGTACTAGTCCTCGTCGCCAGTTTTGATGTTCGAGGTTTCCCTATTTAATATTTTGTCAGAAAGGAAAACAGTATTCACACTAAAACTAAATATATTACAATTGAATGTACAAACACCATGAGTACCCGACATGAACTGGCGTTCCACATTTGAATCGCCACTTAAGTCATGCGCACTTATTCTAAACCGTCATCTACCAATTTGGTTATATTTCACAATATACTACACATGTGAAGCTTCCGGGCAAGTTCTACTTTGAAACTCAATTTTCAAGTATCAGTGCTCCGTCGGAGGATAATAGTCATATCAACTCGATATTCTCCATTCGAGATATTGGATTAGTAGAGAAATATTATTGGAAGATTGCAGGGTATCATGGAATTCGTAGTGTTGTCCCTATATACTTTAAAAGTTCCTAGATTTGCTTTTTCTTCCTCTAAAGTTAATATTATTTGTATCAGATTGATCAACATTGTTCTATTTAGAATGTTGAATCAGCAGATAAATATTAACGAAACATTACAGAGTTGAGTTGAGTACCCCAACCTCTATAATGTTCTCAGATTTGTTTTTGCTGTTTCAAAAATTGATATTATCCCCATCAGTTTAATCAATGATGTGTGTTTTTCCATTTTATATGTTGAATTGCTAGAAGAATATGATTTGGAGATGGCAGTGTAGTGTTGAAGTTGAATCGTAGGAATAACATAGAATGTTATATTTGAAGCGTATGGACCTCATACACATAAAGTGTTGATTCTCTTCATACAGCCCTAGACTTGTTATCAGTTGTTGGGCTATTTCATAACTTCAGGTGCAGGAGAGGAAAAGAAATGAAGGAATTTTACTTGCTTCTGCTAGGTCTTGTCATCGGAAACCTTTTCTTGTAGGAGCAGATGCTGATTCCAACTATCTGCTTAGTATGTTCTTCTGAATGATGTTTCCATCCTCAATCAATGCTCCGATGTTTGTCTTAGTTGACTGTTTGATCTTCTTTCTGTTTGATAAAACTAGTTGGATTATGGAAGGACCACTCCCCCTACCCACCAAGAAAGGAATTTATGTAATCTAACAAGTCCCCGGGCCAAACCGTCTCAGATGTTTGCGAGGGTAGTTCCTCATTATTTGCTTAACTTTGTTCTGCTAATGTAAACAACTGCAACTTTAGGAATAGTTGGGATTCAATCACGTGGCCAATACCACTATTGTTACGTCATCGACGTTTCGAACTCCGTAGTCACCTTCAGGTTACTACAATATGAATTAAAATTATTTGGGAATGCCCAGATGTATCTTAACAGACTTGATTTGGTGAAATACCTAATCTGACAACATTTTCAAAACCGTTCATTGTTTTGAAACGTTTCTCACAGCCTATAGGCTTCAATCTGTTAACATAATGTACTTCAGATGGTTCTCCCCTGAAGATGACTTCATAAAAGTTGATACGGCATCGTAATCAAAGTGCCTTTGAGTGTATTACGTAACACTCTCAGGATCAGTTATGTAAAAATCATTGATATAACCTTTCGAAGGACATATCTCTCCGAGATTTTACAAATAATTCGTATCTATACCACTGTGGAATGAAAACATGTTTTCGCAGAGATGCAGAGAATATTCGCATGGTAGTACCGCACTAGCCAATTATCTCTCTCCTCCACAATTATTCATCGAGTGTTTATTGATCAGGTGCGTGAAATATTCAGATAATATCCACGTACCGAGGAAATTGTCGAAGCACAACTAGCAAGATCGTCTCGTACCAATACAGATACTTTGCAAATGAGCTTGTCTAGAGTTCTTCGACCGATTATGGATAAGCGAGGTTATATAAATATATATACACATATATATATATATATATATATAATATATATATATATACTCATATGTATATTTTTAAATACGTCGGTATTGCACTGCATAGCTCTGATGTCTGACTATGGACTGAATCAAAACCAATAGTAGGTCTATTATTGTTATACAGGTTATTCCAAACTCGATCGTCTATGAGACATATGTGAAAAACTAAAAACGACACGATTGAAATGTTTTGATTTTCGCCATAGAATACTTTTACAAATCTTATTACGGTCGCGGTGTTGCCACATATACACATGATCATCTTTGGAATTTCGAATATATATATATATAATCTCTAAATATAATTTCATTTCTGGACTGATAAATGTGATTCACTTTTATTGGGCATCTCGTCTTCTTATCTCTCGTCGTTACGATTATTATTATTTTCTTCTTTTCTTTGCTACCAAAATGAAATCAACTTTAAATATATCAAGATCCATCACATACAGACGCACACATTTTGCTTTTATTGAAGGAATGTGAAGACGTTTTGGTTTTCTAAAGATCAGTTAGACCATATTCTTTATGAGATGTTTCAAAAATATAATCAGGATTTTTCTCAGCAGTCACCAAACTCTGTATAAAAGTGGACTTGTTGGTTTGATTTTCAGTCCTTTCACACTATATCATTTTCATTAAGACATTTTAATATTCGATAACGAAAATTAGAATGTGTGAAGATGAAATAAAATATGCTCCTTTCATTTCATATGAATTATATGGGCTAGTCAAATTCAACAACAAAATCAGAAGACATTCGGATTTTGTTGTGAAAGAAGATATAATCTACAAGATCTTCAATTCTGAAATTACTGAAATTGCAGACGAAAATATTTATTTGAACACTATGTATGAATAATGGCCCCTGCATTCCAAGTGATGTTATAACGAACTTTTCCGAATTACAGATGAAATGTGTGCCCTGTATAAAATGACTTCTAAATTTTGCTTGTGGAGATATAGTAATATTACATAATACATTTTTTGAGTTTAACTCTCCTTGCCCTGGAAGTTATCCCTTTGATGACAAATATAATAAATATCATATATTCCAGGTCTTGTCGAAAAATTGGAAATTATCGGCAACAAATTCAATGTACGATTAGTGTTCAATACCCATAATTCATAAAACCTTGAGATTAGGCTTAACCCGTATGAAACAAAGAACTAATAAAAAAATGTATACAGTGTTCCATGTGTTTTTAATAAAACGTACAGGAAATAAACGTCAAGTCCTTTAAAAATAAGGGGATAATCTGAACACAAGAATAATATAAATGTATTAAAACACACTGGGGCACATATTACGGAATGGGACAATACTAACATTTTCATACGTTATTTGGTTCATAATGTTGATATATATTTTGTATTATTAATTTTCAATATTATTTTTGTTGTGAAATATTTTAGGCAAATAACTTACTGGCAGATGGGTTATTTTCTAAGTATATTTTTGATATCAAAACTCATTAACATATCGGACAAATATGAACAGGATGTTCATGAATCAGATATGGAATCATCTGCGACTGAAAGATAAACTTTAGTTGAAATTTTAGTTCATATACTTCAGTTAACGTGAATTCGGTTCTTTTCGAAATCATCGGATCTAATCTAATTGCGTTATGGAATTATTGATGAAAATTGATGTGGACTGCTTGTGATAGTGAAAAAGAAAAAGTGAGAAACAACAATGGTGTGATTACGAAAAAGCGGCGTCGTTCTCATCTTCAGTGTTGAAATGTACGTAGAAGACAAGGTATCACACCGAGGTCCATTCCCCATAGAAGTCTTTCCCGATCAGTCAGTGGCGCAACTGAAAATTCAAATTGGAAATGAATTCGAGATACCAGTGGCGTACCAAAGATGAATCCTCGGCAAAGAGCTAGTGACAAATGATAATACCACTGTGAAGGATCATAACATCACGGAAGGATGTCCTGTGTTTTTGTATCTTGTGGCACCAGATGGAGAGTGTGATAAAGTACACCAGAAGTCTTTGGATATTGGAAAACCCAAGCAATCTCCCTCGGGAAAAACAAGTGAATTATCGAGACTAGAAAAAAAGGTAGGTAGTTCTTTCATGAAAAACGAAATAAACACCGTTACAAACAACGTTCAAAATCTCCAAAATATATGGAGAGAAAATAACAACAAGAGCAAATCTCCCGAATCCTCAGATCACTCTCCGAAAATTGTCCATGTGATTAGAAAAACAACGGAAACTCCATGGAAAAATTAAGTTATCACACCCGTTGAAGTAGAAAATTCTAATAATAAACAAACAAATAATACAGAAGACTGAATCAATCAAGAAAACGAGTGAAGTAAAAACACAGCTCTTAACGCAAGAAAACAAAAGCATAGAGCTCAAACCTCTAATACAGTATGTTTTCCTCACCATACAAAACTCCTATCAGGAAGGGTTGCGCACTGGGAGCTATCGAATAGGCAACCTTTTACCTAATTCAGGGAATCAACCTAACATATAGCCTCTCCACGTTACTGATCGTCTTTACTGCGTTTTCGTGTCTGGATTAGAAATCATTGTTGGTTTCCTCTATTGCGTTGTCGTATCAAGAATATTTGTATTTGAAATCGGGACCCTTTTGGTCTCTCTTTTGTACCGTAGATATAACTATTTATTTCCTTGTTGGCTGTAAGTAGCCTGTACTGGAAGCGGCTCCGTGACGTAACAGCGGCGCGTATTTTCATGTACCTCATGTAGTATATTACCCTGATGACAAACTTAGTATTTCATGTCTCTCTCTCTCTCTCTCTCGCTCCGATCATTGTAATTGTCTGTCGATCTATAAGACCGTGGCAGTCTTCTAGCTTGGAATGGCTCGAATTAAACATAGTTGGTGGCGCCCATTTTCAACATCCCACCCCAACCGCACTGAGCTTGGGCAGGAAGGGTTGCGCACTGGGAACTGTCGAATAGGCAATTGAATGCTAACATAATTGCCTATTCGATAGCTCCCAGTGCGCAACCCTTCCTGCTCAAGCTCAGTGCGGTTGGGGTTGGTTGTTATATATAATTATATTTTTAGGTTGTTGAAAATGGGTGCCACTAGCTATATTCAATTCTAGCCAGTCCTAGCTGTGACGTCACGGAGCCGCTTCCAGTACAGGGTACTTACAGCCAACAAGGAAATGAATAGTTATATCTACGGTACAAAAAAGATACCAGAAGGGTCCTGATAGGAACAGCACTGATTTTACAAATATTCTTGATACGACAACGCAATGGAGGAAACCAACATTGCTCCATAATCCAGACACGATAACGCAGTGAAGTCGATCAATAACGTGGAGAGGCTATATGCTAGGTTGATTCCCTGAATTAGGTAAGAGGTGGCTGCACAGAGAATCCTTGACTAATGAATATGCCCCTAACTGGACCCTATAATTTTACATAGATTAAATGACTTACCAGACATTCCCCCTTGAATTATGTTACCTCCTTTGAGGGTACTCCAGTTGATGTTGATAGCTCAATCCCCTTACAGGAATACTTACATTACAGCTACCCTTCTAAGCTAACGCGAAAGTTTTTCCTCGTACTATAACCCGCTCACAGACTGAATTGCTCCAATACTTCCCATTCATTCGGACATCCCTTCCAGTGTGAACACCTAATAGAATGAGTGAATTCAGTAAGATAAGCGATTGAGTTTGGGGCGAATGTTGACAACCTACTTGAAATCTCCACAGGCCTCAAAATGACATAATCAATCGTTCACTCATTCGTGTTCACTCATTAATTCAATAAATTATCGAACTATTTACACAGCCCAAAAGCTCCTCAAATGGCGGTCAGAGAGATGCCGTTCTTCCAATGACATAACCAGAGAAATCCTGAAAAATATTGTGGAAGTAACATTCATATGGAAGTTTCGTATAGAGGGTGTTTCAAGGAATTCAGTAACCTACCTTCTATAATGTGTTTCCTCAGACTTCATGTGGAAATGTCGAATAGATTCCCTGATTACATGTAATGTGTCTGAATGATTGTTTGATTTCAATGTTGCGGAGTGAGTGGTCAAATCAACCCCTTACTTCCAGAAATTTCCTTGAAATTTACCAATCTTGTGTCCGAATGATAACCAAAACACTAACAATCTCTATCATATCTCAACTGAACCAACCCAATCTTAGCTCAACCATATCTCCCTGCATATCTACGCTATATACATGGTTGTATAAGAACCTTTCCGAACAAAGTCACACGCTAGAATGTCGAGAGTATTTCCTCCGATTTCAACTGGCATCACCAGTCCTCATAAGTAACTAAAATCAAGGATGTGATTTCGCTCATCAAGAGACGAATAACAGAACTTCACACGTATAACATCTCTTACGCAACAGGAGTAAACTACTAACGTTAACCACCACAACAACCAGTAACGGACCAACTACATAAAGTGGTAATCCCACAAAACAGCGCCATCGGCCATTGGTCAGCGCCTTACGACCTAACGGTCTGCTAATCTCATTTTGGACTCACTGACGCAATGTAGGAACGCCTTGCTCTGTCCAACCTGGGCGGAGCATACAAGTACTCAAGGTGCAAGACCGAGTGAGCCAACGTTTTCCCCTGCGAACGCGATACTCGACATAGACCTAACGTTTCCCAAGTACTCGAAACGTACCTAACCACAGTGAAGAAATAATTGTACTCCAACTCCCTAACTCTACCTAAATCATAAACCCAATTCTCCTAACCTAATCTAAACAACCGGAAGCACGTTGTTGGTGGCTAACCGTTACAATGTAGGCGTTAAGGGAGCGTCTCACCGCGAGCGAATTATATAGCTCCATCCCGTAGGGTCACCTTCACAAATGGTTTCATATCACAAACAGTTTCTTTCCCTCGTATGACTCTAACCGATAAACATTATTCGAAATCTTCTGCCGTACCCGACTCTTAAGGAACTTCGGCGCTAACTTGGTTGCAAAATAGTTGGGCGCGTCTGATAAAACGTGATGCCTCACCATTATGGTGTCTCCCATACAGAAAGCAATAGGTCTCCCTCGCAAATTGTACCTGACCGCACTTTTACCGTAAGCGTTATTCAACCGGGCTTTCACATCGTCTTGAACTTTCTCTGAACCCATAACATGTTCAGCTAATGGCCGTCTAGCCTCAACGTCAAAGACCGGTGCACCCGGCGGAGGGTCCACTTCTCGAGCCGGCCTACCCGAGAGATTTAGTTCCCTTCCGAAGTTGTGGTAAGCGGGGGTATACCCGGTAACTTCATGAACTGCTGTCCGTAAAGCAAACCCTAATTCAGCCAAATTAGCATACCAGTTACGATGGTTATCACCCACATAAGATCTGAACATCGTTCTGAGCACACGATTGATTCGTTCAGTAGGATTACTCTGAGGGTGGTAGAGATGATTTAGGACCATAACACAATCATACCCTTGAACCATTGTTCTGAACGATTTCCCTACGTATTGCCTACCATTGTCACATAACAAATACTCTGTTACCCCGTAGACCAAAAATATGTCATTATCCACAGCAGCCGTGGCTATCTTCAAAGGAAACAATAATGTATACTTTGTGAAAACGTCAGCAACGACAAATAAAAACCTATTTTTCTCAGCTTTTAACGGGTCCCATAAGATCCGTACAAACAACTTGCCGTGGTCGAGTCACCTTCCTCGAACCCATGACCCCTGCGAGTGCTTTCTGTTCAGGTTTCTGCGCCTGACAGACCTCACATCCCCGAACGTACGCCGCAACATCCTTTTTTAGCCCCGGAGAATAATAGGTCTGGGCAACCCTTTGCGAGGTCTTGAAAATCCCCAAGTGACCTGCAGTCACTTCATAATAGCATTCCGCTAATACTTCAATCCTTTTGGATTTGGGAACAACCAACTTCCACTCAAAACTCTCTACCAGATTGGGAATTCGACAGGATACATGCTTGAAAAGCCTACCTCCCTCAATATTCCACAGCGAGAACTCATCTGGCGTACTCTCGACGTTTCACAACTGTTTCTGGTTTGGTACTTGGGTATCAAAATCCTCGACCGTGACTTCAATCAAGTCTAGACGCGGAGCAGCTTGTGACAGCGCATCTGGGACCTGATGGTACTTGCCCTTTCGTAGGCTTGGAACTGCAACACCCAACGGCCAAGACGTCCGGACGGCTCCTTCAAGTTGGTCAGCCACTTCAGGCTGGCGTGATCAGTAACCACCTGGAACGGAATAAGATAATACCGAGAATTCTTTATGGCCCAAATGACTGCTAGACATTCTAACTCTGTAGCACAATACTTGGTCTAGCATGAACTCAGCGTCCGACTGGTGTAGGCTATAACTTTTTCTCCTTCCCCAAATTATTGTACTAATATGGCACCCAAGGTCCTCTGACTGGCATTAGTTTGTACGATAAACGGCCGGTTGAAATCGGGACAGGTCCAGATAGGGACAGTAACCAGGCACTGCTTCGGATCCGTGGAGAACCTGTGAACATCCTTAACTTTGGTTGGAGTGGGTAAATTAACCACTGCTCCCACCTTCCCGGTATCGACTCTCAGCCCATTCTGATCAACAACATATCCTAAATATTTTAGTTGAGGCTTATCAAACTCACACTTATCCTGGTCCACTGTTAGTCCCGCTCCAGCCAACTGCTGAAAAATAGCCTGTAAAACCTCAACATGGGTCTCGAAATCGGGAGTCGCCACAATGATATCATCTAAGTAAATGAAACGAAAAGGTTCCAGGTCGTGTCCTAGAGTAGTATCGGCGAACCGCTGCCACGTAGCCGGTGCATTATGTAGCCCGAAAGGCATCCGAGTAAATTGGAGTAAACCTCTTCCCGGAACGATACAAGCTGTTTTTTCCTTACTCGATTCCTCCAATCTAATCTGCCAGTAGGATGTTTTCAAGTCAATGGACGACAACTATTTGCTATTTCGGGGGCGATCTAATATCATAGATATATAAGGAATGGTGGAAGCGTCCCTTTTCGTAACTGACGGATGTCAATTGAAAAAGCGAAAAAGACTCTGCGAGAAAAAATCCAAATTATAAAACAATTAAAGGAGATTTAGAAGATTTTGAGAACGGGGGCAGATATAGTCCCCGAAACGTCAAGCAAAAACTATATAGAGAAGTATCTTTCGAATTTTTTTAAAAAATTTCTTGATAGGCAAATTCAGAAAACGGCAAGTTATTGACAAATTGAATTATTTTTCTATAGGAAATATAATTTGGTGAACGCAATAACTTATCGGGGTGAACTAATCAGTTTGCCCTTTCTACACTTGTATAGATTTTCCTGATTATATTTTCATTTTCAGACTGTGGAAGGTTACCCAAAAAACATGTCAAGAAATGGCTAAATGCTTCTGAAAAAATATTTTAAGAAATACATTTTGAGCTTTCATATCATTTTGCCAAATTTACTATTCAATTTTCGAACGATTTTATTTTGTTTCAAAACACGAAAACTATATAAAAAATCGTAGAAGATAAGTACAATCATCCCAATTTTGCAGTAAAATCCGAAAATAAAATGAGATGTAGGATGTTATTTTCGAAAAAAAATTGCTTTTAGCCGTTTTTACTAACAATCAACCCTATTGGTTTTTTTTTTTCGAAGACCTTTAATGCAATATTTCGGAGAAACAAAGACATTTTATCAATGAACGAAAATGTGTGTATGTGATATCATGAGATATATGATTTTGAATGGGTCTAATTATTGTAGCGAAAAATGACAAAATAATGAATACTCGAGGAACGTTTTCCACATTTATCTCAGATTTCAAAAATGGAATGGTATGTTCTAGTCGAAATTCCAAAGTATGGACGGACTAACAGCGCAACCGTAAAAATATATTGGAAAGTTAGATCACGGTCTCCTATATCGGGAACAAAAATTTTGAATTATATTATTTTCGTTTTTCAGTTCGTCTAATAGGCCAGCGAGTTTGGTTGTTTGGTTTACCCTATATAGACTTGTCGAAATACATTATATTGAAATTACTCGATGTTCATGGTTCACACTCTCCCAATAATACTTTTT